>CAXAMN010008435.1:106290-126788 GCA_963970005.1 Durusdinium trenchii
CAGTCGGCTCAGCAGTCTCGTGCGCTGCGGGACCGGCTAGAAACGAACATCAAGACTAAAAAGAGCACCTATGACGTGATCGAACAGAAGATTTTTCCATAATCCCCTCGCAAGAAGCTTCCGATGCTGACGCGGGTCGAAAGGCTGATGCGCGCCGAGAACTGAAATGACCCTCGAAGTATAGTATAGCGCTCCATGTTGTCGTCCTCCTTATGCATGGCTATCACGTCGAAAACCCCCCGCCCGATATTCTCAATCAAACGCGGAGGCGTTTCGGGTGAGAGTTTTGTGGACGCCGCGGGAACAATCCAAACGTGCAAAAGTTCTTCATGCGCAGGCGCAGCATGCTCAGTTCTCTTAAGACATCGCCCCTGGGACCTGCAGAGTCGGGTGCTTCCAAGTGCCCAACCATTGCCTGTTCTTCACGGACGCACACTCCTGAGGACTGCTTCCACCTCAACTGCTTTCTAAGAGACCTTTCTGAACATAGACTTCAGCAAACCACCATGCGCCCCAACACGGCCAATGGCTGGCGCGCGCACGGTGACGCCGCGGTAATGGTCACTTGACAAAGCAACCTTGCCAGAGCGGGCTTCTTGTACGTAGCCTCCTCCACGCAATGCATTTATGGAGACGATCGCAACCAACGAACCTCAAACCTATTGACATTTTTGACTGCGTGGGTTCCTGCATCCCTGTTCCTCAGCAGCGGTGGCATCCACGCGCGCTGCAATAGTGGCCAGTACAGATCCGTGCCAGAGGCATTCGTTCGCGGCGGCCTTCCTACACCAAGCACTGGGCACAACCATACAGTGCATGGTGCACACATCATCGTACGAATGGCGGATGATAGCGTCTAGCGGAGTTGCGCTTTGCGCAATGGATGCCCAGAGGCGTTCCAATCGGCTGTGGGAAGTGGGTCTTAGGAGCCTGCGGGGACGTCTTCGCCGCCACCGTCGTTCAGAAGCTGAAGACTCCATACTCTTGGAGGATGATGCTGCGCAGGGTCGAGCCGTGACAAGCGTATCAACCCGATTGAGAACATTTGCTGGAGCGCGCTTGGTTTCATGTCATCGGCTTGTCAAAGGTGCAGGTGATGGGCTTGGCCTCTCAACCAGTCCCGCATCGTGAAGATAAGAGCCAAAAGGAAGTTGGCCCGACCTGGGGGGGTTGAAGGGTGCGCTTGCCAATTTGCGCAGCCACATGAAGGACACAATTGTGGAGGGGAGACGGATGCTGAGGGAAATCGAGACTCATCCAAAGGCGATGGAGGGCCACCTCAAAAGAGCCTTTGTTCGTTCCCTCGGTGAGTGAGCTCTTGAACAGCGCCGGGTATATAGCCATTGAACTGACTGTAAGGGTTGACCGACAAGCGCGTCGTGGCCCTTTCCTACTCGAGTCCGGACTCACCAAGGTTTGCGTGGGCGAAGGAACATGGAAAAGACTTGCCGGCCCCCGCATGCGCTGTCACGCTGGAAGAAGGATTTGACTTCGACCACCAGCCCTTCAGCGACTCTCAGTGCAGAATATTCTCCGGCCAATATTTACGAACTCTTTCTCATCTTTGCAGAAGTCGGTGATACCATATTGACATCATTAGTTCGAGAGCTTTTGCCGTCACAGTCAACAAGAAATCAACCCCATTGAAATTTGGAAGAGCAAAGTCAGGATGACCAAGCCTTCCAGCGCTCGATTGGCCCAACATCCAGAGGGACCAGCTGCCCAGTTTCAAGGTGGTTTGTGTTTGCGCATCCCATCCTTGGTTGTTCGATTCAACCCCGAGTTCAACGCCCTGAACAGGACTGTTGTTGTGAGATCTTGCCCTATGTCGGCATTGACGGGTCCAATTGCACATCTCTTGAACGGGGAGAGATGATTTGGCAGCTATATTGTCATCGAGTATGAAACCACTGGAGAAGCATTGTTGCAAAGGTCAGGTGCTGAATGAGTTTGAGTATCATTGCGAAGTCGTCTCCGGTTGCAAGTTTTTGGGCATCGACTTGGCCGGGGAGAAGTTGGGGTTCGCTTCAATGTCAAATGATGAGCATCTCCTGACTTTGTTGGGCGCACGACAAGACATATTGATCATGTGTTGAGCTGTGATTTTGTTTTGCGGCGGACGCGAGGTCCGGCGCTTCACGAAGCGCTACCTCCAAGTAATACATCGCTTTGAGCACGGGCACGGGAGCCAGAATTTGCGGGCAGAAGCCGGTGTGGCCTCGCAGGATCACCAACCTGGGATGCATCAAGTTCAAGACGAGCGCGGTCAAGAAAGCTCACACCAAGATTCGGCGAGCCGAAGCGGACAACGATCATTTGAGCGCCCAGTCGCTCCCAAGACTCTGTCTTGAAAACATCTATGACACTTACGAGCTTCACTGGGGTGTGAGTCCACCAGTCAAAATGACCATCAACAAACCGGTCTTATTGCGTCGAAAGACTTCCAACCCCTCGCCCCCATCGACACCGACCCGTCCTTGCGCCGTGTTCTTGACCAGACCAAGGCGGGCTTATGCCTGCAATGACAGCAGCCCTTGTCTGCCTTCCGAATGTTTGGCTTCTGCTGAGCTTGCCCAGCATTGGGTCATTCGGATCATTCACATCTCTGATGAACTGCAACTTTGGTGGTCGAAAGACAGCTAGAGACATATACCTACCATGGCAGTAGGTGGAACCTCAGTGATGTCCTGAATATAACATCAATTTTTCCTCAAGGTCCTCGCCCATGGCTTCCTGCAACTTCTTGCGCCAATGTTAGAGCCCTTACTTTAACCAACCCTCCAGCGCTTTGTTCTCTAGGATGCTTCGGTCGTCTGCACGCAGCGCGCTTGAAGTGTCTGATTTCGGGGAGTTCAAATTAGCCTTAGGTTTTGGTTCCGCTTTCGGCTTCCAATCTGGCTGTCCTCATCGGGATCGCCAGGCTCAGGCCAACCTCCTTCTTCATCATCGTCCTCGAGGAACATGCTCACAGGCGTAACTGCTGGACTTGGTCTCTAATAAACCTGCCCAACTGCGGCAAACCAGCAATGGGCATGTTCGACAGGTTCTACGACTGCGACGAATTGCGCAGCTGAATGCGGCTTTCAATATAACAACAACTTGCGAATTGCGCCCTGGATCCGGCTCTGTCCCTAGTGGGCGAACTGCTTTGCTACCAATATGAACTTGGTCCGGGTCGTGCCAGTCCGCGCTCGTTTTAACCCCTGCGCATGCGTGATGACCCAAAGCCCCCTGTTGAACCAACCATAAGTGGCAGAGACACACCAGTCGTTTCACAACCTGGTCTCACCTCTGCGCGCGAGAATGCCAATGATCGAGCAGACGTTCACATATATGTCACATTTCACAATCCATTGCATACGGGTATGTAAACGCAATTGCCTGTGCTTCCTTGACTTTGTTGTTTTCCTTCTACAATTCTTGCGTGACCTGAGCCCCAGACCGTTAGGCATAATGGTCCGCCCAATACGTTGTGTCGTCATCTGTGTCGTCGGCTCGCAACCCAAAGGCCTCGCACGGCAATCAAAAACAATTTCGAAACAAATGTTTAAACGAAATGACTAATGAAATGCTAACAAACAAACCAACAAAAAACGAAAAATGCTGCAGCCAAGAAAATGGGCTGATTGAACGTGTTTTGCACGAAGACAAGAACATCCTGCCTTGTTGGCCTTGTTTTCACAAACATCAACAACATGCAGTGAACATATGAGACAACACGCCTTCAACAGGGCTTCATTCTTCTCACTGCCTATGGACATGGCTGAGACGGCCTGCAGCCAGGCTTTTTGCAAGATGCGTCAACAACGACCAACAGCATCCAAACCCAAATGGCGAGATAACATGGCGTGTGCAAGATCGATTCGGAGCATCCAACGCTTCGCAGCTCATAATTAGAACCTGGCTTGCCGGAAAACCAAATAAATAGCCGGCGCTATGCTGCGTCCTAGTAGCTTGGTAGTACCGCGTAGCTACATGTACCTACAACTTACTAGCCGCAACGGGGGTGAAACCGTCGAACCTCATGAAGCTGAAGGTAGCCATCTTCATTGGAGTCAAACACCTCAAAGGCCTTGCTGTCCATGGTGTCCTTCACGTGGCTTGGCAACCGGGCTCACACACTGACACGCTGCCCCACACGCTCAACAATTAACTATATGTTATCAAGTGGCACCGCGTGCTTTTGCTGGGAATTCGGAGAGTGAGATACTGCATGTCGTTGGTCGAGCCTTGTGCCTCTGGTACAACAAGATCTGGGCGGAAGCCTGGACAAATCGTCAGCTACGAAGCTGTTGGATGATGAGAAAGTAAAGCAAACACGTATAAAGTTTGACCAGGCTTCGAGATTGGGAGCGTCTTCGAACGCATTTGTTATTGTAAGCATCTCGGTAAACCGTTCTACTCGTGCGCCCCCCAGGTGGTTGCTTGGGACTCCGGTGGCCTTGGCGCGCGTTTGTGAATGGTTGCCTTGCACACTTTTAGCCAAGAACAGAAGTTACGCGTAGCGCAGCTTTTAATGATCCAGAGCTGCTTTGGAGGGAAGTATGGGGAAGCGCACTTTTGCGCGCGACGACCTTTCTCAGATTGTTTTTATTCCTGTGCGTTGAGATCTGGCATCAAACGTGATGCCAATCGCTGCGCTTGTGGACTTACATCTGGCCAAGTTACAACTGGCCAAGATGAGGGAGGGTTGACTACAACAACCATTATATTCGATTGCAGATATGCTTACTGAAGCAATAGATATCAAATAACCTTGCCTGAAATCTACCAAGCGTCCCGCTCCCCCACAGAGACACTCCGAATTGACCAGCATGTTGCCATGTTTTCCTTCCCCCAACGACAGACTCACGGAAACGCCATTTGGCCACACAGTGTGCGACAAACTAAATAGTAGATACAACAATGTAGTTAAGCACCGTGCGTGCGGCCAATCGTCCCGCTCCCCCCACGACGCGCCGAATTTACATAAGCTTGCTTTCATCCCCAAATAGCGCGGACTCACGCAACATCCTTTCTTCTGAAACATCGCGTTGCAGAGCAACATCATAGACGTCATTTGGCCATACGGTATGCTACAGACTGGTTACAACACTGCAACTACCAAGTTGCCATTTCTGCCTCAGTTGCATACTTTAGCAGCCTCCACCTCCGTTTACGTTTTAACGACAGTACTAATTACGCACTTTGGCAACTTCCACCTTCCTGTGCCATTTGCAACGGCTGTTGCACCGTTACACACTTCGGCCACGCAATTCGCATTTCGCCTCGCTTTTGAGCGCTCGACACGCACGATCTCCGCAGACGGTCACGTTCAAAAACGTAAAGAGCATAGATGTGTCAGGCACGCGCGACCAAACATATGGTCTACTCTATGACTCTAATTTGACATATGTTTACTGTTGCGTACTACCCGATGAGATGCAGGTACGCAATTGGCAGTTCTTGCGATGCGGACAATGATCAGAGTGTCATCTGCATATGACAACTCTTGGAAACTCATGCCTTGAAAAATTTTCCGATGGGTCGGATCGTTGCGCTGGCGCTACAAGCATCAACAAACATTGCATACATAATCAGGATGAATAGATATGGGCTTAAAGGGCAACCCTGACGAATAACGAATACCTGTACGCTGGCTTTGCCGCTCGCTTTCCTCACTTTCCTGCTGACCTTGGACGACTTTAAGCTTTAAACATTGGTTTCTCATACAGACTATGATGCAGTGAAGTATCGCATCGGGGGGCTTGCAGCCTTTTAAGTGATCGAAACATCTTTGCGTGATCAGCTTTGTTAAATGCTTTCTTCCCCTAAGAAAACAAAGAGCAAAGGATTGAATGGTTACTGAGCCTCTGGACGCACAAAAGAAGGGCTGTTGCAAATGTGAAAAAGAAAGAGAGTGAGAGAGAGAAAGTGACAAATACAGGGAGAGAGTCTGAGAGACAGTCGGGGCGGGCTTTAGGAAGAACTAAGATAAAAAAAATCTGGTCTTTGGGCGTACTTGACACGTCGTGCGCACATGTGAAGCTGCAGCCTAGATCTTGTTCAATCTATGCCGTTGCGCTGGCAAGTGCGGTCTGTGCTGCTGAATGGATACATGACTACAAATGTAAGGACCAGCCGCCTCTTTCTGCTCCAGGGCTAGGGAAGACTTGTGAGGAATCAGGAGCATCACTAGAATTGAGTTGTCTTGGTATTCTAGGAATCTCGAACCTCTTCTGTGTCTTCAGGATGATCCGTGGGTTCGATTGTCGATGCCAGGTTTGCTGTTCCCCATGAGCATGCAGGCCTGACGGCAGGACATGCCTACACGCCACATTTGCGAGCAATTCGACACGAAACTGTCAATAGGCGTCGAATATGGTCCAATGGTGTCCTGGATCAACGTGCATTGCGTGGCTTCCAGACTTCCATCTACGTTCAGCGCGTTGCATAGCTCAAAGAGGTGCTATGAAAGGTGTGAATAAATATTGAGTTGTGCATCATAGGTGCAATCTTCGCTCTTTTTTTCCTCTGGTTTATTCTTACTTGTCCTCTTCATTTGTGCCTTTTGACTTGCCGAATAGAGGCTTGACGAAGCGAATCAGAAGACGTCTCCGAGATTGATGCGGACGAACATCGACTTGGAGACCGCTCATTGCAAAAAACAAAAAGACAATTTCTATACCTTGCTTCCTTTTGATTGTTTAAACGATGGCCTCCATCCTAGAAGCGATGTCTTGCAACTGGCTTGCTCTCAACCACCCAGTGTGGTGCAAATGTGGTGCAAATGACCTCTGAGCACGCGCAATGTTTGTGGAGGACCATGTTCGCGAGTGACTGTCGGGATCGCGCGGCGAAACCTTGAGCCTTGTCCGAAAAACCTTGTGCGTGACACGAGTCAGAACTCATTAGGACCAACAATAACAACAACCAAGATTGAAAGGGCCAGTATGCTAGTACGTTGGACTGGAGGCCATCGCTATTAGGTTGAAGGCTATCAGGTTGGAGGCCACCGCTATGGAGGCCATCGCTATTTGCTGATTACCCAAATTTACACTGGACAAATTTAGGTGAATGGTTTATTTTACTCAGGCAAATTTATCTCAAACATATCTAAATTGTAGAGTAAATCAGTTTAGGTAAAATGTAAACTGAGTTTGGTCATTTAGTAAGTTAATTTCGGTCATGTAGTAAATCTTTTTGACTATGATGTCATGTTATTTTTGCAATGTTTTTGTGAAAATTGACTTTTTCTAGAAAACAATCAGTGATCATTGTACGCTCATCCAAAAAAGAGCATCACCACACCTGCGACCACACTTGCTTTTTACTTAAGATTCACCACTGCTTTTACTTGAGCCAACCCTCCCTTACTTGAGAACAGCAGCACCTTACTTGGGAACAGATTAGTTTACTTGATCCTTACCTGGGAAACCTATTTACCCGTTACCCTTTTGCACATGAGTTGTACCTGCGCTTTACATGAGTTTCTTGTGGGGGCTGATTACTTGTGAGGATGTTCTTTGCTTTACTTGAGATTGCTTGTAAGGGTTGGTTGTGTGGCTTTTTTGTACATGTGCTGTACCTGAGTGTGCTTGTGAGGGTTTGTCACTTGTGAGGGTTTTGAGCTGCGAGGTGTAATTACTTGAGAATATGGCTGACATGCTACAAGAAGAAATTTGTACTTGAACCTGTTATCCAAATTTGTACTTGAGCTTTACTTGGGCCGTACTTGTGAAGGAATATGTTTAACACTGTTTGGTCTCTTGTCTTCACTATGGGTGGACAACTTGATGGCGGGAGTTGCTGCGATGCAGGTCCATTGGTTGAAATCATGCAGCACATGGCTTTCAACAATGCAAGCAATTTATCTCAGGTAGGTGCATGTCAGAAACCAAACACCCTCAGGTAATATCAAGTAAATGCATGGCCAGCAAGTAATCACCCTCAAACAGTCTCAAGCCAAGGATTGATACAAAAAGTTAGGGTACAAAGATGCATAGACCAGAACTAGGGCGCTGTTCAAAACAAATCCATGAACGCCACCCAGAGTGCTTTCATTTTACAAAGATGATTTCGCACACTCCTCATCGCCTTTACGTCTGCAATGTCAGGGCTTCAGCTACCAAGAGAGAACCTAATCTGGACATGTTTTAGTTATCCCTTTGTTTCTTCACAAGGCAAAAAAACCTTTTGTGTCTTCTAGCTCAGGATAGTTGATGTTTGCGATTGTAGAATTTCTCATCCCAGGATGCGCGCAATGCTTTGGAGACCCTCGGGGTGTTCAACATCAAGGAGGTACAGTTGGTGAGGGCCAAGCACCATGTAGCCCAAGGTCCTCACGTGAGCGCGTTCTTGCATTTCCCTGACGCCACTTGCGGTCAAAAGAAAAAATAAAGACTTCAGTGTTTAGCTAAGAAAAGGTCTACTCAAGATTTGTTTGGATACAGACCCCCAGGACATGGAGGCAGCTGCAGCTGTTGGAGGGCTTGGCAGACAGAAACCGATACAGAAAAAGAGTGCAGGGTGGAGGAACCAGTGTGGCTGGAACAAGTTGCTGACATGGGTATGGAAAAAACTAGTGATTTAGAGTTTGATGACGAAGGAGCGGCCCATCAAACAAATCAGTAAGAATGTATTGGAATGATTGTTGGTAAGGTTTTTTTAATGAAGAAATTGATTTAAAGAACGAGTTTTGGTGAACTTTTGATGAACTTTTCACATGGTTTTGATGAACTTTCAAAAGTTCATGACGAGTTCATCAAAAGTGGATCAAAAACCAAACAGTTTTCATCAAAAACCAACAAAAATATCAACATTTTTATCAGATCTGCTTGAACTGCCTTGGGGTTGAATGTACTTGAGGAGTTGTACTTAAGCTTACTTGTGTGACATGCGATTGTACTTGAGGAGTTGTACTTGAGCTTACCTGTGCTTTACATGAGCATAGATTGAGACTTGCTTGTGGCTTTTTGACTTGTTTGTGTACTTAAGGACTTTTACTTGAGCCTGCCTGTTCTTTACCTGCCAGGAGTGATGTGCTTGAGTTTGTCTGTGTCTTGGTACCTGTGCCATTTGTGATTGTACATGTGATGTCACTCGAAAAAAAGCAGGTGCAGGTATAGGTTTAGGACGCTTTGCTTCTTGACAGCTGCTTTGTGGATCACAAGCAGGTGGTTCATATAGTACTAGTGTGGCAGCATGAGCCAGCAAAGTGCGTCTGATGAGGTTGAGAATGGTTTGGGGCCTTCTCAACATGGTGGTAGCCAGCAGGGAGATGGTGGCCCTGGATCACCAGGGAAGGTCTTGAAAAAGCCTGCAGGGAAAGCCACAAAACCAAAAGCAAAGGGAAAGGCTAAAGGAGGGAAAGGGTGGCGACAAACCTGCAGGACAAAACCCGCATGGTAAGTACAGGCTTTGGAAAACTTACAATACTTGAGATCTGAAATTAGTAGCAACACTTGCGTCCAACATTGCATGCGACCAAAAACAATATGTTCATTGTACTTGAGGTTTGCTCTTGATGCTGCTGTTATGCTGCAGATCTTTTGGTCAAAGAACTTTCAATATACAAATCACCAATTTTTTCAGTTTCACTCCTACCCACGGAAACTGCTGAGCCCAGCAGGAAAAGGAGGAAGGGTTGGATAAAACAAAGGGAGTTAGCTGCCAGCCAGGAGGTTACAAAGGAAAGTGCTCCGTATACACTTTTGATGTCCTACCCTGCCCAGCTCCATGGGCAGTTGATGGATTTCTATGCGTGTGAAGAAAGGGAAGTGTTTAATATGACCGGTAAGACCAACTTTTGTTTACATAGCTTCTTTCTGGCCCGGTACATACACCCTTGCCTAGTGTGGTGTCTCAAAGGTTGGACAAGTTGCTTGGCTGGGTCCAAGCATTGGCAAGTTTCTAAGAAGGCAGCCTTGGAAGAAAGGCATTTGTTTTTTTCTTAGGCACAAAGTGGGCTGAGCAACTTGTGTGCGCTGCTCCAAAAAGAAATGGCTCCAGGACATTTGCCCACAAGTAACTCAAGTAGAGGTATGCGGCACACACAAGTAACTCACAAGGAAAGGTCATACATGAGAATCTTGCCAAAAGTACTAGTATACTCCAAAGTCATACTAGAGAACCTTGGACACAAGTCGTCCACAAGTAAAACATTATACAAGCATAGACCCCAAACAGTTTCAAAAAACGATTCGTTGGGACCAATACTAATCAAAAACGAGTGTACCTTCCCCCGAAAGAGCAAATTGCTCTAAATTGCTTTATCAATGATTTTCGACATCGCTAATTGTTCGGCCATAAGAGAAGACAAGAGAAGAGCAGGACAAGAGGGTCACAGAGCCCGGCCACAGAGTTGCGGCCAGTCAGTGTGTCCATGGTGGTAAGCGCGGCCTTAAGAGGCCGGCCGCAGAGCCCGGCCACAGAGCGCAGCCACAAAGTTCATGGGCGCGGCCAAGAGAACGACAAGAGAAGGATAAGAGGAGCGCAAGAGGAGGACAAAACCTGGACACAGAGCCGGGCACAGAGTTCAGGTCGCGGCCAAGACAAGGACCAGAGGAGGACAAGGTCCGGACACAAGCCGGGCCACAGAGCCCAGCCACAGAGTTCAGGGGCGCGGCCAGTGAGTGTGACCAGCTCTTCTTTTTTTAAGATAGATCCCCAAACAGTAAACTGTTTGGGGAACTTTTGATGAACTTCATAGATTGCTTCAAATTCTACATTTACACAAAAGTTTAAATAAAACCACCTAATTTCATCAATTTTTGTAAATTTGCAAATTTAGTGAATTTAGATCATCAGAAGACTTAGGGCAACGTACCTCGCTATGGAGGCCATCGCCATCGGTTGGAGGCCATCACTATTAGGTTGGAGGCCATCGCTACTCGGCTGGAGGCCATCGCTTTTCGGTTGGAGGTCATCGCAATCAGGTTGGAGGCCATCGCTATTAGGTTGGAGGCCGTCGCTACTCGGCTGGAGGCCATCGCTTTTCGGTTGGAGGTCATCGCAATCAGGTTGGAGGCCATCGCTATTAGGTTGGAGGCCGTCGCTATGGAGGCCATCGCTATTAGGTTTGCGGAAACCATGAGGGTCCAGACCAAACGCCCGACCGACACCTTTTTGCCAGTAGCGAGTTAGCTCAAGGCCTATGGCCGCGGTACAAGCACATGACAGAACCTAGCTGACACCCAATGTGAATGCCGACGCACGAATCTTCATACATCTTGTTTCCTGCCCTGAAAGAAAGTAACGAGCCTCAAAGCTCGTGAAGCCCGCATCTTGTGATGGTTCGGCGTGTCCATCAGATCGGCTTTCTCCTCAAGGATCCTCCATTTTTGAATTTCCGGCGTTCTGAATTCGCCTGATGTTTTTCGAATAGTAACTTTCTCGGCGGAAACCTCGGTGTTGGGCTTCTCAAGCTCTTGGCATTCATGGCGACACGCGCGCCAACCTTCTCCTTCTCATTGAAGTGCCAGCCCGCTGAGAGGGCGTAGAAGTTGATACGGTTGGAAGCTCACTTGAGTCATTCAAGAGGTCGGCCACGCTGAACTGTCTGGCGGAAGTGAGCGCTGTCCATCAGCTTTGTCCCACAGTCGATGAACATGTTCTGCGTTGAAGTCCAGCGGTACTGGGTCTGAGGCCGCCTCAGCTGTTGGCAGCGGTGATTCCATTCACAAGCACATTGGTCACCAAGAGGTACCCATTCTTGTGGCGCACTGGATAGCCCAGCGCTTTGGCGAGAAAGCCGCGAGCCAGCTCACCCGCGTCCAAGCCTTCCTCGGTTGCAAGGTCCCTGCCGCGTAGCTATGAGCGAGCCACGCGAGGAATGTGGTGGGACCGATAGTCAAGCACAGATAAAAGCGTCCAGGCTTTCCACTCAGTAAAGCTTGGTCTCCCAAGAGCACCATGTAGCAGCTCTGCGAAAACACCTCCTTCAAAGGTTCACCGGAAATGCAACCATGGCTGTCGACATTTCCCAAAGCAGCCACGCTCACAACGACCACTCCACCTTCCTTCAAAGGAATATGGCCAAACTTCAGGTAGAAATCAACCTTCTTCTTGACACCAATGACTGCCTTGCTGGCACGCAGGAAGTATTCACGGTGCGAGGGGCAGACTGCAAAGTGCTGACCTGGAAGCCAATGCCGAACCTCACCTGAGCAACCAGCCATTGCAGCGAACCCAACAAGCCTCTCAGGGTCTTCACCTCACAAGGTGTGCTTCCAAGTTGGATCGTCCACCCTGGGGCACGGTGATCGGCTTCAACTGCTGGTGATAGGTCAGCACGTTGAGATGGACTTCACGAGTCTCTTTGTCTCTGTAGATGCGTTTGCCGCACCAAACAAAGTCCTCCGCATCCAAGGATCTCCCCCAGGCGTGTGAGGCTGCCCAGGGCTTCAGTGTCACTGGTAAGAAGCAAATCATCAACGTGGCCCACGATGACACCATTTCGAGGTCTTGCTCTCGCCGCTGCCGCCTTAATCCAGCATGCTTCGGCGCCATCCTTCTTGCCGAAGTTCACGGTTAAGGCGAAGCCACACTTCCCTTGGCGCATCGACTTTGGCGACAGCTCCTGCTGGAATTATGGTCCCTTGGATCCATCAGTTCCCTTGATGTACAAGGTTCGCTTCTGGATCACCTTGCAGGACCTTGCAGAAAGGCCGCTCGCATGTGAGCGCTGCGAAGAAGCCATGAAGGGTTGGCGCCAGCTATGCAAAACAAAAGATGCTGCGCCAGCCTGCTGCCGGTCGGTGCATCTCTTCGGAGTTCGCCTTGCAAGTTGGCAGCATCCTTGTACCCTGGCACGATGATCTTCGAACTTGCTTTTAGAGGTGGGCGGAAGCCAGCGTTCTTGTCTGTGAGCACCAGCCGAGGACAAAGCACACGGTCAAGTTGACCTTTTCATTCAAGATCTTGAAGAACTGCACGGCTATCAGCCAAGGAGAGAACTTCTATGGCACCGTTCTCGACCCACTTCTCCCGCTGCTCTCTGGTCGCGACACGAACTGCGACCATCGCATCTCCTTGTGTCCTCCTCCAGCTTGAGCTTGAAGAGTCTCGCGAGGTTGAGGTTCCTCGCCAACAGGCCACATCCAGCCTGCCATCTCAAGCACCTCCCAAGAGCTCCTTGACGCAAGAGACCATCTGCCATCCCATGTGCCATGGTCATGTTCTTGGTGATACGACCATTCATCAGATCATCTTGTGCTTCCATCGTAGCTCGAAGAAGAGGGTGGATGCAAGAACCTTGCCCAGCCAGAAGAACATCAATTGTCTTTCCACCACTCAACACCAAAGGAACAAAAGTCCTCCTTTTGGAGTCTCTCGCTCTTCAGTAACACCTTCAGACAAGGCACGACGAACTACGCCCGGTAATCTTTCTATTCTTGAAGTCCTAGCTGAAGAAGAAGCCTCCACATTGGCGTGAGCAGTCTGAAGATCAACTGCGCAGCGCAGTCGTGCTTGGCGCTTCTTGAGGTTCATGCTCACGCAAAGGGCTCACATCTTCCTCTTCATGGACAGGATCGCTCATGGGAACCGTCAACCGGAGAGCCGGGCAGCTATCCGTTGGTTGGTCGAGATGATCGCAGAGCTTGGCGCAGGATGATCGACATCGGCAACCTGTGGGCGCACCATCCTCAAGGAGTGTGCCCACCTTCGGGATCGGATGGGTCTGCTATTGGCCCTTGGTATTTGGCGGACGATGGGAAGCGGCAACCTCGGAAGGTTGCATGCAGGAAGCGGCAGCTCAAGAGACCATGCATGAGATTGCTGCAGCTGAGTCGCGAAGAGCGAACTCAGCAACTTCGCCCCTTACTCGAGCCAAGAGGAGTATTGCCGAGGCTCAAGGACGAGCTGGTCAAAGCAGCAGCATTGCTTCGATCAGATCAGGAAGCAGCTGCAGCCCATCGTGAAGGCCTTGATCGGGAAGCCGAATTGGGAAGCGCCCGACATCCCCAGATCGTCATCGACAGCAGCAGCGAAGCCGAAACCCAAGCCCACGGCAGCTCGAACACCACTAGTAGTGAATCTGGTTTCTCTAGATTCGCAAGATGTCTTTCATCTCCAGATGGACGAGGCGACTTGGGAGGAGACAACCCGGGCCCTGATGAACGATCTGGAGCATGTGGAGCTGGAGGATGTGGAGCGCACGGGCGCGTTCGATCACGCGTGAGTCTCGGCATTGGCAGGATGACCAAGAAGTCCCTTGCGACCATGAAGCGAGGATTCAAGCAGATTGTCCATCAAGGTTTTCTTCGTCTTCGTAGGTCTAGGTTGCATGAAGCTCTCTCCATCGACTTCAATGAAGTGCATGAGGTCTTGGGGGCTTCTGAGTTTAACCTCAAGATGGACATCATTGAGGGCATCAAGGAGCCCTTCGTCTGTGAAGCGTATGAAGATTCCACCTTTGCCTGACTTCGCTAAGGGAGGCCATGGAGACCAACTTCAATGCTGCTGGCGAACTTCCACTTGTTGGTGAGACCCTTCAGTGACTCTGAGCAGGTGAAGAAACAGCTATAGAGCTTCGTGGCCATAGCGCGATGCGGAGCATGACGCTGCACACAAACTTCTTTTGGGAGATTGAAGATGACAACCCATACTGTCAAGCCATAGCCTTCCCTTGCGGTCCTTGGTCACCTTTGCATGCTCTACGCTCTCGTGATCGACACCGAGCTGCTTTGTTGAAGTGGCGGAGGAAGAAGCATGTGAAGTTGGTGACCTTGCCAGTCATGCACAACCCCTTTCGCAGCTTGGCATGGGAATCAGTAGCCAGTTTGAAGAAACTCGAAGAGCCTGGGAGGCATCTGGCGGAGCTGGATCAATGCCATTTCGGCCTGAGAGGACCTCGTGGTGGCTTGCGCAAGAAGTTCGAACATGGATCCTCACTTCCTCAGAGATGGTGGTTTTTGTGAACTTTGTGACAAACTTTGCGATGGCAGTCACGAGCATGAGCATGTCATTGGAGGTGCAACAGCTAGCTTGGCAGGTCGCTATCCACCAGACTTGTTGGATGGCGTGCCTCAGAAGCAGGCAGTTCTTCGCTTGCGGGAACACTGGGCACAGAGCACCTTTTTGCGCTTGGCCAAAGCTTTAAATTGGCTGTTGCTGGAGCCAGCCCTGAAGTGATCAAGGCTGCCAAAGAGGTGAAGTGTGAGACCTGCATGGAGAATCGTCGACCAGCCCCTCATCGACCTTCAAGCTTGGCAAAACCACGCCATTTTGGCGATCAGGTTCATGTCGACTTAGTGGCAGTGAAGGATTTGCATGGTGCATCTTTTCGGATCACGCATGGCATCGACGCCGTTTCTGGCTACCAGGTGGCCCAGATGATGGAGGCCAAGTCTGCGGATGAGGTTGTGCGCAAGTTTCATAGATTCCCATCTTGGGGGCCCCCAAGGTGGTTGTTGCTGATTGCGGCCCAGAGTTCACTTCGGACAAGATGCAAGCCTGCAGGACATGCACGACATTTGTCCTCTACCACATTCCGGTGGAAAGTCCATGGGCCAAAGGATTCGCCGAGAGAGCAGGCGTTTCTTTGAAAGTGATCATGGGCAAGCTGATCACAAAGACTATAGTTGTCAAGGACGAGATGACCTACGAGGTGCCTTGGCGGCTGCTGTGGACGCCTGGAATGCGGATGTGGGCCAATGAGGAATCTCGCCGGCCCAATTTGCGCTGGGTAAACGGCCTATAGGACGCTTCCTAAGGTGATCCCCAACGACCTGCGGTTGCGCCTTGCTTCTCACTTCTCCATCCTTGATTGAGAACGCCCCGTCCTTTCCGAGGCAGATGGCAATGAAAGAGAGTGCAAGAGTGGCCATGATCAAGATGAAGTACAGCGCTGCTCTACGGCGAGCTGAGTTCAGTCGAGCTCGACGAGCCGCCTCCTGGACTACATTCCAGCTTGGTGATGCGGTCTACTTCTTCAGGGTGCAGGAGATGGCTGGCAGGGGCACCAAAAGGAAGCGTTCGGTGTTGAACCAATGGCATGGTCCTGGCATGATCATGGCGCTGGAGGGTGGCAAGGTTCCGGCGGGTGCGGGGCAATTTGACGACGTGTGCAATTGAACACCTTCGACCAGCTTCGACTTTGGAGCGCCTCTCTTCAGCTGAGTGGGAGAAGATTCTCGCGAAAAAGATCCGTGCCCAAGAAGAGCGATGACAAAGGCGATGATGACGACATATGAACCTTTTGAACCTGAAGATGATCAAGATGGTGCAGGAGGAGGTCATGATGGAAACCAAGATGACCAAGGAGGCGGAGATCCGCATGATGGCTTGGTTGCTGGGAAGACACTGCCAGCAGTCACCTATCCTGTTCCTTTTCAAGCAAGCGAGATGATTCCTTTGTTGGCTTCGTCTGCAGCTGGGTCTAGAGCTTCTTCATTGTTCCTTCTAGACGCACTTCTCAGAGCTCCATGCCCAATCGCTTCTTCTTTTTCACGGCAGAGCACTACTACCCAGACTGAGGTGCCGGAAGGAGAAGCGCCAAAACTGCCAGCATCGAGGTGGTCCGGGGTGCATGGTGAAGCCGGTCGAGTGTAAACTTTGCTCCAAAAAAGCTTCAAGCAAAAAATGCTCAGCACCGATGCTTTTAGCAAACACTTCTGCTTGCTACCAACTTGAACTTCACAACATGAAACCTTGCCGACGACAATCTGCTCCGAAGTCGAAAAACGGTCGGCCACCGAGCCAAAGGAGTTGGCAAACAAGGGATGGAGAAGTGGCCCGCTTCCAGCTTCCGGAGGGGAATCCATTTGTCAGGGGCAACAGTTGTAGTTGAAGACGGTTTCCCATGAAGTCCAACAAAGCCCCAAGAGCACCTAAAGCATCTTTCCCCAGCAAAAGCCCCAGAGAATTGCAAGGCGCTGCTGAAACCCAAACCAAAACGATCTTGCCCCCAATCACGACGGGAAGCCGAACACGTTCTTGAGAGGTCAGTTGTCCACCTTAAATTGAAAACGTTCACATTCCGGAACTCTATGGATCAGCTTTCGGACGTAGGAGGGGGGCCAATTGTATAGTGTTCGTGAAGTGGCAGTTGGCGTATGTTTGACAGAGGCCTTGATGTCTCTGAGTCGATCACCTTCGAAGCTTTCGGAAGACCAAATCGTGCAGGCGGCCTTAGACAGTGCTTGCAATCGCTCATGTGCCGGAACTACATGGATCCAACATACAGTTCAAGCCTGTTAGGTCACAGCGACATCGTGGACCTGAGGTAAGTCGGCGGCAAAAGAAACACTGCGGTGAGAAGGCATAAGGTCGATGACGTTCAAATGTGAGAGTGTGGGGTCTTCTTGTCTTTCAAGGCCGAACCAAGGCAACCCTTCTTTCCACCACCTTTCTCAGTCTCAGGCTTGCCACCGCAATAATGAGCAGGACATTATGGATCTCCCTTGCAATGGCCTTCACGGCCGGGCAAAACACCTGGACCTTTGAAGCCACGATCTTTCCGCAGCGATGCGATTTGAGCGCGCGCTTCTCGCAAAGTCACCCAAGCCTCGACAGCACCGTCGAATTGTTCTTCCAAGCTCTCAAACTCGGCACCATCGCAGCCCTCTTGAGCTGCAGCCTCCAACTCTGAAGCCAAGACCTCAATCTCCTCCTCTAAAGCGTGAAGAGCTCCATCGTCACGACTCGATGAATCTTCTGTCGTCTCTTGAGCTTGGCTCTCAAAGGCATAAAAAGTCTCAACCAAGGGACCCTGCTCAGCGACATTCACCGCTGAAGCCTCCAAGACTCAAAAGTTGGAAGAGCTCGTTGACACTGAAGTCGAGGTGCTTCCCTTGCCGGAACCAGGGCGACACAAAATAGGCCTCTTCCATGGCGAAGGAGGTGCTTGAGTTCCAACCATGTGGATCCGCTTGAAGAGGCGGGCAGCTTCAGGCTCACATTCAGCATACGTCTCCGTAGCGCCTCCAAGCGTTGTCTCAAGAGTTGCTTCTGCACTTCAGTCAGGCTCAACTTTTAATGCTTGAAGAACCAATTGCACTCTCGGCATCATCAAGGGTGATGCCCTCAGTCTCATTTCTACCTAGGGAGAAGTTCACTCATTGGAACTCTTCTTCAAGGTCATGTAGAAGCGCTCACGGAGTTCTCCTTTCTTGTCTCCCAGGCCTCAATGAGGCGCCAAACTCCACAAGTGTAGTCGGCCTCCTTCAGGATGATCTTGTCCTCGTCAGGGTTGTCAGGATCTTCAACAGCTTCTTCCGGCACATAGGCGAGAACTCAAGTGCCCTCATCCTTGCCGACCCTTTCTACTTCATCGCAAACCTGGCAGCTAAGTTGAAACCTTTGGTCTTCGTGAGGTCGATCGAAGACAACCACCAAGTCACCGTCCTCCTGAACTGTCTCCCAGAGAGTCAGCTCTTCCATTCCAAGGGGACAGAGTAGTCGATCCCTTCTCTTCTGGCATTGGTCCTCGGGCTCCGCAAAATACTCCAATTGTAGTAGCCTCGAAAGGTGTCTTCAAGAAAGCCAAAGGTCACCGCAACAACCAGCGTATAGGTGGGCTCAACCAAGGCCGCGTGGATCTCCACCAGGTAGCTCCGCGCAACCACTGCGAACGAAATGGCTTCGAACGAAAGGACGCCTGACTGACAACCTTTCTGCCAGTAGCGAGTTAGCTCAAGGCCTATGGCCGTGGTACAAGCACATGACAGAACCTAGCTGAAACCAAGAGTGAACGCCGACGCACGAATCTTCAAGGTTGGAGGCCATCGCCATCAGGTTGGAGGCCATCGCTATTAGGTTGGAGGCCATCGCTATAGGTTGGAGGCCATCGCTATAGTGGGTTGGAGGCCATCGCTGTAGGTTGGAGGCCATCGCCACTAGTAACAAGAAAGTAAGGGGACTCAACCAAGATTGAACGGCCAATAATTAGGCGCCGTTGGAGTTTAAGCTAACTGCTGGCAAGGAGTTCTTGCCAGGATCTCCAAAACCGAGGTCGTAGGCTCATAGCACCCAAGGGACCAATTAGAAGGGTTGACTTTCGCTATTGAACCGATTTGTTGTCTCTAAATGTTGTCACCGTTAAGCGATGAACTCTCAAAGAATTGTGCGACACGGTCACTTGAGCACAGCCGACATCCGGTCGCAACTCCGTCTTTGATGTGGGGAAGCGAAGGCTTCAAGGATTTCCAAGGACTTCTTGGCGAAACGCTTCAGCCAAAACAACATCGTATTTATAATGTTTTTCCAGTGTGCCACAACGCATTGCAGGAATTGAGCTTCGTACAATGAAAACTGTTTTGCCAATCCCATTCAGTTCTTTTTCAGCTTTGCAGGGTTCACAAAAACTGCGGCGGGAAAGGAAATGGAAATGGATCTTCTGAAGCGTTTGTGGAAATGGAACGTTTTATTCCCGAAAGCATTGCGAAGGGTTCTTCCGGAAAATCCTTTGAACACTGACACTTCGACACTTACACTTACACATTGACACTTTCACCACACTTGCACGACAACATGAACGCTATGCACGACAACATGAACGCTATACGTAGCTCTGTGTAAGTGGAAGAGCGAAAGCAGTGAAGTGCAAAGTATGCAATGCAAGTGTCAAAGTATGCAAGTGGAAGTATGCAAGTGTAAGTATGCAAGTGATGAGTATAAGCATGCAATGAGTATGCAAGCATGCAATGAGTAGGCAAGTGTGCACGGGAGATGTCCTGATGAAAAAACATTTCCCCACTTTATAAATTCTCTCTTAAAGGCGGAGGGTGGGACGAACAGCGTCAACCGAAAGTGCAACCCTCTGCGGAGATCGTGCGTGTCGAGTGCGCGAAATGCAGGTGACGGCTGCCCGCGCAACCCTCTGCGGAGATCGTGCGTGTCGAGTGCGCGAAATGCAGGCGAGAGTGCGATTTGGCGGCTGTGCGCGCAACCCTCTGCGGAGATCGTGCGTGTCGAGTGCGCGAAATGCAAGCGAGCGCAATTTGTGAAATTACCGCGCAACCCTCTGCGGAGATCGTGCGTGTCGAGTGCGCGAAATGCAGGCGAGAGCGCGATTTGTGAAATTACCGCGCAACCCTCTGCGGAGATCGTGCGCGTCGAGTGCGCGAAATGCAGGCGAGAGCGCGATTTGTGAAATTGCCGCGCAACCCTCTGCGGAGATCGTGTGTGTTGAGTGCGCGAAATGCAGGCGAGAGCGCGATTTGTTAAATGACCGCGCGACCCTCTGCGGAGATCGTGCGTGTCCGAAATGCAGGCGAGAGTGCGATTCGTTTAGCAGCGGAGCAAGCTGTGGAGCTGGAAGCTGAGAACTGGCGACTTCGTGGCGCAACTTTAGTACGCGGAGTAGCTGGGGAGCTGGAAGATGAGAACTGGCGACTTTCTAGTACAACTTTAGTACATGGAGTAGCCGGGGAGCTGGAAGATGAGAACTGGCGACTTGGTAGTACAACGTTAGTACGCGGAGTAGCTGGGGAGTGGGAAGATGAGAACTGGCGACTTTGTAGTACAACTCAACTTTAGTACGCGGAGTATCTGGCGAGTTGGAAGATGAGAACTGG
>CAXAMN010008435.1:126798-146839 GCA_963970005.1 Durusdinium trenchii
GGACTAGCTGGGGAGCTGGAAGATGAGAACTGGCGACTTTGTAGTACAACTGTAGTACGCGGAGTAGCTGGAGAGCTGGAAGCTGAGAACTGGCGACTTTGTAGTACAACTTTACTACGCGGAGCAATCTGTGGAGCTGGAAGCTGAGAACTGGCGACTTTGTAGTACAACTCTAGTACGCGGAGTAGTTGTGGAGCTGGAAGCTGAGAACTGGCGAGTTTCTAGTACAACTTTAGTACGCGGAGCAATCTGTGGAGCTGGAAGCTGAGAACTGGCGACTTTGTAGTACAACTTTAGTACGCGGAGTAGCTGGGGAGCTGGAAGATGAGAACTGGCGACTTGGTAGTACAACTGTAGTACGCGGAGTAGCTGGGGAGTGGGAAGATGAGAACTGGCGACATGGTAGTACAACTTGAGTACGCGGAGTATTTGGGGAGCTGGAAGATGAGCACTGGCAACTTTGTAGTACAACTGTAGTACGCGGAGTAGCTGGGGAGCTGGAAGATGAGAACTGGCGACTTGGTAGTACAACTTGAGTACGCGGAGTATCGGGGGAGTTGGAAGATGAGAACGGGCGACTTGGTAGTAGAACTTTAGTACGCGGAGCAATCGGTGGAGCTGGAAGATGAGAACTGGCGACTTTGTAGTACAATTTTAGTACGCTTCATTCGTGACACGTGGCATCACATAAAACACATCTCTATATATCTCAGGATCACAACAGCGAGCACAGGAGCATGGACGCTGCTAGGGGCTCCTGGCCTTACTACTAGTAACAAAAAGCTACTAGCAGGAAACCTACGTTTCGTTTAGTTTCGTTGCTTCTGTCGACCTTGTACGCGGCGGCTCAAGCAGACCTTTGGTACTCAAAGTGAGATTGCACAAGTCTCCACAGAACTAGGCCAGCTCGCACCAGATCGTAGCCGGGAACATACAGCAAGGCAAGAGCAATGAAGAATGTACTTGCAAGAAGTTTCAACACACCCCATAAGCTTCTCGTCAATAGGCGCACTGAGCATGGCTGCTCTGGAGGACGCCGTTCTGCGGAACTCGAAGGACGGACTGGAGGTGGTATGGACGGTTTTGTAATTCGGGGAAGAAAAAGATATCTAGATATCTAGATATAAGGTTTACAACTTTTTATAAGATTTACAACTTTTGTTAGGGACACTCAACCTGTGTTAGGGGATGGGTGTAGTGTATAGTTCAACTTTGCTGATAATCTGTTTTTATTCAAATAGGTGTCTGCTTCTGGTATCCATGCAAATTCCCGCGCCGGAAGCGGGTCAGCAGGAGCAAGGGGTACAGCGCCTGCGAGACGGACACGGCGAGGGAGGCGCGGCGTGGCTGCACGCCTAGCTGAAGGCCAAGAGCCGCGCCGACTTGCAGAAGCTATGCGCGCAGTTGGGACTAGCACAGTTTCGCGACAGCAATCGACATAGGTGCCCATCATGATGTTCGATGATCTAGGTAATCGACATAGGTGTGTAGTTGTGTTATTCATGGAAACCCTCCACCAATGGGTCGTGGTCTATTGTCCTTCCAGGGGGTCAAACGGGAGTCTCCTAGATCCAGGATTCATCAACCGATTCTGACCCAAGTCTTTGGGCAACGGATTCGCCCCGACCGTGCAGAACGCAGACTCCGTGACACGTATTCGCACTGAGTGGAGTTGATTCGGCGATCTCGGTCCTTTAAAGGGTGAACCGATCTGGTGAGTCTGGCAACAAAATATCAGACCCTAAGAATCAAGGACCCTCAAGGGTGAAGGTTTTGAGGGTCCAACCCCCTGCATTCTGCAGGGTCCAAACCCTCCATGGGGAGAGAGTCAAAGCCCGGAGCATCGCCAACAACTGCGTCGTTTCTTCGTCGGCCTGGTGACCCTTCAAAGTACCGTACCTTTGCGGCCTGGTGCGGGGTGCAGAAGTTCTCCGCTTGGTTCGAATTAGAGTGGTTGGAAAGTTAGAATCGATCGATCACACGCCGATGCAGAGGGGATTTGACCGCAGCCCTGACCGCAGCTGGGCTGTCACCGCTTGGCCGCCGGTGGGGGGTGTGGGAGGCCTGCGCGACTTATAGATCTAGGTAATCGACAGATCTAGGTAATCGACATAGGTAATCGACATAGCAGCCATGGACACACACACAGACAGGGACTCATGCACACATATCACACACAGAGACCCACGCACTGCCTCAACTTACTCGGACACACAGACACAGACAGAGACGCATACACACACAGACATAGATACACACACACAGAGACCCACACACTACCTCAACTCACTCGACTTAACACTTCACACAGAACACTTGCCAAATAACTCACACTCTGACTTACTACGTGATGAACAATGCTTTCGGGCCACCCGTCGTCTAGTTGTTGTTTTCTTTCTTTTTGATGAAAAAATCCATGTCGAGCACGCCGCGTCGCAGAATCGCCTTCTCCGCGTCTCCTGTGTATTGCGTCACGAGGCCCCGGGCAGCGTGCACGAAGCCTAACCTGTCGGAAACGCGAAGAAAAACAACTCTCCCCCAAAAACACAATTCACCAACCAAAGCGCCGTCTTTCGCACAAAACAGCCCCCGGCGCGAAGGGGAACGACGCGTCGTGCTTCACCAGTTGGGCCAGCACATCGGCCGCAGGTCGTGTGAGCCAAGCGAGGCAAAGGTAATATGGCCTCTAAGGACACCTCTTAAACAAGTTATATAAGCGACAAGAAACTCAAGGACACATATTTTGCAACCAGCGATGGCCTAGCATGAACTATCTTGCGTCATGTAGCTTGAGGAACGAACACGTTTCTCCCTTACTTAAGATTCATTCAGTAGGTGACTACTTCATTAACAGGAACGGTCCCGAATCGATTCGGAACCGAACTTTCGGAACCGACAGTCAGCGAATGTCAAGAACCGAAAATTTTCATCAACCGAATCATTACAACCGTCAATTTTCCAAACACAACCGAACCGAAAAGAAAAACGAACCGTTCCGCTGTTCCGCTGTGACGTTTTTCAGACTGTCCAAAGTCTTGAGTTTCAGAGCAGCAGTCCCCCACTGGAATGTCCATACAGCATGTCACTGGCCCGGCCCGGCTTCAGGCCGCATTCATACAATGCTTTCCTTTCCTTTTCCTGGCTTTCCTTTCCAATATGCTTTTTGGAAGGCTTGCAAAAAAGCATATTCACAAATTGCATTCCTTCCCCATGCTTTTCCTTTTCTATTCCCTTTCTTTGATTTCCTTTCCTTTCCTTAAAATAATTACTTTCCTTTCCTTTCCTTAAAATAATTACTTTCCTTTCCTTTCCTTTCCTTTTGCTTTCCATTTTCCCTTTTTCTCCTGTCCTGTCCTGTCTTGTCTATAGTCTAGTCTAGTCTTGTCTCTTTATCGTTGCCTTTCTTTTCCTTGCCCCACTGCGAAACTTATACCTCACAGGACCGAAACGAATCGTGAACTGAACCGAAAGTCCAAGAAAAAATCCTGGCGCCGGCCACGCGCCCGTGTCCTTGCCGGAGGTCTTAATGGTAACTGAAGGTTATTTAAGGGGCTGACGCCCAACAGCGGGCCAGCAGGCAACAAAGGAGTATGCCTCCCTGTGTCAGAGATAACACAAGATGGCCCCAAGACAGCCCCAAGATGGCGGAGGATAGTCCCGAGATGGGCCTTCATAGGGCCAACAAGGCCCCAAAATGGCAACCCATAGCCCCAAGATGGCTCAACATGTCGTTGTCGTTGTTGCTGTTGTGTTTGGGTTTATGATTGTGGTTGGGGTTGTTGCGGTTGTGGTTGTGGTTGCTGTTGGTGTCGTGGGTGTTGTGGTTGTTGTTGTTGTTGTGGTTGTGGCGGTTGTTTATGTGGTTGTTGTCGTTGTGGTTGTGTTTGTGGTTGCGCTTATCGTTGTGGTTGTCGTTGTTGTTATGGTTGTGGTTGTGGTGGTTGTTGTTGTCGTTGTTGCGGTTGTTGCGGTGGTGGCTGTTGTGGTTGTGGTTGTTGTTGCGGTTGTCGTTGCGGTGGTCGTAGGCGTTGTGGTGGCGGTTGCTTAGATGAACCCTGTGCCTGCTAAGTACTTAGAAAGGTTATCTTAATTAACTAGATAAATGTTAGACATATGTTAGATGTATGTTAGAAGTATGTTAGATAAGTTAGATACATGTTAAATGGTTAGGGCTTTAGGAAGGTTTGCTAAAAGAAAAACAAGTTAGGCTAACCTTGTTAACTCTGCTAACGTTTAGCAGGTGGTTAGCTCAAAAGTTAGCTAAGTTAGCTCAAAAGTTAGCTAAGTTAGCAATTATTTTTCAAGCATCCAAAAAAGATATTTTTTCAACCACTCTATATGTTTCTTTTGTTGGTGTAGTTTTTTGCTCAAAAAAGCATTTGTAAGAATGCAAAAAATTTACCAGAGTAATGAAATACCGCAAGATCAGCAAAAAGTTTTTACAATATGATTCATGTTTGTAAACCACCAAGCTGAAAGCAACCAACAGCTATCATAATGATATTTTGTTAAAGGCCAGTGCTGCTATATAATTGAAATTCTTTGCGCTGTTCTTTGTTTTTTGCCAGCAAGCTTTAATTGGCTTTGGAAGCATTGCCTTTTTTGCAAGCATTGGTTGCTGCCTTTTTGCAAGCTGGAGATGGCTAAGTGCAAGCACTTGGTTGCTCTTTTGTGGAAGCACTTGATTGCTCTTTTGGTGAAAGCCTTGGCAGGCTTTTTGAAGCAAGCCTGTGTTGGCTTTTGGACGCAGGCCTTGGTGGCTTCTGTGTGATGCACTTGTTTGGTTTTTCTCCCTGCAGTTGTGGCACAATGCTTGAACCATGGTTCAACATGAACCTCCACAAAGCAGAATGTAAACTCGCACAATGATGCCATTGCAGCAGTTGAACATGTTGAAGTGGTCACATGACACACTCACAACCACCTGCACACAAAGCTGGATGAGGTGAAGCTGGATGAGGTGATGAACAATGAAGATGTACTTATATTGAAAAGAGTTGATCAACTGGGCGAAACGCTACAGAAGAATGGATATGGGTACAAAGCAGTGGATCCCTCCAACAGAGGAGGCTCTCTGTTGAACCCGATTGATGTTTGGGAGAAGGGATTGAGAATGGTGTCAGTGGGGGTCAAGCGCACATTGCCCGAAGGAAATGGCATGGATGGCCTTTGAAATGAGCACTGACCAGGATACCAGACTTGCTCAAATCCAGGCCAATGAAAGTGTTGTGAGGGCAGCAAATGGGTGCCTTGCAAAGGTTTACAATGGAAGAGCGTTTCCTGACTGTTGCAACTTCTCACACTTCTGCCTTTTGCCAGGCCATTGAGCAAGGACTGAAGAGTTGTGAAGGAGTCTCAGTGGACACAAAATCAGACAATGGACTGTGCAAATTGGTCAATGAAGACTGGCCAATGTTTGTCATCAGCGAGAAGATTGAAAGGAACATGCCTTCATTGCCTGCTTGGCTGCAAATGGCCATGAACTCAATGAACTTGGGCTTCAAGCAGGTCAATGAGATTGAAGCAGCAGCTTTGAGTTCATCAAGCATGGCAAAAGCTTGAATGAAGCCAGAGCCGCAGTGGAGAAGTCCGACCCTCTTTGCAGGCCCCAGCTGGGCGCCATTGCTTACTATGTGGGCAGATATGGAGGTGGTGAGCAACAAGGCCTACTGAAGTTTCTCTCTAAGTTCAGTGTCTTGGCCACATGTTTTGCTTTCAAGTCAAAGTGGCTGTGATCGCAAGCCTTCATGGCTTTGTTTGCAAGCTTTCATGGCTTTGTTTGCATTGCAAGCTTCCATAGCTTTGGTCATGCTTTGATTGCAAGCTTTGGTGGCTTTGGTTGCAAGCCTTTCTTGGCTTCTGGCTTCACTTCAATTGCGCAAACTCTAAGGTAAAGTGTATGGCAGCCTTCAAGTGGGCACTGAAATGATGAATGGCATTGCTTTTATGGATATGAAGGGCTCTACTTGCCTATGCCCCTTCCTCAGGTGTGCAATGTGGCTTGGCTGTGAGCATTGGTGTTGATTTGTGCATAGGTGTTGCTTGTTCAATGTTTAGCAACAGCTATAGATGGTGCATTCACAATCTCTTCAGGTGGTGTACAATGATGAGCTGTACCAAAAGCCAAGATGGATATTCCAAAATCTTGAGATTGTGATCGATTGAAAGGATTAAACGAAAGAGAGGAAGTGGACAAGTGTGAGCACTTTGGCACCACATTGGCTAAATACTGCTAACTGTTTACATGAATAAAAACATGTGAAGCTTGAGCTTGAGCATGTTTGATGAGATTTGCCAAACATGAATTGCCAGGCGATTGCTGCTGGACAGCTGGAAATTGAAGGAGAAATCTCCACAAGATGAGAATGTCAGAGTTGCAGTGTTTGGAAGGCTTTGTGTCCTGCAAGACTGTCTAGATTTACATTTTAATTTTAGAATTTGAAGCTGTGGTGCCTAGATTCAGAATCTGAATCTAGACACAGGAGCCTCAGTGCCTAGATTCAGCATCTGAATCTAGGCACAAGATCCACAGTGCATAGATTCAACAGCTGAACCTAGGCACAAGAGACTCAGTGCCGCTGAATCTAGGCACAGGAGCGATTCAGACGCTGAATCTAGGCACTGAGGCTCCTGTGTCTAGATTCAGATTCTGAATCTAGGCACCAGAGCTTCAAATTCTAAAACTAAAATCTAGACAATCTTGCTGAAATCAGTATTTTTCAACCCACTGTGTCCTGCAGAAGGAGGCGTTTTGCTTCCACAAAAAGGTGGCCCTGCATTACGCTTGTTTGGTCAATTGCACGCCATACTCCAAGATGGCAGTGGACACAAGCACACCTACAGTTCCAAAGGCGACAGTGGTTGGAAATATTGCCTCTTATTTTCTGCACATGGAACAGTGGTGACATCAGCAAATGAAGATATGGGAGAAGGGGAGGAAATTGTTACACATCCTCAAGTCAAATTATCACAGTTGCTGGTGCACAGTGACAATGAAATATTGTGAAGCTTTGACAGGCTGGAAGAAAAGTTTCATTCAATGCCCAAAGGCCAATTTGAGATTTGGCAAAAACCTTGTGGGTTGACCTATGCGACATGCTGCCTGTTGTTGGACAAGCAGTTACGGTGGTCAAACATATTGCAGCCAGCAAAGCAGTATTGCCACGATTGGATGCATTGCCTGGTGTCAGCTGGTATCATCCAAGTGGCCATATATATGATTTGCTCAAACCTTCCTACTGGCACTGGTTCGTCCATGGTTCATGATTACTTGGAGCTGTGGGTGCGCCCACAGCACTTGCCACAACAATTGAAGACTTTGTCCGATTCCGAACATGTTAAGAAATACCAACAAAACAAGAAATTTGGTTGCCAGGCCAGTGAAGCCTTGAGCATTGCGCCAATTCTGGTTCATTTGGTGAAAACATTGTTGCTCCCCAAAGGATTTCTTGGTCCAAAACTGTGTGAAGCTTTCCTGGCCTGCGCAAGCCTTTTGGATTTGGTGCACTTGGGCCAAGTGTGGGGCATTTGCACTCCTAAGGCCCTATTGGACGCAGCAGAACAATGTTTGGCCAAGTGGATTGACGCAGGCTTGCAAAGCTTAATGATCAAAAAATCCACTGGACATTGCATTTGGCCAGTGCACTGCAAAGATTTAAACAATTGCCTGCTTGCTTTGCAATGGAGACGAAGCATCGATTGATTTGCAAGTTTGCTTCCAAAGTATGCAATACATTGGTGTATGAGCAAACATTGCTTCAAGAGTGCTTGGCTGAAGAACTGTTCCATTTGAAGCAGCCTGGGTTGTTTGCAGAAGGAATCCATTTGGTCAATGGCCACAAGGCAAACAAGGAATTCCATACTTTAATGGAAATGACATTTGGCCACAAAATACCAGTGGAATTTCTTGAAGTGGCTGCAGTGTGCAAACTGGAGAAGGCAATGTGCACCAAGGCAGACATTGCACTGGCAAAACCTTTTTCTGCAGTGGAAGCGGTCGCCTTTGTGGCATATTGTGGCAATGTTTTTGCCTTTGCAAAAAAGTTTTCAATTGGACATGGATGATGAAGTGCATGGGTCCACTGTCTGGCTTGATGCAGGGGAACATTCTTTGGTGCCTGCAACTGATTTGCTGTGCCCAAGCAGAAACAAGATCACAACATTGATACCTTGGCAAGTGCGATTGCATTTGAAGAAGCAATGCCAATGAGCACTGCAGCCATGTGACACTGCATGCAGAAAAAGCTGCTGGCTTTGCCACAGCAAGCATTTCTTGGCTGTTTCATTGCAAGCTTCACTTTAGCTTGGTCATTGTCATTGCAAGCCTCTATTGGCTTTGTTGCAGCAAGCCTGCTTGGCTTTGTCATTGCAAATAGTGCATTGGCTTTATCATGGCAAGCATCACATGGGGATGTGTCAGTGCAACTTGGTTTCTTTTTCATGGCAATTCTTTTGCGTTGGCTTTGTCATTGCAAGCTTTCTGAGCTTTGCCATTGCAAGTCTTGTTGGCTTTGTTATTTATAGTTGGCTTTGGCATGTCAAGCTTTCATGCTTACAAACCATTGCAGGCCTTCCTTGAATAATGTTCCTGCAAGCATTGTTGGCTTTGTCAATGCAAGCTGTCTTAGCTTTTTGTAGCAACACGCTTTGTTTGCTTTCTTTGAGGCAACAAGCTTCCACTGCCTTTGGCATTGCAAGCTTCCAAGCTCTGAGCAAGCTGTAATGGCTGTGGCATTGCATGCATGCTTCAATTGCTGAATCGATGCTGTTTTGATATCAAACCAAAAATGCTTAATTTCGTAACGTACATATTTTTTTAACCAACCAAACAAGCATTTTTGATTGAATATAACGAATATTTGCGATGGGTGCTCATTGCAAAAATGCAAGGCGCAACACAACAAAATCTTTCAATAGCTCTTTTGCATTTCATTTCGATCCAAAAAGCAAAAAAGTTCAATGTGTGTCAATTAAACATGTATCTCCAAAGTGATTTTAAGCGAGGTGCCCTTTTCCTAGGAGTATCTGATACAAAATAAGTACTTAGTAAGTACTTAGCTAATTAGGTTAACCTTGCTAAGTACTTAGCAGGCACAGGGTTCATCTAAGTGTGGTTGTGGTCGTTGTCGTTGTGCGTGGTGTTGCGTTTGTCGTTCTGGTTTTGGCTCTTGCTGTTGTTGCTGCTGTGGTTGTGGTTGTGGTTGTGGTTGTGATTGTTGGTCTTGTTGTTGTGTTGGTGGTGGTGGTCGTTGTGGTTGTCGTTGGTGGTTGTTGTTGTTGTGGTTGTGGTTGCGGTCGTTGTCGTTGTCGTTGTGGGTGGTGTTGCGCTTGTCGTTCTGGTTATGGCTCGTGTTGGAAAGGGGACCTCGCCAAGGCACGTGCGACCCGCCTCGGCCGGCATAACTCGCACCACGGGCACCACGTTGGCGCCATGTGACGACAAGGGGTACCCCCCCAAAACGATGTTGAGCCAAACGCAAAATACGTGGAAAAAACACACGATAGGAGTGGGTCGGCGGCAGGGGGGGCGCCCCGTTATACCTGAAGGTATTCGCCTAGCGGCGAAGGGCCTTCGGCCGGGACAGGGCCTGCTGGCCTGATATACGAGGACCCCCCTGCCGCCGACCCACCTCACACGAAACCCGGTCGAACTTTTACCTTGTAAATTACAATAGATTCTGCGCCCCCTGATCTTCCATGTCCATCCAGCAACATCGGCCTTGAAAGGCCCAACATATCCCCAAGATGGCCAACATAGGCCCAAGACAGGCTCAACTTGGCCCAAGATAGGCCAACATAGGGCCAAGATAGGCTCAACGTGGGCCCAAGATGGCCCAACATAGGCCCTAGCTGGGCCAACATAGGCCTTAGATGGCCCAACACAAACCCAAAATGGACCCAACATCGCCCCACATAGCCCAAAGATGGTCCAACATAGGCTAGCTGGGCCAACGTGGGCCCAAGATAGGCCAACATAGGCTCATATGCCCAACATAGCACCAGGATGGGCCAACATAGCCCCAAGATGGCCGGCGCCCGGCTGTCAGGCGTAAGCCTTTCACACTGTCAGGCGTAAGCAATTCACACTTCTACAACCAATCCGAACCGATTCGAAGTTTCAATCAAACATTCAAACCAATTCCAACCGAACCGAAACCTTACTGATTAAGCAGGATCGGACCCAAAAAGTAATTGAAACAACGGTGTCACAACACCTCATGTCAGCCTGTCAACGTGGTGCCCACTCCCCACTCCGTGCCTCTCAGACACAAAGAGTGAAAAGAAAATGTTAGCTTCCTTGGTCAAGCGATCGCAACGAGGTGTACTGCGCAACGCACCTTGATTACACCGTAGCATGGGAAACTCGATGAAGTACAAAATGTATGGTGACAAAACACATGCCACCAGGTGAAGGCCATAGTTGTTGGAGGGAGGCCATCGATGGGTTGGAGGCCATTGCTCTTGGGTCATTATCCTTTTGTTTCAGGAGCGATAAGGACGCTACTAGGAGCAAAGGGCATCGCTACTAGGGGCTTTTTATTGATATATGTGCGTTGCACACAGTGGCGCGGTCGAACGCGGTGGGCATGCCGCCTTTTCACCCGACTATGCCCCTCGAGCCTTCGAGGGAATCCGCAAAACAAATGTGAAGCGACGACCAACCACGAGCAAGCGACGGTCGAACATGCTGCAGCCAAGCGAAACACAAATCACGGCTCCACAAGATTCTTGTTGGAAATTAGGTTGATTCGACCGCCCTTCAAAAGCCCGTAAAGAGGGTCCAAATTCACCTCTTTCTTCGTGAGGCCATCCACCACTGGTCTCTGCTGAGACCACAGGTCTCTGCCATGAATTTGTAAAGCCGTGCGCTTGTCGCTGGCTGTGCCTATGCTGTCGATCCTTGGTGAGGTGATCGAAAAAGAGACTTGGCATCTACGATACCGATGCTCTCTTTGAGCTCGGAGGCGCATTCCTCACTCACTAGTGCCCGCAGCTGGCGCTTCTGGAGGCGCTCCTCCCATTCTTTCATCTTGAGGTGGGGGTGGGGGTCAGTGAGCTCGTTGAACACTGTTGCCGTCCACGAATGCCCCGAGATACTGCGTCTCAGCCGCTAGGGTGGAGTCTACCAGCCTGTTGGATCTTCCCGCTGCCCATCCCAGTTCGTCCATCGGGATGTGTTGGATCTTGAAGCTCAGAGCCGCCTCCTACTTGACATTCCTTATGGCCTTGTTCAAGTCAAGCGCGTCTTGAATCTTGAGGTTCGCCAGACACGGTGCGGCGAGGCTCACCATTGCCGCTCCATCAGGTCGCCCATTGTCAGACTTCCCACTCCAGCTCTGGTGAGGTTCTTTTCTTCTGGAGATGCCATTTCGTTTGGGCGCGCTGCTCTTCCAGGGGCCAGCGGAACCTCTTCAAGCCGTTTTGATGAATTTCTCCATGTCAATCTTCAGCTCGAAGGAGGGGGGTTGTTGGACCCTCCTTCCTTGAACGGGGTCTGTGTGGGTTTCCTGCAGGAATACGAACTTGCCGAACTGGGCGCGTTCTCTTAGTTTATCCGTTTGTTGAAAAAAGTCGCCATCGCCGCCATCGCCCATCCTGAAGAGGTCGTCAACCTGCACCACTAGCAGTCCGCTCAAGCGGCCTCCTTGGAACATCTTGTAGACACAGCCGGCCAGGATCTCAATCAGCTGTCCCGGTTTTAGTCCAGGTAGTCCGGCCGGATGCCCGTCCAATCAGTCAGACTGCATGAAAGCGTTCCTGAGATCTCCCATGGCAGCCTTCCGTTTCATGCTAGCTCCAATCTGCAGGACAACGGACAAAGTGGCCGCGGTGATGGTGGGAACATGCCTCACAAGGTCCAGAATGTCAGGATCTTGGTCTCCTCTGACGCACCATCGGCTCTTGCGGGTTGCGGGCTTTCTTTATGTTGTTCACTCTTCTTCCATCTCCTGACCATTCTCGAGGGCAGAATCCTGGAGCTCAAGCCTGCCTTTTGAAGTTGGGTGGACACTGAGCAGGACTCTTCTTCAGACAGCGCGTGGAGTGGACGTTACTCCACTCAGCTCCGTCTGCGACGTGCCACTGTTCCAACTCTTCTGAGTCGATGTCTTCTTCTCTCACTTCACACCATGAGGCTCACTGCTTGGGGCGCTTTACGGAGCTTGAACTCCGTGTAGCCTGTCCACCACCTATACTGGGCGCAGATCACATAAAGTTAAGGCGTCTAGTGACATGAGGAATAGAGTAGGTAAGTCTTATGTCATGTCAAGAAGAGCAGGATGAGATAGGACTTGCAACACACACACACACACAGGCAGCCCACGCACACCTCCCGGCAGCAACAAAACCGACCTGGTATAGCTCTGCAATCTGGGGGGAGTTAGAGGCCGGCTTCCACAGTAATCCCAAGCTTGGGAATGTGTGAGTCCCCATGTATGTGTTCTAAATCCCGTGTCATCCGAAGTAGAGATTTCTTTTGGCCTTGCTGTGGAGGCTTGGCTTCTCCAGTTGCCCCCTCTCCATGCGCGTGCGCCCGTCTCCGGTGATCTTGATGGTCTTTTTTGTGGGTTCAGAAACTTGACCGGAATTGGGCATCCCCGGCAGTTCCTTAGCATTGGAGTCCACGGCCTGTTGGACGACGTCTGGAGGGATCTGCTGCGCATCTCCAGCGTTGGAGCCGGAAAGTTCTTCAGGTTTTTGGGCTGGCTCTGAAGTGGTTGGAGCTGCCTGTTCTCTCATGGTCGGAGTGCATTCTCCGTCATCCTCTTGGTCTTGAGGAGGCGCCAGTCTTCTTCTGCTGACTGGAGGTTCATCATCTTCTTCAAATGGCCGCCTCTCCCATCGAGTGACATCCTTCTCTTGCTTTCTTTCCTGGCCATCAATCTCTGCAGTTCTTCAGTGGCCTTCCTGAGCTGCTCTTTGGCGCGCTTCCGTAGTTCTCCTAATTGACAACCATGAATTGGCGCGCTCTGTCATAATGATCGTGGCCGGACCCACCCAAGTGGTTCTTCTTCCATCTTTGTCTTCCAAGCTGTCATCGTGCTTGGGTCTTCGGGGTGGAACTCTTGGGCGACACGGCCTCAGGCTCTGCCTGCTTCTGGAGGGCTATGTGCGTGGTGAGTTTCACGAAGGCGTGCGTGGCCAGATGTCGCAGCTTGAGCGTGCGTTGTACTTCACTGCCGGCAGCATGTAGCACCAATGCGGGATCGTATGGATCATCTGATCCCAGACTGGCTGGCAGCCGAATGTTGTGTCCAAGTTGGCGTTGAGCTGGACTGAATCCGCTTCGGTTGAACATGCAGTTCTTGGCAGACTCCAACGAGGGAATGCATTCTTTCCACTCGGCCTCATTGGTAGGAAGCAGAAGATCTCCTTTGCTAGTCCTCCGCGACATTCAATCCTTCTCTGTTGCCATGGCGCTTTGGCTCCAATCACTTTCGTGATTCGTGACCGGTCCAGCTTCGGAGAGCTCGGTGGCGAAGTCTTTGCCAAACTCTCTTCCTTGGTCCACCACCACACATTCCGGAACTCCGAATACTCGAGCCCAGGTAGACATGAACTTGCGCCAGATGTGGTCGGACTGCGTGGACTCTAGAGCTGAAATCCCATGGGCCAGCCTACCATTGTCAACACCGGCTTCACACTACGCACGTCCAAAACTGTGAAGTACATCACACATCTATTCCGACTGTGCGAGCAGGCTCAAACGACTTGGGAAGCATCGCAGGCCGTCTTGCACTTTTGGGCTTGGGATGTTGTTCACATACGGGACACTTGAACTCATTCTTTACATATTGCCAAACTGCACTGCGAGCCCTGCTCATCCTCAAGGCCTTCCAGAACTAAACAATTCCTGGGTGTCCCAGGTTGCAGTGCAGCTTGTAAATCAGCTTCATTTCCTCCTTGGTGAGGTGCTGATTGCTGGCGTTCTCTTTCTCCGCGCCACGCACCATTGCTCTGCATAGTCCCGCAGGGTACTTCTGGGCTAGCTTGGCAACGCCGCCTATCAGGGTTGGTGTTGGTGTTCATGATGGCATCTCTTGCTGAGGGCCCTGGCCACGTGTTCGCTATTCACCTTGAAGGTCGGTGGGCTTCTTGCTGGGCATTCCTTTGACTGCCATGCCATATTGGCATTGGTCAGCTCTGCCTCTCTGCACTCATCTTGAGAACTGCTTGAACCACCTCCTCATCCCAGGCTCTGGCGGATTTGCCACAGGAAGACTCGCGCGCCGAAGGCCAAATGGTATAACCTGTCTGGAGATCAAGGCGCCTCCAGACTGATGTCACATTTTCTCAGCTTCCTTTGACACTCAGTTTCTTCATGTGCTTCTGAATGGCTTTTCTCGAGGGTCCTGGCACATAGGCCATAGGCATCTTCGCTTGACTGACCATTGGCAAACACGCTGAAGACTTCGCAGTCTTTGGAAAGGCATGTCGGACGGGCAAACTTCCATTCGTGCTTTGGACTCTGCCTGGCCCAGAATCCCGGGTCACCCTTTTCTCACGCTCCTCCTTGTCAAAGTACTCTAGTTGAAGAGGAGCTGTGCCCTGTCAGGAGGCTCCAAGCGTCCTCCGCATCTTCCGTCGGTCCCTCGAATGTCAGCACTGGGTGGCTGTTGCCTGCTGCTGCATCAGCATCTGTCGATACACCATGGCCTTCTGCATGGTCTCCTGCTGCAATGCAGGATTTGTGCAGGCTTGCTGCGTCTTCTTTTCTCCCACCATGGCCGTCATCCACAGCAGTTGATTCTGCAGCGCTTCCTTCTTGCGCTCGTGGAATGCCTGCTGCTCTCACATCAGGGTCTGACGGCGCTCCTCGGCCACTTCCATGGTCTTGGTCACGAGCTCTTGCTTCTCCTTGTGCAAGATCTCTTCGATCTCCTTCGCCTTGGCAGCCTTGGCAACTTCCTCCCTCTTCATCCGTTCGTTTTGGAGCTGATGAATTTTCTCGGGGCCCCACTCAAAGAAATCGCAGATCCTTCTTGGGCACTTCCAAAAAAACGTCCTTGGGTCTGCTGACTGGCGAGGGAGTTGGGGAGCATTCAACTGCACGGATTTGCCCGGTTCACCGTGATGATGGGCTGTTTCTGGGCGATCTGCTGCATCACGTTGGGATCCACCAGCCAGCGGCAGGGGGCTTGTTTGCACTTTCGAAGTCCCAGGAAGTTGCCACCCTTGATGATCTCCGCATAGATCATCTCCTTGGCGCTGAGGCACGCTTGACATGCCTGGTGTGTAGGAATACACCGATGCAGGGGGCGCAGTATAGTGACATGAGACAACAAGGGCAATCCAGGCGTGCAGCCACTTTCTTGCCAGCCTGAGACCCTTGCGGTGGCCTTTGCCAGCTCCATCACGTCCCACACTTTCAGTATGGTTTGGTGCCATCACGTCCCACACTTTCAGCATGGTTTGGTGCCAGTGCTTGATGGCTCGATCTGAGTCGTGGGCGCGGGCCTCTCTTCTCACACCTTGTCCAGCTTCTTTACATTTACATTCGATCCTGACCCTCCATGTGAACATGAAGTTGTAGGCTGGAACGGCTACAGGAGAGATGTGGAACTCATTGGGAGCGAACTGCAACACACTGATTGCCACATGACCCGTGGGGAGTTGTTGAAGTTGGCCTGAGTGTCCGAACGCTTGAAGGTGCAGGCGGTTCTCTGCTAGATCTGCCTTCGCCTGATGCTCAAACCTGATGGACAATAGAAAAGGAACTTCGTCTTCCACCGCTGTGGCCTCAATGACCCCGATGACCGGCCACGCCCACGGGAATTTCGACGACTCCGATGACCTTGGCCTCACCTCCTATGCCTCGCGCTTGTGCTTGTTTGTCGGACCAACGAACTTGTAGTCCATGACTCATGAGGGCTTCCCGAAGACGATCTAGCGCTGGCTTCCCTATATGAGACCCCCTTATGCACATCTGAGAGTGCGTGGTCAAACCGACGAACCGCTGGTTGTTGTCCTCCTTCCTCAAAAACTGCTTCAGGGTGACCTGGAAATTGATGTCCTGTGAAGGGGATGAGTTACCAACCTCAAAGAATCCAGTGGTACCCGTTGACGAGGATGGAGCTCCAGCTTTTCCTTGGCACGGGCGTCTGGCTCGTTCACGCATTCGCGTGCCCAGTGGCCGACTTGGCCGCAGCGAGCGCACTTTGTGCGAAGCTTCAAGAGATCTACATGGACCTTCGTGCCCTGGTGGGTGAACTTGATTGGGTTCTTGCCCTTCCCCTTGCTCTTGCCGTGCCCTCTTGACTGAGCACCGGAGCTACCTGATGGGCCACAGTAGCCTCGCTGAGTCTTTTGGTCTTGGATGGCCTTTCGAACTTGCTGGTAGGTCGCCAGGGCTTCCTGGATGTCATCTTCCTCGTAGATGTGGTTCAGGTCATCTTCCCCCACATACACGCTGCTTCCATCGCTGCCCTCGGGGAGCTCTTGCAAGAACGTCTCGTCCGTCAAATGGTGTTTGCCGTTCTTCTCTTTCCGGTCCTTCTCTGGCTTTCGCAGGGCCTTGATGACTTTGCTTCGCCCCAAATTTTCCGTTCGTCCAGGTGGTCCCTTGGTCTTCTTGGATCTGGCTCAAGTTGCTCTGGCGGTACATGGTGTACCCAGTTCTCGAAAAGCTGCTTCCTGCCGGAGGATGAAGTCACCCAGAGACTCTTTCCCTCGCCGAGAATCTCCGCGCACGGCCTTCTCAAAAGCCTTTGGCATCGTGGTTTCCAAGTGGGGCTGGTACAGCGGCTGGTAGTGCTCTTTGAGCTTGGCCAGGATGTTGTCCAGCCCCTTGTCCGTGGTGATCTCCTCGACCTTCAGCTCGTTGCGCGCGGCTCTCGCCGATCCTGTCAAGACACGGAGCAGCTTGACGCCGTGCTTCTTCTCTGGAATCTCTGTGTCGAAGCGCCATAGCTTCAGGTCTCGCTCAAACTGCTTGAAGTTTGCCGGGTCTCCATCAAAGCCTGGAGGTAGGTCTCGATCCCTCCAGGGGAGCCCCAGCCACGGCAGCAGAAGAGGCGCCATTGCTTTGACCTCCCTGGTCTCCCATGGACCAGCTCCGCTACCACTGTGTATTGCACACAGTGGCGCGGTCGAACGCGGTGGGCACGCCGCCTTTTCACCTGACTATGCCCCCTGAGCCTCCGAGGGAATCTGCAAAACAAACGTGAAGTGACGATCAACCACGAGCAAGCGACGGTCGAACATGCTTCAGCCGAGTGAAACACAAATCACAAAAAATATAAAGCGAACGAACTCATAGCTGCTCCAGGGGGCTGATTTGTTGAGCACTCCGTCCCCATCTTTGTCGTGTCGTTGGAATGCCTCCACAATGAAGGGAAAAAGCTTGCCTCGGTAGACTTTTTACCGACTTCTAGCTTCTAGGAACCAAATCATTACTGCGAGCATGAGCTATCGGGGCGAACTGCGCTCATATTGCGGCAATTTGTGCGCGTTTTGCGGAAATTTGCGCACGCTTTGCGGGTTTCCACCTTTGGCCCAAGAAGACTTCCGTGTTCAACATCTTGAATTACACCAGCATAGACCCCAGATAGCAAAAACACGCAACATTTTTCTGGACTGCACCCTGCATTGGCAGCTCCAACGCACACGCAGGGACCTTCTTTACACTGGAAAACGCCAATGTTCTTGCTGCTTGGGAGTAATAATGCGCATAGAGCGCGTGCCATCTATGGGATGCTGCATTTCGACTCATAGCATGGTTTGTGAATCTGGCGCTTCAAGAATAGATCTGATTGACTAAACCATCTTCACTCCATCCTGCATTTTTACGAGCACCAACGCTTTGAAAAACTCTAAAATTACATTACATCATCTTCAGGCGCATATACGGATGTTCACGCAAAGCTCCATCAACCACATCCACAGCTGTGGAATGAGAGCGTGCGGAACCATGTTGGCTCCAAAGTCAACTGCCCCGCAGTTCGCCAGCTTTCCAAGCACCCTGTCTCCACCGCGCGCGCAGCCAGCTCACAGCGCCCAGCGCCAGCACCCGGCGACGGCGCCCTGTCTCCACCAGGCGCGCCGCCAGCTCCCAGCACCAGGACCCGGCACCGGCGCCGCCGGCACCCTGTCTCCACCACGTGCACAGCCAGCTCGCAGAACCCAGCGCCAGCGCCACAGGCAGCACCGGCACCCTGTCTCGAAAGCGCACGCAGCCAACTGATTTAAAGTAAGAATCCTATCTGGGGAAAAATGTTCGTTTCATGAAGAACATTAAAGCGTGCTCGTTGGTTCGTCAGAAAAAGTGCTACGATTGAAGGTTCAGGTAGGTAGTCGGGAAAAGAGATTGCAACTTCTCTGCTATCTGCTTTCGCCGTGAGGACCGCCTGACGTAGAGCATGCCTCGCCTGGGATCCCTGTCTTATATGTCATGGATGAGCACCTTGTTGCCGACTGAGCAGGTTGCTACCCTTTTGGCATTGCGCTAGATGTGCATTGGCTAAGCGCTGGCAAAGGCTTTCGGTGGATGGATTCCAAGCGGCCGCGCAAGGCTGGTGAACCCATCAAGTCCCACAACATGTCCGGGTAGGGAGGCCCTGCTGGTCAATCTTTCAATCGATCTGGTTCTTGAGTAGCTTGCGTTTCAGTTTTGCCAATGTGCCAAAGGGTACGTACAAAACGTCGGAAAAGTGGTTTTGCTGGTTACACCTTTCCGATGTTTATGTCTACTTTCCATCGTGACCCCTGAGGCAATCTCGTGAAGGAAAGTCTTGCAAGGCCGGCAGCACCAGGGCGTTAGCCGCTTTAGTCCGTTCCACATCTGGTCCGTTTCAATGCAACTGAACTCAGTCGCCGCCCTTGGGACGCTGCCGTTGAGCTGTCTTACAGCTGCAGGTTTGTTGATCAGTGTTGTATCACAGTGCGCTTTGATGAGCTGGAAATACCTCAGCGCAAAGCAAATTAAAAAACAAACGCAAAGCAAACACGAAGCGAACGCAAAGCGGAGCAATTGTTGAAAGGAGGAGCAATTGTTGAAGCACCTCCGCAAGGGTATCAGAATAATGTGTATACGGTGGGTATACATATATATATATGTATACAAAGACACATGTGTGTGTTCACCTCTGTTTTCAAGAGTCAACACTCATTTTCAAGCAGAAGGGGCTGGAGAGTGCATCAGATGTCTCCAGCCGACGAAGACGAATCTGTTGCACTGTGATATAACTCTGGGACGCCAGAGCTACATACCTGCTTTTTTGGAACTGTTGATCAAGCTGTCTACCCCCATTTTCCTTCTAGAGCTGCCGCGCTTGTATTCAAACAGTTCTGGTTAGCTGACGATTCACCATACTGTTCCTGCGAGTCAAGTGCTGAGTAGTCACTCGGCGAATCCATACTGAAATTTACGCTCCTTCACTGGAGCTATGAATCTAAATGTGTCCAGCTGCATCTTCCCACTTGCGTGTGCAGTGTGATCCCCTTTCGGGGTGCTGAAATCAAAGCTGATACCCCCATTGTCTGAAACTGATCCTGCACAAAAATGCGGAACACTTACTGCCGAGTTCACGGATTTTTCACTGATTTTCGTTCTGCAGTCTTGAGTAATTCACTTCTCGCCTCTATCTCTGTTCGTTGCCAGGGAAAGCAGCCTTTTGAAAACTAAGCGTTGCCAATGCCGCCTAATGCGTTGTTTCCCTTTGCATAAAGTGCTACTGGGAAGAACCGTGGGCTTATAAAGGTTAGTAGGCTGTATAAGTGCATTTATAACATATATATATATGGTATAAGTATGGTATAACATGGTATACTATAGTATAACTTCCATAACACTTAGCAACTTAAAATCATAAGTCCTAGAAACTTTACAACAACTTCACATCATTTATGTATAGTTTTATAAACATTTAGCATAGTTATAAGTAGTTAGTCTGATTTGGTTATAACTGGTTATGAGTAGTTATCTAAATACATATGTACACATATTTTTATGTGTTTTTCAAACATAAATGAGTGCTAATGCAACCAACATAGAAATAAAAAACACAAATATTTGTATGCAGCAAGTGATGACAGGGATTGATGA
>CAXAMN010008435.1:171839-202338 GCA_963970005.1 Durusdinium trenchii
GTTGGTGAGAATCAAAAATACACTGCCTAAACGTCGAACAAGTTCTAACCTCAGGACCCAGAGTTACCTGAAGGTATGTGTACAAAACTGCATGCCCTACAATGCCCTACAACGACAGGAAACTACCAGACGCACTCTACCCAACTGCCAGCTAATTTTTACAAAGTTTTGTCGCCAAGTTTGCACGGTGTCCTTGGTCGATTTTGGTTTATCCTTTCGAGAGTGCCCGCAGTGCAAATACCCTCTATGTCGCGCTGACCCTTTTCACTGCCTGGATGGCTGCGGTATGAGGTGTCATATTTCTGCACCCCCTGAGCTGCACAGCTCCTCTCGAGCTACGCGGCGACTTCAAAAGTCAGTAGCGGAGTCTGGATCTAGAGCCAACATCTCTAAGTTAGTCCTTTGTGGCCAGCTCTGCCACTTCTGAAGAAACCCAGCCTCTCAAGGTGTGAATGGTTCACCCCTTTTGGCTGAACTTTGGTGACCAAGTCCGAGTCATTGACTTTTCCAGCCACCTTTCCCACTTCGAGCTCCTTGTTGAAGACCTTGTCTTGGAGCCATAGAAACCTGGCCTGCACGTGGCGGTTGGTGCCAACGCCACGGCGTTCACTCATGGCCTTAGCCGCACTGCTGTCGACCAACATCTTGACCTTCTTGGCCTCATAGCCCCAGAAGCTGATGATGCCTCTCACAAATTCAGCTTGGGTTGCAGTACGGCGCATTCCATAAAAATCGCTTTCGCACGATGAGAGTGCGACCACCTTTTGTGTGGCACCTTTCACAAGCACCGTATGGGCGCCTGTCTTCATGACAGTTCCAGTCGTGCTCCTTCTGCTGCGAAGATCTCCTGCCCAATCTGAATCAGATAGTGCCACCACCTGGTAATTCTCCACCGGCTGCTCATAGAACACCCTCTTCAGGTACGGTTATTTGACCAGATATACCGCACCGCCTTCTTGAGCCTCTGCCAATCGACCATCTTTGGCGTCTTCATTGTTGAAGCCAAAGTTCGAAACACATGGATCAGGTCAGGCCGGTCGACACTCATGCAGGTAGGCCATCCTCATGACCATCGAGTGGTAGAGAGTCGCCTGCTTGCCTGTCGATCAGCCTCGATCAACTCACTGGGTCATCTTCTCCTCCGGGACCTCGGAACCCTTGGTGGTTGCTCCAAAGAAAGCCGAACTCCCTCAAGAGGATCTCGCTGTGCCTGGCATCTGCCTCAATCTCCAGCCGGCGGCCTTTGCTGTCCGTTCCATCCGGGAAGTAGCGGATCAGCCTGTTCAGAAAGAACATCTCGTTCTTGTCTTCCTGGCCGTCTCCGACCACAGTCTCCCACTTGGCGGTGTACTTCTGGTTGAGGATGTTGTCCAACCACTTGAGCTGAATCATGCTCCCCACCACCATGAAGTCATCTCCATGAACTAGCCCAATCAAGCCATGCTCCTTGAATCGGAAGATCGCTGGACACAAGGGGCAAAATGTCCCACCATGCTGCTCCAGCCATTTGCGATAATCTTCCTGAAAGATTTTACTCGCACCCTGTGTTCCATACATGCTCCGTTGCAGCTTCGCGACCATTGGTTCCTGATCATCAGGGTGGAACTCGTCTTCCTCCAGCAAGCGCATGTATAGGTCACGGGCCGCTTGACCCATAAAATGAGCCCGGGAGATGTCCCAGTTCGCCAGCTTCAGGTCCTCCACCTCGGCGTCTTTGCTCATGAACGCACTCAGCAACGCGTGCACTGCTTCAACCGGAGGGGTAGCTGAGAACGTGTCTGCTCCACCCAGCTTGGCCTTCTTCACCTCCTTGGCGACCATGCGGCTCCTGATGAACGGCTTCTCTGCATCGCCCTTGTTCACATCAAGCCACTTCCACTGACGAAGCGCGCTCTGTGGAACACGGATGTAGACCTCCTCCTTCTTGAGCCACTGAAGTTCCAATGCACGGGCCTTTCTCACAAGTTCAGGGTCGAGCGCTGCTCCTGTGATGTCGTCCACAAACTGTTGTTCCTCCACCCATTGTTGCAGCTCCATGTCGGCCTCATTGCTGTCATCAGGTGAAGGTCCAGTCAGCATCTCCTCCACTGCGCTCAGGACTTTAGCGTTCACCAGCTCGGCCCTCAAGTCTCGAGCCATCTTTGCACGATCTTTCCCAATGAGGTGAATGTGCCTGTGGATCTCCTTGCCCTTCAGCTTGTTCTCCCATACGCCCTGCAGCTCCTCAGCGATGACCTTGGAGTTCGTCAGCCACAGCGTCTCCTTGCGCACGTAGCACATTTCGCCTCATCGTTCTCCATCTTCATGCCGAACTTGCACATCGGGCTCTGGACCACGTAGGTGTCCTCACGTTCCACCAGCTCTCGCACCTCGGGCTCACTCCATGACGATGAACCTTCCGGGCGCTCGTGCAGGAAGAATCCTCCCTGCTCAAGCTGAAGCTTGCAGCAAGCCATTGCCTTCCTCAACCTCTCAAGGCCAACCTTCTTCTCCAGCTCCACCTTGTGCATGCTCGTCTTGTAGTCGGACAGCCTCCTCAACGGACTGAGCGTAGTGCACGGAGGTGAACTGGTGACAAGGTATGGCTGCTCATTTGCAATCAGGTCCAAGGCCAGGGTGGTCCCAGAGACTCCATCCGGGAAGGAACATGAGGCTTCAGGCCACGCAGTATTCCGGAACTGGTGTCCCGAGTGCATTCAGGCGACGGGACGGGTGCAGCAACATCGACGTGTCCCTTGAGGAGAACAGCAAGGCAGCACGGTAGTCCTGGACTACTTCTACCTGAAGGAGGAGGAGGGAGCCCAGCCACACCTGGTGGCTCAGGACCGCAAGACGGGCGTGATGATGGCTACATCATTGAACCAAAAGGGAGCGGTGGACCTGACTGGTCAGAAGTTGCTCACACGATTCCTGGAGATTTTGGGTTACAAGGAGATTGTGTTGAAGGGCAACGGAGAACACTCCCTAGTCAAGATGAAGAAGGGTGAAGGTGGTCTGTGAAGAGAGTCCTGCACAGCATTCACGGGCCAATGGTGAGGCGGAGGCAGCTGTCAGGGAGATCAAGTGGAGGATCAGGCAGTGCACCTCATGCTCGAGAAGAAGCTGGAAGGAGGTCTACCAGATGGACATCCCCTGGCGCTTTGGATTCCCAGGTATGTGGCTGAGCAGGCCAACAGGTACAAGGTTGGCGCCGATGGCAGGACTCCAGAAGAAAGGAGGACTGGCAAGAGATGGATCAAGCCCATGCCTGTGTTCGGAGAGAAGATCTTCGTGAAGCCGGCTGGAAAGGGCAAGAAGACGGACGTGTCCAAGATGAACGAAGCCAGATTTCTTGGATGCCATAACCGCTTTGGGAGCGTCCTGGGAATGACAAGAGATGGAGTGGTGGTTGGGTGGCTCAAAGGCAAGTTGCACTTGATCCAAGGCTTCTCAACTGAGTCAGAGACCTCTCTGATCTCTCAGTCGCTGAGCCTCTGTCCCCTGTCCTCGAAGACCGTGCGGATGATCTGTAGCTCGAATTGCGTGTTGGGCTCCGACTCTCCTCCAAGGTGCAAATATCCAATGCACAAAGCTCCAAGCCGTTGGCATCAGGTCGAGGTTCAGGTTCAGGCAGGTCCAACGAAGCAGCGGAACTTAAGACCTCTTTCTTCGGGCTCGTAGTCGGGCTTCTTGAAGCGGCACCCTTGCCAGCACCTGTGGGCTTACTCCAACGTCAGTCTCTCTTTCGGTGACCATACTTGCCACAGTTGTCGCAGGTGCCATCGAATTTGTTCGCATTGTTCCCTTTTCCATCGTGTTTGCCTCCCTTTGCAACCAGCGAGGCGACGTTGCCCAACACAGCCTTCATCAAGCTGTCCACATCCATTGGCACTGGGCCCGAGCTCCCCCCAGTCAGCTTGGAGAAGTTTGTCCTCGAGCCGGTCTTCGCCTCCATGAAGTTGATGACCTCCTTCTCCATCTCGTCAAAGGTCTTGAACCTCACATAGTTTAGCGTGAGGTGAGTCTCAAGCTCCTTGGGCACCAACTTCTCAAGGGCGTTCATGGCCAGCGATTCGGGGAGTGATTCCCGAACACCAAACTGGTCCTTCTTCCGGTCATAGCGGCATAGCGGCTGCGAAGCGCCTTCCACCGCTCCAGTGCCTCTTGAAGCGTCTCATAGGCTCTCTGGATTGGTCAGGGCCTGCAACAAGCAGATTGCCTTGGAAACACGAACACAGATTTGTGAAGTGACAGCGATGTCCATCCTTCAATGGGGAATAGGAGCCTGGCCAATCCTCCAAAAGGGAGAATAGAAAAGCTGGGAGGCAGCCTGCTGGCACCTCATGAAATTGCTTTGCCCCTGTTCGCGCCGACCTGATCTACATACCTCCAATGATGAGATATTCCTTTCGCTCAACATGCAGTGGCCTGGAGATAGAATCCAGGCAGCACGCATTCGCCATCTAGGATCAATGGTCACTGCAGGACCCAACGTCCTTTGGGGAATGTTTCGACAAGACCCGCAATGCCTAATTGCCATGCAACGAAGTCTTGAGTGGTTTTGGGATGGAACAGGAAGGGATCAGGACGTCCCACCCAAGGCAAATTGGGATACTTGGAGATCATTAATTCTGACCAACTACCCTAAGTGGAAAAGCAAAATCAAAGCAGTGGTACGCAGATATCAGTCCTTTCGACACAGAGCGGCTAGGCGCAGACAATGGTATAGAACTCTCCTGCATGAGATTGAAGAGGCCGGTGGTTTTTGCCAGACGATTGATGCATCGAGCATACATCTCTGTCTCCTTTGCCAGAGAGCATTTGTGAATAAACGTGGATGGTTTTTGCACGCTAACCAAAAGCACTCATACCTTAGTATGGTTGGGGAGTTTGTGAAAGGTACAAGGTGTCATGTGTGCGCTAAGGAGTATTTCCATACGCAAAAACTCCACCATCATTTGCGCTATAGTGCCACCTGCCGAGCACACTTTTGGGAAACTAGGCACGAGGAAAAGACCGAGCAGATTGCGCCTCATGCGCTACACCCCTGGACACGAGTTGCTGAGTCAACCATAGTATCAAACGAGTCTGTGTTCGACCGCGATCTATGTCTTCTCACAGCTGATCTGGATGAGGCCATCAGGCAACTCACGGATGATGTAACATCTGAAGATTTTGCGTCAGCTTTGGCCGACAAACTGAAGACCGTCTGCATTCGCTGTGCACCTTTTGCCGCAATCCATCAGGGATTCACGCAGTGGGCCAAAGGTTACCTCACCAGCCATGATGATTACCTACTTCGAGCATTAGTGCAAGTTGGCGAGTGGTTGATTTCAGTTGCCCAAGATCTTGTGCCGGAGTTTGTGGCGGCAGATCTGACTGATGAGAAGAGCAGACGTAGCATCTCTATCACAGAGTGCACTGTTCGCTGTCCGCAGATCTTTTACAAGCAGCGATTTTTCCTTCACCTGTACAGCGGCAGGCGACGAGAAGGAGATCTACAGATGCCTCTTGAAAAGGTTGAATTGCCGCCAGGAACCTCGATGTCAGTCCTCTCCGTGGACCTCATGGTTGGAGGGGAACGCTGCAACCTGATGAGCGCAACCGCGCAAGACCTTTGGCTGAGGGTTGTTCGTGAAGGTTTAGCCCTCGGCGCCGGAGCAGGACCTCCCTGCGAAAGCTGGTCAATTGCCCGTGAGCAGGCACTTGAAGCTGGAAAAGGCCCAAGGCCAGTAAGATCGGCACAAGAGCTGTGGGGGAGACTCGATCTTACCAAGAGGGAGAGCCTCCAAGTGTTAGTTGGCAACACGCTGCTGACCTTTGCCTTGCTCATTTGCTTTCTTCAGGCACGACTGGGCCTTTCTTCCTTTCTGGAACACCCAGAGGAGCCACAGCGTTACCGCAGTGGAGTGGAGCATGCAGCGTCTATATGGCGCCTGGCTGCAATACAATGGTTCCGATAGACAGGACTTTTTTGTGAATTGGCAGTCGAACAGGGCTTCTATGGCGCCAAAAGCGCAAAACCAACGCGGCTCCTGCTCAGTGGCATCAAGGCTACCAAAGCCACAGAGATCGCTCAGAGGGCCAAGAGTGCCCCGCGACCCAAGCAGACTTCGATAGGACTAGAAGGCGGACGATGGGCAACATCTTCCTTAAAGGAATATCCGCCACAGTTTTGTCACATGATTGCAGCCCTTTTCGCGGAGGCGGTTGAAGCTCAGAGTGGAACCTCCGAGCTCCCGTCCTGGTGCGAATGGCTGCCTGAACTCTGTATAGCTGGGCAAAGGGAAGAGACCTTTGGGCCAGATTTTCAGAGCCATGCACTTAATTCATCTGAATGCTTGCCAGGCGGTGCGCTTGAGTGATCGGTCCGCAACTCGAAAGTCGAAAAAAGTCTACTGTCATGTGCATTGTGAAACTGAGTCATGACTCATGAATGTAACTATTCTTGTATGTGGGAAGGACCCAGTTCCATATACTGGAAAATTTGATATAATTTTGTTGCTATGTCACATGTCAGTATGACATGTCAGAGTTTGATATGTCATGGGAGTTAAACTTTCCGTTTCAGAGACATCTGCCAAACATTGAACATGTCTTTTTATTCCGAGGATTGCCCAGCATGTGATGATGCTGACAAGACTCTCTATGTCAACCCTGTGAAGAACCACAGTTCCGCTTGTTCCATTGCTTTTACGTGCAAAGGGGGTCCTTCAGCGGTATCAAGCAAGGGGAGCTAGTGGCGGCGATGAAGGAGCATGACACGGTGCGGCAAAAGAACCTTTGCAAATATTAGCAATGGGCCATGGGTTTTTGATCATAGTTGACAGTTATTGTTATGCATGCTGCATGCGGAAAAAAAAAACTATTTTTGTTGACAGGCAGCTGCCCTATAGTGAGTTTCTTTTCTACTGGGAAGTCGCACCCACACATCCTTATCCTGTCACCTTCCACGTGCAATACAAGTGATATGATATGACACACGCCTATGACTTGTCCTCCACATTGTGCATTGTGAGTCGTGAGTGAACACACATTCGATGGTCCAATGTCCAAAGACTCAATGACTTCTGTTCATTCCTCACTGGTGCCCGCCCCAGGTTCTTTGCTTTGAGGAAGGATCAGGTTCACACCAAGGTTGCCTTTCCTTCCAAGAAGAGCCGCCATGAAAAGGTTGACTTTCGCCATCTCATCAAGAAAAGCGAAGAATCTTATGTAGACATCCAAGAGGCAGGACTGTGGAGCAGTATGTAATGTAGTGACAAGAGTTTCTCAAATCATCGTTACGTTACTTACTGGTTCATGTTTTTGGTCTATTGTAAATTGTCAGTGACAAATGAAGGGACTTCCAAGTTCTGATTTGTCTGTTCTGGCAGGTGTCAGACTTGATCACCATGGACCAGTACATCACGACCCATCTCAAAGTCAATCGGAAATTCAAGAATCAATCCGAGCGGAAGAAGTTTTTGAAGGAAAAGGGTGTTAAGTTTGTAAAACATCCCAAGTCCGGTGTGGAGATGATGGCTGTGGAATGCAAAAGCCAGCTCCTTCAGGGGAAAAGGGTGTCGGCCAGCCATGTCAAAGAGTATGACTATGATGCTGAGTCAAAAGCTGCAGCTAAAGAGGCTCATGAGAAATCTGCTGCCGAGATCGATTTGAGCGACAAGGTCAACACGAAGGCCACGGGGGGGTATGCACTTGATGAAACTAGAGAACAAGTTTTGAGTCTCTACAGAAGGGGAGCTCATAGCTAAGGCCCGTAAAGTGGGTGTGCGCGCACGAGGGTGTGTGTGTGTGTGTGCATGTCTGAAATCCAAACGTGAAACATGATGACATGTTGGAGGAAGACATTGACAAGATGGTGAACGACGAAGAGGGTGAGAGCAATTCAGATTCCAGCAGCACATCCTCCGAAGATTCTGGTTCAAGCTGGGGCAACCAAAGAGAGGGATCTGGCAAGGGGAAGAGACGAGTTCAAGCTAAGAGGGCTGCCGCCCCAAAGCCGCGAAAGCCTGATGCCAAGACCAAGCCTAAGCCCAAGCCAGCGGCAGCTTCAAAAGAAGCGGACATGAAAAGCACATTGGAGTCTGGCAACAAAGTGAAGAGCTAACTGCGCCTACCTTGTGGAGATCCACAGTCAGTGAGGGCAAGTGAAGTGGACCGCCGGATGGGGAGAAGTGGGCCGCTTCTCAGGGAGATTGCAGATCTCATGACGGACCCAGCTGCTGACAAGGAGTCTGAAGATTACAAGTCTTTGCACACATTGAGCAAGAAGATGCAAGAGGAAATTGACCGCATCTCTGCCTTGAGAGACCTGTGTAAGTTCATCCGGGGCTCAACTTCGGATCAAATGGCAGAGGATGTCGCAACCAATGGAAGCATGCTGGAGAACTTCGGGTACTGCTGGAAGTCTCTACTTGAGTGTGAAGGCACTCTGGTGGACATGGTGGGCCTCATTTCCAAGAAACTCTTGGAGGTTCGGTGGCGTCCCAACCAAACCCGTTTTCAAAGCCTGCAGTCAACAGCCCATGATAGATGTTGCAATGCAGTCCACAGTGTCCACACACCAAACTTCAGCTGTGGCTTCTTTTGTTTGCTGTGTTTAATGATTGTTTGACGTTTGCCATTGGGAAAGTGTCATGGCCTCGTGCGATTCAGGCGCCAGACTACCTGCTGATCAAGTTCTTGCAGCTTTCAGATAGCAAGATGTGTGCTGTGAATCTCCAAGCACTTTTTACCACTCCACCTCATGAACACTGGAGTGATCGCTTTCACACGTGCCTGCGGAAGGCCCAGCACACTGGAGTGGAGCACATGTTCGACCGGCTGAAGCAAAACAATAGTGTTGCTTGGGCCAAGTCATCCTTCGACCCAAAGCTGAAAGACATTGACTTCGATGATGACAAGCGATGGTTTCTTGACTCACTCAAGACAGTTACCCTTAACATAGCGCGCGCACACACACAACCAGCGGGTTTACGTTACAGCTTCACTCCGCATGCTGCATGCTATCAGAAATTACAAGTTCTAAACCTCATGGACCATAACGCGTTTTCTTGTTGGTAGTGACATGCAGTGACACTAAATAACTGCAGGGCAAAGTAGCATGACTTGCGACTGAGGAGTGGTTCTCAAACATGCAACTTCAACTTGCAATATTCAAAAGAAGTGGCACAGGCAATTTGCATTTTGTGCCAGCCAGTCTATGACGTTTATTTTGACGTGACCCATCCTAATCTTCATAACATAACTCATAACTGAATGTTTGGCCTGTGGTCAATGGTCCAGGGTCTATGTCGCAGGGCTTACTTTTGCATCAACTTTCCCGTACTGAGGTTGCCCATGCCAAGCGAGACAAAGATAGACAACTTTGCCAACCTGAGTGGGTACACTTGCGGGAACATGCGAGACTTCCAGAAGATTTTTGCATGCCTCGACATGGAGGACGGTGGTCATCAGGATCCCAGCTTCTTGCGCAAAGTCGCCAATGCGGGAAAGGGCAAGGGTGTCTTCAGCACCAAGCTCACATTGGCAATGTCGCAAAGTGCTTGGAGGCTTTCGGAGGGCATTGTTGAGTGATGCGTTGATTTCTGTGAAACTGTCCAAACAATGGCAATGCCGAAACAAATTGCTGCGTACTACTTAGTCACTACCGACTTTCCAAATAACATGAAATGATATGGAATGCAACATATCATATACTGTATAGTGGGTGTGTTCTGTTCGCAGAGTGTTTGTCAAGGGGGTTGGGGTAGGGTAGAGTAGGGGAGGGTGCGGCGGTTGGGTTTGTGTGAGTGGAGTGTTCTGGGAACTGAGAACCTGTCAGACATGATCAGAAATGACTACAATGAATGACATCGGCCTGTTATTGAATTCCAATAACTTGGCACGCATGGCATGGCTACATGATACATGGTTGAAGTTCTAGCGGAGAAAGGGTCATGGCCCGGGCCACTGCAAACGAGAATATGATAAAAAGGCTACTGATGATGTGTTTCTGTTTAAGTCTAATTTCATTGAACCCTTGACTTATTTTAGGTAGTCATATCAATGCTCAGGGCTGCTAAGGTGATTCATTCTGATTCATATTATCATTATTATCATTATCATATTAAATTATATTCTCATATTCTCACAGGTTCTCACATTGATTCGTTGTATATTGTATACTTTTGCTGACTGGCTGGTTCTGATGACAATCCGGCCCAGAATCCCATTCCATATATATATATACCCCGAAGTACAGCTGCAGCCACAGCCTTGCAACTTACACCTTACAGAGGAGAACGACATTAGACTATACGGTACGACACTATGACTCTGACTATATAATTCATACACTTAGCAAACTGGTCAAACTCATGGTTTGGAAGTGTGTTCGCCAACTTTGGTCAGTTCCCCTAGCCAGGCAATTGTGGAGTAAAGTGCTTTCAGCGCATCGAGAAGTTGCTGCCACCGCACTGACTTTGAAGCAAGCTTCGAGTCTTGCTGACACTGCCAAAACCTTGGCAAAGACGGAGCCATCCTCCATTTTATCAGCAAGTTGGGATGACTTGATGAACCATGAAAAGCTTGTGAAGCAGTTGGCCGCCAGGGGTGCCGTTGTTCGGCAGCTGGAGGCTGCTACTGATGTTCAAGGAAGCGCTGATGCAAAGGCGGCACTCCAGGATGCTTGCACCCAGTTAGCTGAATGGGCGTCCAGCCAGCTTTGCCCAGAGTTCGAGAGCATTTTGGCTTCCCTTCAAAGCTGGGCTGCGGAGACCATCCTGACGACTTCACAAGCTTTGATGACAGTGTGCAAGCGTTTCCAAAGGAGATGTTCACGATTCCTGACAGTATGGACAACAGTTTCTTGCTAGCTTGTTTCTTGGCCAGTCAAAACTATGAATGGAAGTAGTTGAGAGTGGGGGACAGTCAGGTGTTCAGGTGTTCAGTTTCCAGGTGTTTTTATAACTTATAACTTATAATTTATAGTTTAATATCTTATAATTATGATGACCTTTCACTGTCCTAGTCCGAGTCCTTTCGTCCTACCATACTTCCTGACAATCGACCATCCATGCCCATGCTTTCTAACATTCACCATTTGAAGCACGAGGCAGGACTGACAAACATGTGACGTGGGTATGATAAGTTGATAAACAAATATCAATTCTGAATTCTGCGTTCGAATCCTTAAAGATGTAATTAAATACTTTATATTATATTACTTGAGACTTTCAACTTTCAACTGTTTTTGCATGGCTTTCTCATTCAAGATGAAACAATGTGGATCATGTCCAAAAACTATTGTTTGCCCAGGTATGATCAAGGGAGCTACCTCGACGTCACCGGAGTCTATGATGGCCAATGGGATAGCGAAGTTTGCCTTGAGTGCTGGCTTCCAAAAGGAGCTCTTTCCAGATGATTGCTTTCAGAAAGATGTGGAGGATGGGATGTCCTTGTTGAAGCTCGCCTCCGAGTACGTCTCCTATCTCAAACCCTTCTTGAAGCCCGTCCCATCCCTCCCTGAAGATTCTCTGCAGTCTGAGATCGGCAAGACTTTTGACGCCATTGGCGGCTTTCTTGACCGATTCCAACATGTGAAGGTGAGAAAGGTTCTCGAGACAATGTTCAGGTTCCCAGAGTCAAAGTATGACATCAACAGGCTGCTCCCGAAAGAAGTCCAGCCCATTGCCCACACAATCCTAACTTGGCAGAATGTGGGTCAAGAGCTCAAGGAGTTGGGTGAGGCAGAGCACAGCTGGACCTTCTTGACTAAGAAGCTCAGCCTTTTCGAGAGTCTGTCAGCCGCTGTGAATGACAAGTTGATGTCAGCCACGGTGGTTCAGGATGCAAAGGACCAATGCAATGCATATGTGAAGTCCTTCATCGAGGCATGCCAATTGGCACTCACAGAGCTTGGGCCCGGCTTGGCTGAGCAGCTCAAAGGATTCATTGAGAAGTACCAGAAGGTTGGGGAATGTGCAGAGAGCTGGCACATGTTGCCAGTGAGTTACGTCTTTGAGCCTGAGAATGAGGAGGATTGCAACGCAGACCTTGAAAAGGTAGAAATCACGCTTCGCGAGTTGACAGAGTTGTGCAGCGACATCAAACTGCTCATGGCCCACACTTCGTGCAATTCCGCCTTTCAGGAGGTGATCCAATCCGCCCGCAAGTTTCACTCTGAAACTCTTGCCATGATGTCTTCTACAAGAAAACTTGCCACCATCCTCATGGTCTCTGATGTGATGCTGAAGGAGGTCATTGACAAGGACAGTCTTCAGAAGGTGTTGGGACTATGCCGTGATGGCATAGGGACTTCCAAGGAAGACCTGCCGGTGAAAATGCGGAAGATCATTGCCGATTTGGATGGCAAAGCCAAATCCCAGCCTCAGTCCAGAAAGAGAACACCACCTGAGGACACTTCCGGAACAGCTCCCAAAAGGAAGGAAAAAGAAAAGAAGAGAAAGGCAAACAAGAAGTGATGGACGGAGTCATGGGCATGCGGCGTGGGTGAAGTAGCAATAGGCAGTGGAGCTCATAACTTCAGCTCCGATTTTGGCAGTGGCCTATCGTGGCATGAGCACATGCATTTGTGTAGTCAGGTTCAACCTCCGTTCCATCTAGTCTTGCAGTTTTCTTTCATTTGTGAGCAAACATGTTATATAATTTGTTCACATGGATTTCAACATAGTTATAACCCCTTTGTGAACAATTTCCATCCAAATCATTTTTCCCAAACAAACAGTTTCAAGTAGTTTCCACCTCCAGTTATAATTTTCGTCATTGCAAGATCACTCAGCGCCATTGCCTCCTTAGTTTGTGCCAGCTAGGGCCTAAGGCCTATGACTCGACTCTGACTATGAAGTGGTGAAAAGAATACTGTGCACAGCAGCAGTGACTAGGATCCTGTCGCCCCCTTTCCTTGTCCATATTCGCTTTCCTCTCAGCAGTCTGTTGGTAGCGGCCACTATACTAAAATAAGATTACACCCTGTGGCGTTCTGTGATGTCCACCTTTACAGGAAATGAAGTGGACAAACATTTATTACGTATCGTTCATATCATATCATATTACAGTTGCATAAGGTGTTACGAGGAGTTTGGCCTCCCACAGGATTTGTTACATGAGGTACGGTAGTGGTAGTGTTGGAGACGTATACAGCCAACAGACAGAGAGGCCAGAAACCAATCTAAATACTGTTCTTGGACCCTTTCGCTTTTCCGTTCTTCACAGGGCCATTTCAAAGGTTGAGGCTTGAGCGCTCTAGACTGGTATTGCAGTAACTAACTTTAAAGTGCTAATGCTCACTGCGAATTTCTGAAACTCCGCTCTACGGAGCACTCTTCTCAAGTGTGTGTGTGTGTGTGTGTGTGTGCGGTGCAAACTGAGAAACGTGCACCCCAAAGCGAAAAGAGCAGCTCGGAAACGCTCTGCGCTGAGTGAGGCTGGGCATGGGGGGGGCAGATTTTTCTCGGCAGTCCGCTTGTTGCAAAAGGTGATGAAAAAGGCCCTGGGTTTGGGTACCAAAAGTGGAGGGTGGAGAGGTTTCGCTAGGGCAGGCCTCCCCTGTCGACGGTGGAATTGGTGGTGAGAGTGCAATTTCAAAAGTGGAACATGTTGAATGCAGCAGCTCTTGTGGCTTAGCAGCTGGCAATGAGCAGATGGTCCGTCTCCACGCATGCCACTCATCTCATGATACGTGCCACAGCCGCGCTCAATCGTGCAACCAGCAGTTGCGCAGCATGGAGGGAGCAGCAGCAACCAGCAGCAGCAGCAGCAAGCAGCAGCAACAGCAACCAGTGGCAGCATTAGTAAAGGCAGCAGCAGCAGCAACAACAACAGCGGCAGCAGCAGCAGCAACAGCAACCAGCGGCAACGAGCAGCAGCAATAGCAGCAACCAGCAGCAAGCACCAACCAGCACCAGCGACAGCAGCAAGCAACAGGCAACAAGCAGCACAGCAGCAAGCAGTGCAGGAAGGAGCAAGCAGTACAGCAAGCAGCCAGCAGCACAGCCAGCAGCAACAAGCAGCAGCAGCCAGCAATAAACCACAGATTGCAATAGACCACAGTGGACACGCCAGATCACTACCAAATTCTCCGCGGCACAGGGTGGAGTCTGCTGGCGGCTTGCTGCTGCTGGCTGCTGGCCGCTGCCTGCTGGCTGCTGGCTGCTGGCTGCTGGGCGCTGGGCGCTGGGTGCTGGGTGCTGGGTGCTTGTGAAGATTTGTAAACCTTTCTTGCACCTTTCTTGCTGTGTGGCCAAACCATTTTTCTTCCAATCTTTTCCTTTCCTTGCAGAGATTGTTTTCGTTGAATTTGATTCTTCTTTGTTCCACGAACTGTTCTTGTGAGCAGTGCTGTTTGTGAAGACTGTGATTGATGCAGTTTCCTTTCTTGAACACTGATGTGTACACGTTCGTTGAATACAAGTTTTACCACACATACTTGCACACGTACAAACGGAAACGTCGAGAACGTTGAACATTCACTGAACACGTTCCTGGAGCAACATTGGCAGTACGGATCTCAGATCTATTCGTTCGATGCGTTGAAAACACGTTCCAAGCAGGTACGACAGATTTGTTCCTTCTAACGGATGCCATTTCTGCACTTGATTGCAGTAAGGGCTGTTCAGATGAAAGCATCTCCTTTTGCAATGCATTCCACTCCCAACGTCGATTGAACGACAGAGGTTGGAAAACTACTGATGTTCTCACGTAGGATCATTGTGCAGTTTGATTCGACACAGTCTCACTGTTTTGCATTGCACGTTGATCAGATCAATCTGTTCTCTTTCAGTTCTTTTGATATCACTGTGAGTGCAGTCTACTGTTTCAGATCTTCTCAGATCTAAGTTTGTAGGATTATGAATTTTGAACTATATGTGCATATACAGACGCCATATCTGTACTCTGTTTTGTGCGCTACATGTTGCAACGGTGACACCGTGTTACGTCCCAATACGCTACCCTGATTGCACTGCAGTTGTGCTGCTTCACTTGGTGCACGTTTGGAGTACTGCGCACTCCATTTGTTTCTTCCTGGGTGATTCACCGGTTGCCCGTATGCGTGTTCATGGTTCTTGGATTCCTTGAGAACTTGCATTCGTTGTTCGAGCTTCACTGCAGTGGGTCCCACGCCACTTGGGTCTCTGTACTTGTGTGCACTTGATCCTTGAGGATTCATGCCTGCATGAACGTTGTGCCCCTTACGGGATGCCATTTGAACTATATGTTACTGACCAGTGTTCAGTACCGATCCTCGTTGACGTTGTCCCCGATTGCTTTGGTTCGTCTTCGTGCGGATCTCACGACCCACTTTTGTGTTTCCTCCTTGTTCAAGGAACACCGGAATCCAGCCAGATTGAATTTGAAATGTTTGTATGTGAAGGACAGATTTGCAGTGATTTGAATAGTTTTCCTCGAATTTCCTCAATTTTCTCACGAGAGAAATGCGGTCAGATGTGTACAGATGAATTCACGAATTCGTTCAAGACACGTGCGACATTTGCCACTAAACGTGGCTCAAGCCCCGAGACGGAAAAGATCAAAGTGATCTTGGACGATTGTTCACGAACCGTCGTCGTTCGGTAGCTAGAGGTTTCCTACCTTTACAGTGCTGGGTGCGGGGTGCTGGGCGCTGGGTGCTGCTGCCTGGTGCTGGTGCTGGGTGCTGCTGCTTGCTGCTGCTGCTGGTTGCTGCTGGTTGCTGCTGCTGCTGGTTGCTGCTGCTGCTGGTTGCTGCTGCTGCTGCTGCTGGTTGCTGCTGCTGCTGCTGCTGCTACTGCTGCTGTTGCTGGTTGCTGCTGTTGCTTGAATCCTGAAGGCTGCTGCTGCTTTTCTGGCTGCTGTTGTGGGGTGCTTGTGCATTGCCTGTGTTGGTGCTTTCGGGGTGGGCGTCTTCTGTCTGCAAAGATACCTTGTTTGGCCCTGCTGGCAGGAGGTGTCAGTCGACTGTGAAGGGCCGAATAGAGAGGACAGGTGGGGCTTTCGTTATAGCATCACCTACCTCGACTGCCTTTCTCACGCGGTGTTGATAGAACCGATGCGGAGTCTGTCGCACGCGGAGGTCCGGAGGGCCTTCGGCAGATGCGTGTTCCGGAGTAGAACTCTCCCCACACTGGTCAGGTCAGACCGCGGGACGGAGTTCCGGAACAGTTTGTTTGCTGAGTTTGTGCTCTGCTGGGTATTCAGCAGCGGTTCAGCACAGCGATGCGGCCATGTGAACTCGGTTCAAATGAGTGTGTCCATCAGGAGGTTCAGAAGACCCTCCGCATCATAATCCGAGAACTAGCTCATGGAGAGACGGAGGAGTGGCGGAGCAGTCCAACCTATAGAGGCTATGCGTTATGAGAAGGTATATGTTGTGCTTCTTTGCGATTGTCTTGGTGAAGTGACGCAGGAGCGAGAAGTTTATCTAGTGGTCGACATGGCTTCGTGCCACCTCCACTCAAGCGCTGAAATTGGCTATGAAAAAGAGGGTGCAGATCATAGGCATGACAGGGGTGTTGCAACCGCTGGACAGCCATGTTTTCAGAGTGTTGGCTAGAGAGGAAGAGCGCAACTGATGATGGCCAAGTTTCGCTCCACATCTGGTTCAAAATTGTCAAAAATGCAATTGATGCATTTGTCATGAGCAAGAGTTGGCGGCATGCGTTTGAGCGAGTTGGAATCTTGTCGTCCCAATCTCTGATGTCCCCCAAGCTTTTGAAAGCTTTGGCTTGGGAGAGTTGCCCAGAAATCGCAAACACATTGCCAGCGCCGGGCCAAGCGGCCAGGATGTTTCCACGGTCAAAAGCCAACGTGGCAATGTGGGTGCAATGGAAATCGGGTGTTTCGTTCCCATTCACACTTTGGAGAAAGCGCCAAAAAGCTGACTGTATCATCTAGCGTTGGAACTGGCACGCCTTCTGACCCATTCCACCCAAAAAGCCGGATGCCTCAAGATATGCCAGAGAGCCAAACAGAATGCAAGAAACACCCAAGTAAAACGGCAGGAGGTATGCCCGAATGCCAGATATTATTGCAGAAGTGCCACAAGAGTGCCACGATATGCAAATAGAACGCCGGAAAGCATGTCAGAAGGTGCCCCTGTCAGAAGCACTTGCCAGAAGATATGCCAGAACACGTATCACTTCGCGCAACAGGGATGTCAAAACAAATTCTAAGACATTTCCCAACCTTTAAAAACTTTATGACAAATGACGTGTCAGAACACAAACCAGAATTGATGCCAGAACAAGTGTCAGAACATTGTGTCAACGCACATGTCAGGCAGCGGCATATCAGGCAGCGGGTAGACTATCAATAAATGTGACCTGCCTTCTTCAAAGCGCCTCTGAGGGTGGAGACCACTCGAAGTGAAGTATGTCATTTTTCCTTTTTCAATGTGCCACAGAAGCCACAAAGCCTTTACAAAGCACATGCATGCTCTTTCGATGTCTGGCCTGTTTAGGAAGCTCATGTACACACGCGCAAAGCAAGATTCTCCAGGCACACCCATGTCAAACGCTCAAACCACTGGGCTGTCAACTGTTGGTCGTCACACCTGCAAATGGAGGGATCCAGCTTTGCAAATGTTTGCGACGAGCGTTCAAGCACACCGAGAAGAACCTTGAAATGCCGTAGCAACCGCAACACCCTGCGACCTGCACTTTTCGCGTTCATCGCATGGCCGTTCACCTGACCTCGACTCGAGCAACGGCTCGCCCACGCGGTTTCTGTGTCTGAGCTCATGACCTTGAGGCGTGAAGCTAACAGATTGGCCTCCAAAACCCACAAAGCGGCGCCAAGCGACGCCAAACGGCAGAAACAAAACTTCAGAAAGTATTTCTGCGTTTTTTTTCGTTTCACGCTTTGATTCAGCCTGTGGAAGTCCGCGCGGGCATCGGCGACGGAATGACCACGGGAGCACCCGGAGCTCCCGCGTACGCAAATGACGCCAGCGACGCAACCGGCTCTTGTGGAAGGAATCCTTGCCTGGCAAAACAAATTTTGGACAAAATTAAATCAGATTTAAATGCAATTAGGAACAAGTGCCTTACTAGTAACAATGTTTGCTACTAGTAACAAGTGCCTTACTCGTAGTAACAGGTGCCTTACTAGTAGTAACAAGAAGCTAGTAGTCTGCAAAGCTTCTTCATACCGAAAGTGAATCACTAAAGTTGGCAGCAAAAACTGATGGCGCAAACGCGACGCCAATGACACAGCCGACGCCCAACGTGCCAAGCCCACGCTGGACTAGCATACATCGCTTCCTCGGTTCAGCGTGCTTTGTGGACCTTGTTACTACTAGTAAGGCACCTGTTACTACTAGCGATGCACTTGTTACTAATAGAAGTGAAGTTTCTGTTCTCATTTTGACACGCTTGAGGCGCTTGATATATCTTGACCTGAGAAATTCCAAGTTTCCGGCGGGTCCTCTCTGAGCCAGGGCCGGGGAAAAATGCACACACAGTCAATCAATATTTGTGTAGTCACTTGGGCCGAATGCGCTGGAAACGTGCAACTGCCAACTGCAACACGGATATCAAACAATGGATGTCCAACTTTACTACAACAGCGCGACAACATGTTAAGAGTACACCCGCCCTGAGGAGAGCTGGGAGGTTTGACGGCGGCGATGTACAGGGGCAAAATGATTCCCAACTTCGTGGCGTGAGGACACGCATTCGAGGGAAAATCTGCGAGGACAACGTCGGAAGGCGTAAACAAGCAGCTGCGGGCTGGGGAGGAAGGCGCAAACACATGCGGTGACATTGTTTTGTTCACTTTTTTGTTTTGCCCTTTGGGTGACTGTGTCATTCCGTCCGCGCGTCATGTCTCGATCGTATCCTTTAGAGAGCCGGGTGTAATGTGGATCACGACATCAAGAAACGTAACTTGGTGGATATTGATATCTGTCAGGTCTGCTCAAAACCTTGGAAAACTAAACTTCCTGAATTATCGCCCTCCATTCTTGCTGAAGAGACGCACCCTTGTCAACTTGTCAAGGGTTTGTGTCTGCGGATGATGTCAACTCAACTAGTGAAACAAGCGCGTCAGCCTGTAGACCTTCTGGCAGGTCTTAAGCGCTGTGGGTTCAGCTTCAGGGTTGTAGTTTTGGTGACATCTTCATAGAGCGTGGTGGGGTAGAACGCATTCATCGCGGAGGGGCACATCCGCGGAATTTAGAGCGCAAACCCTTCAGTTCAGCAATGTAAGTTGACCAATGTTTTTTCGACCACACGTGGAGTTTCTCCGCTGGTGATGCTTGCGATAAGATGTAAGCATTGCGCTTGTTTCTGGGAGTGGTCCACAAACAAATGTGATGACCCAACTCTAAGATCATCAATGGCTTAGCTTAGAAAATGAATGAGACGAATTTGGCAGCATTTCTCCAGGTGGAGGGAGGGATGTCAAGCAAGGTTGCATCCTTCAACACAGCCGAGGAGCGCAAAAACCCCCTGCACCGCACGCAGTCTGCGATCAAGAAAGGAATGGATGTCTTTGAAGCCGCAGTCATAGATCTGTTTGCAGATCGACCTCTCCAAAATAACTAAATACCGGTTGCGCAGCCACTGTCCCAAGAAGATACCTCTTGCTACCGACAGCTAAGGTAGATCCCCAGGTTGTACATATTAAAATCCTACCGAACCAAGGTGACTTTCTAGTTATTCAGTGGTGCCCTAGGTTTTCTTCTCCAGAGTTGTTTTTTACAAAATCCTATGGACCAACGTGCTTCAGAGGGTTGGGAACCAAGGGAAAAACAAGGAGTCCGGGCTGATCAAATCCTTAATTATATAAATCCTGGGTATCTACCTTAGCTGGTCCTCCAGTGCCCTCCCAAAACGCCCTCAAGCAGCAACAAAGCACCTCACCCTCTATTTCATCGGAGCTTTGTTCGAACCTCGTTAAACGTGATCCTGTTGGCATGTGTGCACAAGTGTATTCATATTCTGTATGCAAAAAAACATAGTTATATATATACCGTGATATCATACCCGTTGAATAACGCCAAAATCGTTGGACGCAGGACTTTAATTGAAAAAATGTATTTTAATCCTTCCGAGCTGACGTCATTTCTTTTTTTGTTCCAGGGTCGTCGCTCATTATTTTTTGACTGAGATTCCGTCGTGTTAAAATCTTCGGGCCGGTAATGAAGTCTCGAGGGGTAGCTGCTCTGTGCTCAAACAGGGGGTTCATTGGCTAGAGCCCTTTGACATTGTGTCCACACTTCACTGGGAGCTTAGAGCATCAGCTGGTCAGCTAGCTAAAGGAATGGTTAATGGTTGCAGTTGTTGGCATTCCAACCAACTTTGGCTGGCATTCTGTTCAAGGCATGAGTTAAGCAGGTTCTATGTTCTTCCAGCCAAGGGCTTCTGAGCTGTGGGCCTCGGAGCTTGTGGGGCCTGCATTACCTTCTGGACACACTTGGTGCCCTGACAACAATGAATTGCAGTTATTTGCATTCCAACCAACTTTAGTTGGCATTCTGTTCAAGGAATGATTTAAGCAGGTTCTATGTTCTTCTAGCCAAGAGCTTTTGAGCTGTGGCGTGGGCCCTTGAGCTTTTGGAGCCTGCATTATTTTCTGGACACATATGGTGCCATGACAGCAATGAATGCTCAGCAAACACAATCGTCACATCGAATTCACGACATCACTGTTGGCTGGCCCAGGACATGGCTGCTCCCTCCAATGCGCCACCTATGAGTGATGATGAGGCTATGGATGATGGTCAGGGTGGTGGCCCACCAAATGAATGTGGAACACCAACTTAAACAGTTCTGGATCATGGAGTATCAAGCCAGAGTGCGCTATGCCAGTGTGTCACCATATGAGATAGAGCAGTCATTGCAGTTCGATGAATGGATGGCCAAAGTATTATGGCCAAAGTAGTGGACGTGCCTTCTTCACATTTGCCTCAAAAATGGAGCGGACCTGCAGAAGGGAAACTTACTCCTTCTAAAGTTGTGAGCTGTGGAGTATCGACTCACCTTGCGACCTTGTCAGCGTTGTGCTGATGGTAGAGTGTGCATTTTGCTTTGTCTGGATGGTTCTTCTGACTGTATTTGGTCTGTTTGGCATGGTGTGGATTGTGCTTCTTGGTGCTGTTCAAGGGGGAGAACATCTCACGAGCTTTGGTTTGCCTTGATGGAACCACTGGAGCAGGAGCTGTGTCATGGACCATGCGGATAGACGAGAAACCAGACATTTTGTGGCTGGAACAGAGACCTTTTGGTGCCCTGTATGGCCAGGATCAGCAAAATACTCGTTTTTGTAGGCAGAAAAATGTGTTTTGGCAGACGTGGTTGACTGTGGAAGATCAGCCAAATCTTCAGGCGCTGCTCAGGTTTTGCCAGACGTTTCTGCATCTTTGAACAGGGAGACATGTTTGTTTTTCGTTTTGCAGGTTTTCTTCGGACAGCCTGAGGTGCTGAGATTTTGGTGCTTCCTCGGCAGTCTGGAAAGGTGATGAAGATGCCTTGACAGGAGAGAAGTTGAAATCATTTTTGATGTGATTGTAGCGCAGGGTGGCAACGTGTAAATCTGGTCTGGTGATTAGTGATGCGGTGATGCGCCGTGTTGCAAAATGTAGTATGGGGTGTTGTGATCTAGTGTAGGGTGTGTCAAAGTTTCCAACAACACTTTCGACTGGCCACTTCTGAGAACACTGTGCGCAATGCGCATTCCACCCTTCAGCCCGCAATTCCCAGAACCCCCTCACAATGTAAGAGGTGCGCAATTAGAGCCGGCACGGCTCACACTTCTACGGGAACAGCTGACTCTTCAGCCTAAACGCACGGCGTGAACTGCGACTGCTCATGTCATAACGCAATGACCTATCATTAACTATGAAACATGTGTTTTCATAAACGTTTTCTTGGGATTGTTGCATTGCGCAGCGTGTCGGCATCTCTCTCTCCAAACTACTAATGATGTTTCCAACGCCCGTGTCTGCGTGAGATTGTAGACCTGCTGTTGTGGTATCCGTCTTTTTGGTGAATCTTGTGCTGTATTGGAAAGGGTGAGACAGTGAAAAGGTGAGACCATGCCACAAAGGGCGTTGATTGCCTCCAAGGGTGGTGTCCGCTCGTTCAAGTCCTTCAACACAGTGTTGATGAGTGCGTTGTCAAGGTTTCAATGGTGCAACTCGCTTGACCGGCCGCTGAATGGCCCGTTGGGAATATCAGCTTTCTTTCTCACCTCCTCCAGCGTCCAATCTTTTAACAAGATGCCATCGCGAAACACTTCCACCAAGAGGTCCTCGGCAGTTGTAAGAAAACAACACAGACTCAAAACACAGGAGGCACTATCACTATCACTCGTGTCTCCAAAACTCTGTCCTTTGTAGGGTCACCACGCCCGCTCGCTACAGTGACATAGTTGCCATCAGCGCTGTAATGCAAAAAACCTTCACCTCCCGGAACACCGTTCTCATCTTGCCGGGGCTTGTAACGGTCCTGAAGGCACTGTCAAGCAGGAACAAATTGTGCTTCAAGTTACATTAATGAGAATAACGTTGTAGGAGATCGCTCGCAGATAGAATAAAGGCTTTACTTGCAAATAGAATGCGCTCAAGAAAAACATGTGACATTGAGTACGGAAAACAAATGACTTGCACATGGAATGTGGCAAGCAATGGCCGCAATGCTTCTCCCTTCCCAACTTGCATTTTCATATGAGCACCAAAAGATACAACTACGTGTAAGACATATTCGCTGTGCACCCTCAAGCGCTGACAAGTTCAATTGAGCACTCCGTAGAATATCAATCCTGATAGAACATATAATGTTGACCTCTGATTAATAAAGGGATCCGAAATAAAGTTAGCCAAAGAAAAGTAAGAAAACTAAGTATAACAAAAAATAAACAACAAAAATAACAAAAAATATTCAAACATATATATATATATACTAAAATTAGCAATAACAAAAAAACACAAATAAATAACAAAAACCTTAATAAAATTTACCCTACGTAAAGCGAATGGATTTTCATGAATCCACCTTACCCTAAATAAAGTTTACCCTAAATAACTGAATCTAACGATCTGCACTTTTATCTTGAGCCAAACATATTAGATTGACTAGTGCTCTTTGCACTTCCTAAGGCATGTGCCTTGAATCATTTCAAGTCCCCCCCCCGGAGTGGTTGGTCAATGACGATGACCCCGCGCAAGCGCCGATGCAACAACGCTTTGGAATGGACCCCCCCCAGCCAGGGTTCCGCACCAAGCAGCAGGATCAGAGCCAGATCCAACCATTTCGGGTAAGGAAGTTCACTGTCTATACGGTCTATACGCCAAAAGAACCCGCTAATTTTGGAGGTGTCTACAGAATTCTGTACATGGACCCGTTAAGACGCTCCACCCATCCATGTTCACTTTTTCCGCGCATTGCGCAGGTATGGTTCAGCTGACCGGCGCATCAAAGGGCCAGCAGCTGCGAGCGCGCCACGGTCACGATGCCCACTCCTTGGATGGGTACCGCGCAAGCGCAGGTTACCCAACCGTTTGGAGTTACATCGTGTTGTAGTTTAGAAGCTTTGGTTTGGTGGGCCGCTCCTTAGTTTCTGCAGTGCCTCAGTGAATTTCAACCGAGCCAATGCTTAGTCTGCAAGTTGGTCGGCAGACTCTGTGTACCTTAGGTCCAGACCTAAGTTTTGAATGGTTTCATGGATTGCAGCTATGGACAACTTGTGGGTTCTATTCATTGATTTCAGCCGAACAGAGTACCCAGCCCTCAGTATTTGGATACAAGTTGATTGTCTTCGCGGATCACCAGACGGATGTCCCGCTCGAAGATCATTTTCAAGACCTTTTGAACTGGGATTGCTTCTGAATACAGGCCATCGTTTAGCGCGACTAGCTCGGACTGTGTTGTCGATTTGCTGACACATTGTTGAGGACGGGATGCCCACGATATGGGGAACATGGTACCGTTTGGACATTGAATGCGCAGAAAAATACCGGTGTGTGATTTCATGGTGCAAACATCACCTCCCAAGTCCGCCGGTATACAAATGCAGAGAATAAGTTGATGGATCACCTTTCATAACATCATGAACCCCAAAATCAGCAGTAGCATTCATGTATGCCACCAGTCGATGAAGCATCTTGTCATGGTTCACCGACCATCGACTGATGCCTGAAGCCAATTTTGTTACGCCGTGCGACAGGTCAGGCTGCTTACGCGAGCCAGCCACAAAATTTTCATGAGGATCGCAGCCGATTTCTCCCCCAAGAACCCCTTAGAATCCCAGTCATTGACATTCAGCTCATGGTTCACTTAGGTATGGGGTTGCTACTGGTTCGGGAGCAACTTCACCCACATGCTGGAGATACAGGTCTACGGCGGATTTGCAATCAAGATCTTCTTGGTGGGACACCACCACAACGATAAAAAAACCTTCCACGGTGGAATCCCATTCCTTCCATGGCTTGAGAGCAGTAAGCAAACCAGTCGTCACCAGCCTCAGGATGTCCGTATAGTGGCCTGAGCGACCTTACGGTTGGTTTTCGGCATTTCCCGGCCCATTCCGGTGGCCGACAAAGGGGCGGCAGGACTACCCACGTGGGCATACTTGTCCGGAGAACAGCTTGTAAATAAGCCGTTTTGGCGTCTGCTACATGCGCGACATTTGAACCACTCATTCCAAATAGCATGACTAAGGCAACAGGCTTGCTGGTTGGCTGTGCAGTTCGCGGAACTTCGCTGGCAATCCGTCCTGGTTTCGCGTCAGGTCTCCTCTGAACACCAGACGACCTTTATGTTGGCTTAGTGACGGTCCAAGTTCATCGTTTTTGATGCTTCCCAACTCCATCACCTCAGCAAGGTGGATTTCCTCACCACTTCGATTGGCGCGTGTCTTTACATCTTCATATTCCATTACACTACTGTCATCCCATACTTGCATGGATCGGATGTCGCTGACCTCTTTTCTGATTGATTCGATTGCCTTTGGGTCCTGCTGGATTTGTTTCCTGGTCACCAACCTATGCGCCAGAGCCTTGGCCTCCTGAAGAAAACATCCGCTCTCCAGACGCCCGAATATCCTCTCAATCTTAGGCTGACTGAATTGTTCTTCTTGAGACATTACCGGAAAACTGGGGATCCCCTCAAGAACCTTTTCAGGGAACAACAAGCACAGGATTGAAGTAGCCATTTCACGATTGTAAAACCCACTCAAAAACGACATCTTTCCTCCTTCCAAAGGATCATGATTGAAGCCTCTTGGGTGCCTACATCTATGGCTTTCCATTTCAGCAGACAACCGTGCGTTTGTACTTACTATCCGCCATGGTTTCTTCGGTCGTTTTCCATGAATTTCCAATGTGAACGCGCAACCGCGTGGATAGGATGAGTACATATCATGTCTCACAACCATGTTTTCCAGCTCCTGAATTTCCCCCCATCCACTGCAATACCTAGGCCATTCGAACGATGACGACCCCCCACCTTCGACCGCCTCATCGGTTAACTCTGAAAAGCTTGCAACCATTTGTCTGGACTCTCGCCTCCTATTCACCAAAGCTTGTTCAAATTCCTCTCCCAAAATTGGGACGTTCAAGTTCTGCCAGGTTGTCCATGGGGTGCATGGGAGTGATCCCCACAGGTGAAACGATTCCCCCAATTCCGACCTCTCTTGGGCCCACATCCTTATTTGATCAATGCGCTGGGGCTTTGAGAGGTCACACACATCCCTGGAAAACCCAATGTACGGTATTCCCCTCTCTTGCGCGAGTTTAGAGCATTCACTGTTCTTTGAACATGCAACACCTTTTCTCTGCCTTTTGACCTTTGGCCTAGGCACAGCGTTCATGGCATTTGCCAATCGGTTTGACAAAGGCATTTCCTCCTGACCTCCAATTTCAACTGCATCAAAGAAAACGGAAGCAACAACTGAAGGACCTTTCTCAAGTGTGTCAGCAAGTTCGGCAGATTTCCTGCCTGTTGCAATCAAGGCCCCGGACGTCTCCGGAGTTTCTTCCTCAACCACATTGTCACCGACTTCCAAAACATCAGGGTCCTCAAATTCGAAGTCCCCCAATTCAGACTCTCTTGGGGTAGTTGGAGCATATCCACTACTTTCCCGGTCCTCTTCCCCCTCCATCACCCTGACTGCGCTTTGCGCAGGTTCGAGGATTGGAGAAGGCATGAGTTCGGCACTGGACACCTCCTTAGCAGGATCGCCTGATGGAAGCTTCTTGTCCTTTGCCATTGGTTCGCGCAAGTCAATTAAACCGATTGAACCGTTTGCATCCTTGGCATTTGGGGGATGCCCCATGGACTGCGATTCTCAAAGCCGTGATGGATCGATTGCGTTTCTTGGGATCAGGTTCAACTGGCGTTTTGAGCACATCATCCCCGCCATGACCTTCCCTTCCCCGGTCCCCCTCATCCTGAATTTCTTCTAACTCAGGTGGTGGAACCAAGCTGTCACTTAAATTCGACTCCCCCCCTTCCTGGATCTTGCGAAGTGGAAATTGCCACTTCCCTGTTGGAAAGGCAAGAGTTCGCACTACGTAGGTAAAAATGGAACCTTTTTCAACCTGCTTTAGTGGCCACACTTTATGGTTTTCCCTTATACTTCATCCCTTTGATCAGCTCAGCTCCAAGGTACACAGCAGGAGAACCTTTTGGTTCAAAACTCTTACCCCCCGTGTCGTGAAACCAAACCAACGCGCCAAAAGGAATCATGTAACCTTCATACGGGTAACCATGCGCTGCTTCAAAACACGTGATTGGCGGATCCAACGTGATTCGTGACATGGTGTTGATGTTGTAGTTGAACTCGAAGTATTTTACAGCCAAGGGCCACAAGTCAGACGTCATACCAGCATGAAGGCATCAAAGCTGAACATGAACCCTTCAACGTTCGTATGGCAGCTTCAGCCACTGCATTCTTGATCTTCATGTTTGGAGGGGATGGGTCAGCTACAAAACCCAAATTGTCCACTGCCTTCAGGATACCCTTTTCCCGGTCCGAGGACACTTCGACCACTCCAGGGGCCTTTGTCCCACAGAAATGTCTGATGGCCTTTCCTACTTCTTCAGTACTTCGTTCTTCACGCGGACGCACACCGATCATCCCTGAAAACTTGTCAACTATTACCAAGCCAACCTTATCGCCCGTTTGTCCAACAAGATCTGAAGCAATTACAAAATCAACCGAAATTCTTTCCAAATGACCTTCAGGGTCTTCTTTCGACCTTGCCTCCTTCAACACCTCTCTTTGGTTTTCACGTCTTCTGTGAGGGGCTTCATACAACTTTGCTTGCAAACAGGTGTCGCATTGACGGCTTTTTGGCAAGTGGGTCATCAAGTGGTTTGGTGGTATGCCTTCAACCCACAACTCATCTTCGTCTCCACCTTCCCCGCCCGTCCGCACCATGCGCAGGCACAGCTTCAGAAGGCTCCAACGCCGCAACTTGTTCACTCCCTCCACCGTCCGCGCCCTGCGCAGGTACGGCTTCAAGAGGCTCTAATAAAGGTGCAGTATGAAGCTCGGACTCCCCCCCAGGCGTGGAAAGCGAAGGGAGGCCATACTGGAAGGAACATGGAAACCGGAAGATAGGAACGTTGTGATCGACCCAAGTGGCTGGAATGCCCTCACCGGTAGGACTCTGCAACCACGGAAGACCCGACGGCGCCCAATGGAAACTGAATCCTTCATGAGCAACCATGTGTCCGATGGACATCACCATGGGGCAATCTCGCAACATGTACACATTTTGCACATGTTGACACTCCGGAGTCAGGAGTCCTAAAGTTGAGGTCGCTGACTGGGGACCCCCACCGGTGGTGAATCGCAAAGGACACGAAGATGTACCAACCCAAGCTGAAACGTCTGAAAAAGGGATGCCCTGTCGCTGCAAAGCAGAAAAACTACCTAACCATTCCCCTGCACCAGTATCACCTACGAACTCCAAAAAAAATGATGTGATTCGGAGGCAACAGTTGCGGCGGTAGCAGCAGCAATCGTGGTAGCAAGAAGGGCAACCAACCCTGGCTTACTTGTCGCTGAAGAAGCCTTTAGCTTCGCTGCAGGCTTTGGTTGGGAGCTGGAGGCACAGGTTTGACTATGCTGGAAAGGACACTTTTCTCGAAAGCACTTCCCCTGAGCAAAGTAGATACAGGGCATTTCTGCCTTTTGGGCAGGAGTCAGTTCAGTGGGTTTGAGTTGGGAAGGTTTGGGTTTGTCACTGGGTTTCGGACCTTTGGTTGGAGGATCCCCTTCCCCCCCAACACCTTTTCCATCAGCTTTCGCTTTGCCCTTTGTATCGCCCTTGCCCTTAGCCTGTGGCTTCCCAGCCTTCATGGGCAAACCTGCCGCCTCGTCCTTTTTGGCTTTCGTTGGTCCCCTTTTCAATGCTTCTTGGATGGAAAGAGCGTTTCGCTCTTGTTGGTTCTCTTGTATGCACATGTCCATCTTTTCCCACAACCATTCAAACGACCGAACTTCTGAATCAAATGGTGAATCTCGCACACCGTCGATGTGCCTACGCATAAGGGGTTGTTTTTCATTCGATCATACAACCACTTCGCAAGCAACCTTGGGGCGAATCATGAGGACCAATTTGATTCATAACATATCGTACTTTGTCCCTCCATTGACGTAAGGCGGCAGCATTATCTTGAGGGGCTGGAAGGTTGTACAATTCAAGGGCGGTCATTATGGCTCCTGAGTTTCTATCCGTGTCAAATTCTCTGGCCCAGCTGCTTCGAAGTGACCTCTAATAGAAGTCACTTAGGCACAAAAAATGAAACAGTCACTTAAGGACTGAAGATCGAAATAAGTGACCCTTTGATATCGAACATTTTTGATGTTTAAGTGACCATTTGATAGCCCCCAAGGATACCACTATAGAGATTCCATGAGATTCCAAACCAACATGGTGGGCTGAACAGCCCAGGGTAGGGATGAAGGGTGGAGGCTCGCACAGCGCCATTGCCACCGCTGGAGCACCTGCAGGCTCGCAAATGCCATGAACGAAGGCGTGCGCGGATCAAAGGGATGGAACCCTTGGAACATAAGGAACAGTTCCACCTCACAGGTCCACCACACCGATAGACCGGTCGTAACATGCACACTATTTATAACACCACCCTTTGTGCCAGCACTGATTCAGCCATGGAAAATCCTTCTCCATTGGCTGATGCTGGAACGAAGCTAAAGGATCTTTCGAAAGATGGACAGTGCCTTGGTCCATGCTATAGTATGCACTAGCTGTTGTTATCCCTTTGACCTGAAAGATGTAAACCCTCTCGATCAAGGCGATTGAGGAAAGGCTATGCAGAAGCACATCCCTGCATCGTGCAGGGAGGACCAGGAGTTGATTCCTGGCAGAGACCTCCGAAAGGGGGGGAACCAATGGCTTCGCAGGGCCTACGATGAGACCAACATCTCTCGCGTTCCAAGGGAGTCGGAAGTTCGGAAGGTGGTTGGTCAACTGGCCATCATTTTGAAGCTTTGACCCTCAACCAAAAAACTCGAGCGATTGATCGATCGATACGTGTTTTCATTCAATATTTTTCCTGCGGGCTGTGTGATCTCGAATTTGTGGATCCCAGGAAAACCAATATGATAGAACGCCGAGGCCCTTGTGATACAAAGGAAGAACACGATGATTGGGTCCTACAACAGGTGCACTATATAAAGAGATGCATGGTCGATCCATGGTAACATGTTTGCAAACCCACAAAATTGAACCGCTGCTCCGTCTGCAGGCCGCTAAAGTTCACCGGGTCATTAGCCGTCACAAGAAGCTCTCGACGCGACCATCTAACGGATCCTCAAATTCTTTGGCTCCCACTGTGATGCTTGATGGAGCCTTTAGGTTGTGAAGGCATATATGCATATATACGTGTGTATATACCTCGACATTCCTTGCGGTTAGGAGCCCTGATGATGTGGAGACCCAACCTTGATCTTTTAGATGACGCTTCGATGTCCCCACCTTAGCTCCAACCCCTGATGGCTAGCAAAACACTGCAGCGCGGATCACATCGATAAACTAATTCGATCCTAGGAATCATTGTGGTCCCCAACGACCTCGTGATGACGATCGCAGTACCACTGTTGAGGCTTTGTTTCAGACCCTTCGTTTTTGGCCCACTATCCAATGGTATTCTTGGGTTTGGAATCTCTATAGTGGTATCCTTGGGGCTATCAAATGGTCACTTAAAAATTATGTTCGATATCAAAGGGTCACATAGTTCGATCTTCAGTCCTGAAGTGACTGCGTTCATTTTTTGCTTAAGTCGGAAACCAGTTTTCACCTTGGGCAGGAAAGTGAAGAAGAAAAAGTGAAGGTGAACAAGAAGAGCAAAGCTGCCGAGTGCTCTGAGGCTGAAGATGAAGATGCTCAGAAGGAAGGCGATGAGCAAAATGAGGACGACAGCGAGGAGGAAGACGAAGACGAAGATGCTCAGAAGGAAGGTGATGAGCAAACTGAGAAGGACAGTGAGGAGGAAGACGAAGATGATGACGCTCAGAAGGAAGGTGATGAGCAAAATGAGAAGGACAGCGAGGAGGAAGACGAAGAAGA
>CAXAMN010008435.1:209478-223795 GCA_963970005.1 Durusdinium trenchii
GTGGAAGCTCCCAAAGCTGAGGAGAAGAATGCAAAGAAGGCAGAGAGTGAGGAAAAGTCCAAGGAAGCTGCGAGCAGTGCAGTTGAGGCTCCCCAAGCTGAGGAGAAGAAGACGAAGAAGGCAGAGAGGAGTGAGAAGTCCAAGAAGAAAGAGGAAGCTGCGGCCAGTGGAATGGAAGCTCCCAAAGCTGAGGAGAAGAAGGAGAAGAATACGATGAAAGCAAAGAGGAGTGAAGAGAAGTCCCAGAAGAAGGAAGCGGCAAGCAGCGCAATGGAAGCTCCCAAAGCTGAGGAGAAGAAGACGAAGAAGGCAGAGAGTAGTGAAGAGAAGTCCCAGAAGAAGGAAGCTGCAAGCAGTGCAGTGGAAGCTCCCAAAGCTGAGGAGAAGAATGCAAAGAAGGCAAAGAGTGAGGAGAAGTCCAAGAAGGGGGTAGCTGCGGGCAGTGCAGTGGAAGCTCCCAAAGCTGAGGAGAAGACAAAGGAGACTGACAAGAACAAGTCGAACAAGGCAAAGAAGGCTAAGAAGGAGGGGAACGAAGAGGCAAAGGAAGCAAAGAAGATGACAGGAGCAGGAGGCAAAGAGAGTGAGGAGGAGGAAATGAGCAGGAGGCTGAAGGAAAGAAGGGGTTTTGTGAACAAGATGCTCCTCGATGAGTTCGACAAAGCCGCCAAAGAGGCAAAAGAAGCTGAGAAACGGAAAGCTGAAGAGACCACGACCACCACAGCATCATCAGGTTCTCCTGAGAAAAAAAAGAAGAAACAAAGTGAAAGCGTGCAGGACAAAAGGACCAACAGTGGCCCGACTGGGTCAAGCCCTGACAAGAAGAAAAAGAAGAGTGATAAGGCCATTGGGCATTGGGTTAGAAGTCAGGCACCAAGCCAGCTCGATATATACTTAATTGATATTTTCATCTTCGATATATAATATATATATATAACCCTAGCTCTGGAGCCTGTTTGACCTGTCATCAACCATCCCTGCAACACACCCCGCACCCACTAGGAGGATCGCCTTGTTGAGCCCACTGAAGCTGCAGTGTCGCCCCAAATGCCTGTGGAGCGCATTCGGACAATGGAGAGCTTCGATGTTGGTCACCTAGTCAGTCCAACACCTACGACGGAGTCCGCGACACCCGCGACTTTGGACAAGGAGTCTAACCTAATGTGGGGGTGTGCACGTTTTCCTTTCGTTTGCATCTCACTCCCAGCCTACTTCCTACCCTGTGCTCCACTACCACTTAATATATAAATCGATGCAGCGTTGCAGGAGACCCGCGAAAAATCCACCAGGTGCACCACAGGCCAACCTCGTGTCACCAGTCTTAGCAGTGAGGCCAAGGCCAAGATTGAATCGATGGCATCACCAAGTGAGCTTGATTATTGTGAACGGAAACGACAGTATTCAGCACTGCGGCGCCAAATCATCAAGAGTTGCAACCCACAGCTTCTGGCCAAGTTCCAACTGTGTCCAGATGGGGAGAGGTGGGGGCAAGATCACCCATGTGTTTTGATTTGATATGTTCTCATATGCTCGTGGTTTTCATCCGTGAGCCCGGGTGTTTCAGCCATGTGCAGCCTAGAGGTGGACTATGCTGAAACAATTCATGTTGGCTGATGGAAAGATAGATGACATTGAGGTGGAAGAGCGGTACATTCGATGGACCGAGCAACTCCGATCTGACCGTTATGTCACTGTTCCTTAGCATGAATCACGCATGCGTGTGCGCACCCTTTAATATGTTCCTTGCATGGGTGACCTGCCTCGCTACAGCTACAGGTTACCAAATTACAGCTCTACAAGATTTATGGGCGGTCCAAGGAGGCCAAACAATTTGTGGCTGAACTGATCAAAGGATCCTATTCTCAATTTGGTTCGAATCGTTTGGATCGATCGATTTATGTGGTGTGGAAGCAAACAGGCTTATATAATCGAATGGTCACTAAGGACAACCAGGGACACCACACCCTCAAGTTCCAAGCCAGAAAATGTACAAGGTTCTTCGAGAGGTTATGGAATCCAGCTCGACAGGATCCCGGGCGGACACCAATTTGAGTGTTGGAGGCCGCATCAAGGACCCAGCCTTGAAATCGATGCTAGCCAAGCAGCTGGATGTCGGCCTGAGTGCGATCGAGGCTCAACCCCAGATGGACCTTAAGACCGGTAAGATTTCATCAAAGAAACCGAAGAAGGAAAAAACACCGGAGCAAATGGCCATTGTCGAGGTCAAGAATCTGTGCAGCAAGTGTCCTAGCATGGTATATTGCAGCACATTGCGCAGCTAGCTATAGCTATCGATGCCATATGTCCGATGCCATATATATATATATTAAGAGTCCTACCTTGGGTGACCCTCGAACTGCATCCTGCACCATCTCAGGTGGAAGAAACTGTTGAATGAGATCCCCCGCTGCCTGACAGAGTTCACTAACCATGGTGTCCGGAATTCGAGCGAGCTTGTGTCTTGGCTGTGAATGGTTGCGCTTTATCTCCCAACTTGCTAGTGCCCAGCCCTTTGCTTGAATGTTTACCATCTGCAACTGAACCCCCTAACATCCAAGGCTAATGCTCTTCAGCGCCATCTTATCCGTATTGAAGCGCCGGCTGAAGAGGCCATTGCCAGGTCCAACCTCCCACCCTCTGAAGTGAACCCGGATGAAGTGTTAGAGTGGGCGGATACCCAGAAGCCTCTCCTAAAGGAGATCGAGACGGACGTTCACGATGCGAAACGGCGTATCGCTGCAGCGAAGGGGCCAAAAAAGAAGACCCCGGCTGGAGAGGAAGCCCAGGAGGGCACCTCCAGTGAGTCTGGCAAAGACTAAACATAGCCTTTCGATCTATATATATCTTATGATATTTGTTGAGTTGAACTGAAAAAGAACTCTCATCGATTGGACCACGCACACTCAGACAGCATGCAGTGTACCAGCTGTCAAGTGGACCATGCACTGTCTTCCACCGATTCCCTCTGAATCTCAGCCCTTCCACTTGCCCATGATGCTTCCAAGAAGGTTGCTGTGCACGGATCGATCTTGTGCAATAGCGGTAGATCCATTCGATTCATCTCGACTCCCATCTGCAGGGAAGACGGTTGAGCCTTTGGGTCCATGCAAGAGGGTCGTCATCAGTGCGATGATTTTGGGTCTTGCGGCGTTGAACAGGTGATAGTCTTCACGGCTTCTGTTCATAGACCATGGTCCAATCAATAGGAGGAATCGTACTTCTTGCGCAGCCACCGTCGCTGTCTTGTTTTGGCCACAGTTGATGGCATGCAACCTGTGCTCTGCCAGATTCACTGTATATATAGAACAGCTGTAGTGCGTGCGCAGCCAGTTTTCTCCGTCACAACTTGGACACAAACTCATCCAATCAGTGGCCCGCAGCCTTATGAGTGACCCAGTGAAGAATGCGAGATCGTCTGTACTCCAAGTGCTGCGAACCAGCTTTTTGTTTCGATCATAGTGGGTCTGCAGTTCTGGCCTGCTTGGGCCTTAGAACATTGGATGCAATCTCCAGTGCCTGGCCACAGGCCCATGTGGCCCAATGATGCTTTGGGGTAGAACACGGTCAATCGAATCGTGTTGTGGGTGTTGGGTTTCTTCTGTGATGAACACAGAACACGAAACAAAACCGGCTTTTTCGCTCGAGCTGTGAAAGGATGTGAAACGTCATTGTACCTTTAGCCTGCATGTCAAGTTTGCGGCGTGTTCAATCGGAGCATGGTTGGTAACCTCGATTTTCTGTGGCTTCAGTTGGGGCTCACTCTGGGGGATTTGAGTGACTACAGTAAGGGGCAACACTTAGTGGCCTATACCATGGATCTAGTGGAGGAATATTTGCAGCTCACTCGGAAGGTTCTTTGGTTGCAACGTTTCTGTGTGCATAGATCGAGTAAACTTAAGTGCATTGCGCTTGCGTGCTAGGTTAGTGTATCTTCGATTGTGAAACTGTTGGGCGCTATTAAGAAGAGATTTCCAAGACGACTTCTTCCGTGCCCTGGGCCGTATTAATTCCAATGTGTTTCAAGGGGTGTTCACAGCTAGGTATATATGACAATTAGCTGTCAGTTGTATAAGGACAAACCTTCGAGACCTATTGGAAGTGGAGAAAGATTGCGATCGAAATGGCGCGAGGAACTTTTGGAACTGGCTGAACAAGCAGCCCTGGATGCAAATGCTTCCACCACCACGAGAGTAGTTTGGTTGCCCTAGCCCAACAGTGCTTGTTTAACAATAGATAGCCAAAATGATCCTGCACGCTAAGGGTACAAGACATGGCCTTGGAAGAACGATGGTATATTGGTTCGTGGCACCTTCTCCTTCCCAGCGAGGTGTGGCTAGGCTCCATCTTCCTATACTTTGACAAACGCGATGTATACGCGGAGGTATATATACATGTCGAGATATCATGTTAAACCACCCAAGGTTTGCCACCATCTACAAGTATAGCTTCGAGCTTTTTCAGCAGCGATTTCTTGGCCCACCAGGAGTCTGGATCTTAATGATATGCCTAGTCGAGAGGCAATCCCATCGACCAAATATTCCTTTCCCAGGCGATTGAAAGCTTCTGGGAAAACATACGGCACACTGAGTTCTTCCGTCACCATCCAATATTGAGTGACCCTGCACCATACCTGCAATAGCTGTGCATGTGCATGCAACATGTTGCACGCTAGTTTTACATGATCGAGGCAACAGACTTGGCAAAATGTGTACCCATTGTGCTGCATGGGGATGACGCTGAGTCTCATCGTCGTCGGTACTTCACAGTCTGCAGCTTCGCCAGTGTCACTGTTGGTCATTGCTCTCCATGGGAGAACAGGTATGTGCTTTATTGCATAGATGGCAGCCGAACTTGCGACGCTTCGTATGATGGCTTGGATTCTTGGTTGGCCTGGTCATTCAAAGAGCTGATGCATGGTGAGTTTGATGACGCGGGCCCATGGGGTGAGGAGGTGAAGTGGAGAAGGGGCTGGCAGATGCACCAGCCTTTGGCTGGGGGTTATAGAGGGATCCCGTGCTTTCATCGAGGGGATGAAAAGTATTTGATCAAAGCTTATCATTTCAAAACGAACTGGAATTCCGAACGGGTTTGCTGGAGATGTGCAGCGAGTAGAGTTGCCAATTCTCCCATGCAGTATACCGCCACATCGCAGTACCATGTATTCGTTGGAGGAATTTCTAGAGTTGTGCCATCCCAACTGCTGGACTTCCTTGCCGGGATTCCACCCATCTATGCTAGCTTTTGATCTCTTGCACATCTTTGACCTCACATTGCTCCCAGATGCTGCTGCATCGGTATTTTTGCTGCACTAAATTGCAAACACTAGCCAGCGCATACACCGCTGCAGTTGCACGCAGGTACTGTGTGCCCATCTCACTGAGGCACTGATTGAGCTGTCTTCGACAGATGAGGTATGGCAGGGAGCCAGCCAAGATGAGCGTCTTAGGAGGGCGCACATTGAGTTCACGCAGTTGTGCAAAAGCCACAAGATTCGTTCCTAGACTAATTCCATTGCGCACATGGATGCATCATGCGTATATTGTACTGGCCAGTGGGACTCACCTGCCAGTGGCTAAGGAAACAGAGGGAAAGTCTTTTCCGTGCAACTTGACTATGCAGTGGGGGTGTTGTCAGCACGGGGCTTCGCTTCATTTTGACTTTTGTTTCATCAAACTTTAGGCAGCAGATGGTCGGTGACAAGAAATCACATACATTTCCCACTCTAGCCCAGCGGCACTTCAATGGATCGGAACATGCCTCAGCTTTTTAAAGCACGCTTTTGGCAAGCTTTAGCTGGATGGGGGGACTGATGCATGCTTTCGTACATGTGGCAGGAGAGCGTGATCTTGGCAAAATATATGATGGGCATCACTATTGCCCACGCTCAAGCACATCCACAAGATGAGCATTCGCAGTGTCTTAGCACGTCTTAGCATGTGGTTGCCCTTCTTACTACCGAGTTGCGTGTATCTCTTGCTAGGCTTCGCGCCGCCGTGTTTATCAACGCGGTCCACCTACGCGAGGCTACATCTTTGAGGTATGGCATGATTTTGCCAGAGATGAAGCTGAAGCAGCTCATCACTGCCAACTACCTATTCCATTGTTCGATTAATTGTGGCTTGTCTCATTGGCTGGGTGGCTGACCAGTGTTCTTTCGAAAGAGTTTGATAATTAGTCTTTGGTAGAACCAAGGGCTGGCTGCAGAATCGATTGCGAACAAGAGGGCCCTATGGAAGCTACGTCCAAAACTTCATAAGCTACATGGTCGCATATGTTCACCTCTGTCGCATATCATCGAGTTTCCCCGGCCAATGAATATTCCTTTGATAACTGCAATGGTCTCTGTGCTGGGCATCTGCCAGCTGGTGGGCAAAGTTTTGCAACATCGCATTTCAATTTCACAGCCTCTCCTAGATGGATAGCTATGTGCGTGTCCACTGTCTGAGGCTGGACCACCTGGCGCTGGATCTGGGACAGTTGATCTCACCCCTGTGGATCAGCACCTACGGGGACGAGGATCTCGTGAGCTGGTGGCATTCATTTTGGCGTATATCTATCGTTTGTCAAACATGCACGTGTGCCAATACCTTTGTGTGGTACTGAGGTCGGACGTGTGAAGGATTTTGCCAAAATGGCAAATCCTCAACATTTGGGCCGGCAGGTTCTTTTGAGGTATGCAGCTTTCGTTTGCTGCCGGTGGCGGGGCCGGCTGGAAGCAAAGGAGTGACCTACCACATATCGATATGCTCTTTTAATCCTAACAGGTACCACAAACCCACAAACATCCCTGACCCTCACCAGCCGGGCCCGAGCGTCGCCTGGGCCTGAAAGATGGCCAAGTTGTCGAAGAAGCCGCGCGCCACGGAAGAAGGGCAGGGATGGAGTGGGAGAACCAGGTTTCTTGGAGGGGTGGAGGCACCAGGACTTGGTGGTCTAGTGCATGGGTATCTTTGGTTTCGATTCACTTTAACTAGAGCTATGAATCTGAGTGAACACCACGATGTCCAAGTATACCCTTTTGTCTTTAAGTGTCCTTTATCGAGTCTAAGTGAACTTATCCAGCTGCTTCTAAGTGACTGTTTTTCTTTGATATTCTAAGTGACCCCTCGAAAGTGGTAAAATATCAAACGGTCACTTTGAAGCAGCTGGGCTACACAATTTAGCATCACCCTGCCCCGAACTTCAAGACCTCCCAATTCGCACTCTTCCAAGTATGCATTGAATCTGACCCCAAGCAAAGACCTAAGGTGCTCAGGTTTGCAAAGCGCGGCAGCCAAGATACGATCAAACCTCGGGAAATCGTCTGAAGAATACTTTAGTGCATCTCTTTCCACATCCGATTTGGCCGTCATGGCTTTTGACAACCCCATGACAGCCCCATCGACGGATCTATCAAAAGACATCACCAAGGCCCTCAAACTATTTTTCCACTGCCTATATGCACCGGCATCAGATGGCAACGTTGGAACCTTGTAGTGGTGGATGTCCTTGAACCTCAAAGACTTCAATTCATGATCCTTTTCGGAGTCCTCACTTTGCGGTTTACTACCCTCTGGGTCATCATTTACAGACAAGTCAAACGCCTCGACTTTGGAAGCTTCTGGGTTGCTTTTAGGGGAATGTTGTTGCGATGATGCAGCACTGCTCGGTTGCCCCCACCACATGTCCTGTCGCATGGCATGAACTTCAGCATGAAGGTCCTGAAACCTTAACCTATCTTCTACCATGTCACGCAACATCTGATCCATCCTACTACCGATGAAATCAACCTTCTTTTCACATGTTTGCAACCGATGTCCCAATGAACCATCAAACCTTTCCCTCAATTGGCTCAACCCATCTTCAATTGGCTTGATCCGTGCTTCGATCAAAGTTGTCATGTCCCCTGCAATGTTTCCCGCACCATTAGGGTCAATAGCAGATCTGAGCTCTTGCAATTGCGTTTCGAGTGTCCTAGCCCTCTCGTTTGCTACCACAAGCGCAGCTTCTCTTGCAACAAGTTCTTCCCTTAGCGCAGCGAGTTGGGCAACCGTCTGGGATCAAGCTTCAGCTATTGCACGCACGGCTTGCTCCCTTAAATCCATGGTTTGAGACCTTGCCTCAACAACTGCTTGGGCTGCTTGCTCTCGGGCAAAAAACACTTCGCTGGATGCTGCAGCAATCACCCCTGGGTCCGGCGATGGCGCATGGAAGTGAACTTGTCTTTGATCCTCAAAAACAAACTGCTGGTAGGCGCCTTGCGGTTCTCTAGGGCTCTGACCGTTTCCATTGAAACTAAGGCCTGAACTCAATGGCATTGCCATGGACTCTAAGGCACCGGACTCATCTTCCATGGTTTCTTCCGTGTTCGTTACTTGTTGGATTTGCCTAGTCCTTTGCATCATTTCCATCCAACTAGTCCTACGCGTAGGGAGCCCCGCGCTTTGCGCTGGTGACCTCCGCGGATTTCCGTCTGGGTTTGATTTCTGGGTCTTGGTTTCCTAACCCGTGGGCTAGATGAAGATGAACTACGGCTCCTTCCCAAAGATGAGGAATCGTTGCTTTGGACTATTGGCAAGCCCCCTACAGACGAACTTAAAGAAAACTCAGGGCTAGAAGAAGATTCCATACACAGAGTGTCTTAGTTCTGACAAGCTTCAGGGCAGAGGGAACTCCACTGACCACGCAGGAAGATCCTCTCGGGGAACAATGCGAGATCCCACCATCTTGTCAACGAACTCTCCAAAAGATTGGCAGTGACGGATGTACCGGTTTCGAGGTGGATGCTCCGAAAGGAAATAGATTTCTCAATCTTGAAGACCCTGACTCCAAAGCTCGTTGACCGATCGCTCAACAGTCAAGTACTTGTCGTCTACAAAGCAATGAGCTCTCACTCTGCAAATAATTCCTGACTTGTCTTCTGCAATTCAATCAGAGTTCAATTCAAATTCAACACCAATTCAATTCAAATTTGAATTGTTCATCAAACCTCAAAACCTTCTGATACAAATTCTTCATAAATCCATTATAAAAACCATTGAAAATTTATCAAAACCATTCTGGAAAGGTTTCCCCTTTCTCCCCATGAAGCCATCAAACCCTAAAAAAGTCTACCCTAAATAAAGCTAATGGATTTTCATGAAGCCACCCTACCCAAAATAAGGTTTACCCTAAATAAAGCTAAGAATTTTGTTCATTCAATTGCAGCCCTTATTCAATCATTTGCAATTCAAGTTTTAGTTGGATTCAAAATCAATTCTAATTTGAATTGCTCATCAAACTTCAAAACCTTGTGATAAAACGTCTTTATAAACAGCTTATTTAAAAACAATTGAAAATTGATCAAAACCATTTTGGAAAGGGTTCTCCCCATGAAGCCACCAAACCCTAAATAACGTTTACCCAATAAATAAAGCTAAAGAATTTTCCTGCATGCGCCAAACCCTAAATAGAGTGTACCCTAAGTAAGGCTAAAGAATTTGGTTCATTTCATTTCCAATTAGATTTAATTTAACTAATTTATATTCAATGCAAATTCAATTCCATTTAAAATCAAATTCAATTCCAATTCTAATTACTTAATTCAATTCCAATTCAAATCAATTTAAATCCAAATGAATTTAAATTCAAATTCAATTCCAATTAAACTTAAACTCAAATTCAATTCAAATTCAATTTATTTAGATTCAATTGAAATTCAATTTAGTTCAAATTCAATTGAATTTAAATTCAAACTCAATTCAATATAAATTCAATTGAACTGAAATGGAATTTGAATTGAATTCAATTGGTAATTGAATTTAAATTCAAATTCAATTCAAACTCAATTTCAATTTAAATTCAATTCAAATTCATTTCTAAGTTGAATACTAATTCACCTTTAATTGAATATTCGTTTTAGTAAGGGAAAGTTTAATTTTATTCGTTCTTTCTTGGAAACTTTATTTAAGGTCTTAATTCCCGAAATCAAAAAAGGCAGTGATTTTATAAATCAGAGGTCAACATTATATATATTATATATTCTGGCTAACTTTGATCTGGTTGATCTTGAACTGGATTGATCTTGATCTTGATCTTGATCTTCAAAGTCGCACATTTTCTCGAATTCTAAGTGCAAGTCCACACCCATTCGATGATGTGCGTTTGCAGTTAGAATATGATGATGCAAATGAGGCACCCCGCAAATCCTGACTAATTTTGGCTTTGGAATTATATCGTCGATATAGACTGCAAGCTTTCCACTATAATACATCGGAGAGGCCCGTCTCTGGAGTTTTGAAGTCAATGAGCAAGGCGCAAGCCAACTGCCTACTCGAATTGTTTCTCAGGTGAAACGTAAGCCCAGCGCGAATCAGCTTTTCTTGAGCCGAAGAGCGTCAGCCATGGCCGGAAGGCCACCTGAAGTTTTCAAAGTTGAAATTCCACGCGAATCAAGATTTCAACACTCTATTGGCTCTTGCGCTGCGTAAACAAACGGAGACGGCCAAAACTATTAGACAGTCAGACGCACCGCATACGGAGCAACCCAACAGCACAGCGCCCATTTGACATCCAAAGATGCAACGGCAAAATGCGAGTGGCATCCCGGAAGAACCTCCAAAACCTCGGCCTGCCTGATGCTCACTGACGCACTGTCAAAAATCTCGGGCTCACAACCCAACTTGAAAGCCCAACCGCACGGGAAGCAGACGTCTAGTTCCTCGCGTTCCCCAAGAAGAGCCCTTTATCTAAGGAAGCGAACAGTCGGATGTAGCCGGGGACATCGCAAACGAGGCAACCCAACCAAACACCGCAGGTCATTTCAGTCGCGCCACCTTCATTCATCCCGTCATCCCGCGTGTCCATAGAGGGGTGCTTGGCTCACTCTCGTTGCAAGAAAGCAAGTTTACACTCTGAAGGATTTTTGTCCGATTGTCCTATTGCTCTTGGATCAAGTTAGCTCTCACCTACCCACCAGACCCAACTCCTGTCAATCACTTACACTAGTCACTAGTCGCGCGCGCCCGAGGTTCAAACAAGGGTTCAACACACCGACACCCAGGCTTCCAGGAGGAACTCCAGATTGACAATGCGCACGCCACCCCCAGCCCCAGAGGTAACCGAGCTGCGCTGCTGGGATAAAACTGTCGCGCTTCCAGAAACTTGTTTCCGGAGTTGGGTGATTGAAAATGTGAAGCAGCCGTGACCTGTCTCAGCGTCGTATTTTTTTACTCCGACGTCAGCCTGGCTTGCGATCGATGCGCCAATTGCAGCCCGCTGCTCTGGCATGGTAGAACCACCGAGTCACACTTGCAGGCGCTAGCCAACTTCACTTGGTCTGCAACTTACAACTTCGATTGGTCCGGACCGACCGATCCGCTGCGGGCAGGTAGGCCCTGGTCTCGCAACAACGGCGCTGCAACTTCTTGCAACGAACCGCCATTGAAAAGATGATTCAGCCCGCTCTGCTATATTCCGAACCGTGCGGCAAAGAGCGCTGATCATCTCATGGCCGATTTGAGAGGAAATGTCAAATTAGAGGAACCTGCAGGCCTTGGGTCCTGGTGCGGGTGGAAGAAGCACCCCTGCACTGGCCCTACAGCTCACTATCGTGGACTGCCGCCTGGCGGCAGAGTTGGTGGAGGACGCCTAGATCTGGGAGCTCAAAATAAGCTCTCAGCGATGAGATCACCAAGTGGGAAGAATGTTTGCATAGCCTCAATGCAGAGCTTATTGCTGCATCCCCTACGATGGCCTGGCAATTGCACAGCCAATCCAACCCGCGCCGGCTCAATGCGACGTTGGTTTCATGTGTCTGGGCCTTCACTCACCAAAAAAGAGTGATGTGGGAAGGCTTCGGCAGGGTGTCATGGTACTTGGAACTCATGGGCTCGTCTCGTCGTCGAGTTCACTCAAGGAGCCCATCTTGACGTCATCGGCCGGCTCCTCAGAAAAAGCGGTGGAAGATGGTAGATGAGCGGGATTGGAGGACATGCGTTAATTATCGAGGAATGCACAGATCGCTTCGGATCGGTCGGTTGGATTGTTTGTTCGACGGCGGCCGTCGATCTGCCCAATGCAACGGCACTCCATCAGTGCTCAGCAGTCGTCACGCGGGCGAGTTGAATGCTGGGCGCTTCAGACCTGTCGACAATGTTGGAGCCATTCCCGCCTGTACTTCGAAACGCCCGAGGAAAGGTCACGCGTGAAGCTGAAGAGCCTATGAATATTGTAAGCTTAGCCCAGCTGGGGCCATGTTCCGTTTTGCGGCCATGCTATTGACATTAACAGACTAAGTAGACGGACTCACTCGGCCCAGAAGAACGCCTGACACCCTCTTGCAGTTTTGAGGTTGGCCTAACCTGTCTCGGAGGATGGTGTGATTGACTGCGCTGTGACCAGTTCCACGCGCCACCATCTCTGCTGCCAGCTCCTCTGCATGACGGACATTGATCGCCGCGGTTAGCTTGTTGGGCTCATAACCTGAAGGGTCTCCGGTCTCAGGTCAAACACACACCAGCCACAGTGTGAATTTTCTTGAGCCAAAACGCATCAGCCATGGCCACATGGTGATGAAAAAGGGAAATGCGCTTTCAGTTTCAATGTGGAAAGCTGTCAACATCGCCAAGTCGCCTCATCACTGCCACTGGTATCCGCTGCCAATTGCACCGTGAGCCGGCCTCTTTTTGATGCTTTTCCCTTGTCGGTGATGGGGTCCTGCAAGGGAAAACTGGTGGCAATTTACATAGCTCAGACTGCGAGCGTTACGGCATGCCAAGTGTTGAGCAAGCACTCCTTGAAGACTTCCCGGGTTTGCCCATTGACCGTGATCTCTGAACATTTGAAGGCACATTTGAAGGTGTCACGGTTCAACTTCTGTAGCAGCGCCCCGCCACTGCCAAAAACCATGTTGTCTGCTGCGAAGCCTTCGGAAGAAGACAAAGGGTGAATAATGAAGAGTGTATGTGAAAGAATGAAGAGGGAAAAAACAAAAAAACAACTTAAAACCCGAGTGTTTGAAGTGAAAAATGTGAAGAACAAAACACCTGACACACCCAACGAGTCTGAAATGTTTGTTCCGTCACTCTCCTGCATCCTTCAACGCTCCAAGGATCTTCGGGATTGACTCATAGTCCACACCATCCCCTTGAATGACGCGGATGTATGCTGGCAAGAGCTTGTGTCCTGTCTTTGTTGTCACGACATCCTCCTCAGCGCAATCTTTAAAAAGGTTACTGCCCAACATCTGTTTTGCGAAACTCATAGAATCCGCGGAAAGTAACATGAATTGAAAGAACAGTTTCTTTTTCAATTTCTGTCCTTGAATTGCTCACACAAGATCGTCACAATCTGCACGCAGGTCTCAGTTGGATCTCCACTGTCTGGACGCACTACAAGTCGACCCCAAGTGTCGCCAGAGATTCGCCCTTTGATTAAACTTTTCAATTCATCGCCCCAATAGTCGCGGCATGCTTTGAAAACATCAAAGGAATCACTAACGCAAGCCACCAAGCCATGTGGATATTGCAGCAACATATTTCTCATCGCGTCCACTTCACACTCTACTCCCCAAGATGTGATGGTTGAATGCTCCGATGCTGGGATGGAGTGCCCTGCCGCTCTCGCTGAATGATAGTACCTGGCAAAGCTTGTCAAATTGAGAAATCGCGTCCAAAAAAACGTGTTGAAAGCAGCGAAGGCGTGAATCGTCACTTTGCCTAAATATTGCAAAGATTGCGCTTGTTCACTCTGCTTCTTCCCTTCGGCTTCAGTTCACCTCCAATCTTGTCAACAAAATGACCTTTTTTGAGGCAGCTTGGGCGACCAAATGGTGAAGTTGTTTGTGTCCCCATGCACGGCCCAAAGGGTCTCCAGGGTAGGACGGCACTTGCGTTTGTGTTACATATACAACGTTTTAGCCTCACCCGTTGGGCGCTCATTTTCCCACGCGGTTGGTGCTCCACTTCAACCGGCGCTTAGCAACTTCAAGTCACAGTTGGGTTGGTGTCTCAAGAGTTAGCTATCGACTAATTTGCAAACAGCACGATGACTGACTAATCTACACACAAAATACTTACGAAACACTTACAACTTACTTGGCAAAAGTTGGCTGTTTGAGTTTGGTACCCGGAGAATTCCTAGTAGCTTATTGTTGTTAATAGCTTCTTGTTACTACTAGTAAGGCACTTGTTACTAGAAGCGATGCACTTGTTCCTAGTAGCTTATTGTGTTTAATAGCTTCTTGTTTCTACTAGTAAGGCACTTGTTACAAAAAGCGATGCACTTGTTCCTAGTAGCTTATTGTTTTTAATAGCTTCTTTTTACTACTAGTAAGGCACTGTTACTAGAAGCGATGCAC
>CAXAMN010008446.1:0-66232 GCA_963970005.1 Durusdinium trenchii
CTCGCTCTCCTGCTGGCCTTCGTGCCTCCCTCACGCAGGAAAAAAGGAGAGGAGTCGCTAAGGGAAAAGCTCCGACGCATGAGCAGTCCGCGACATTGGGACGTCGCCTTAGTGCCCTTCCCAGCGGATTTTGCCCCCCGCCTGCCCCAGCGGAGACGGGACTGGCGTGCCCAGTCAACTTGGAGTTCCCTCCAAGTTTACACACTTTGGAGTACAGAGCAAGGCAGTTTCGTGTCTTGGCTTTTGCTGAGGTAGGTGACACGGTCACTGCTGACCATTTGTTGCAAATGGCTACCTTGGCAGCTGAGCATAAGCCCACTGTGCTTGGCATCCCTGGCCATGTGCCTATTCCATACAATTTGGAATGCGCAATAGTGATGCTACAGAGCTTGCGTGCCTTGTTCCAACTGCTGACAACGGGCGGTACACTTATGTACTGTCCTCAGGCATCTGACTTCGCGAAGGCGCTAGGCACTGCGGCAAGACATGACAATGGACACATTGTCTCACTGGCGGCCAGCCTAGCACTGGCTCTCCGCTCAGGCAGATCCACTTTAGCAGTGGCAGGAGTTTTTGGGGCAGGCAAGACGAGATCTCTCACTTTCTTGCTCGCCTGGCTAGCCCTTACCACCCATCTCAAAATTGCAGTAGCGCACAAAGAAAACCCAGCAGGTAGGGCAATTACCAAGCTACTCACTGCCTTTGAACTTAAACCGGATCACCAGATATTTTGTTCGGCCAGTCAGCAGAGAGGAGGCAGAAGCCAACACTGCCTGCGCAAGCTACGACATGCGTGCCAGCGAAGCTGCCCCTTACATCCCAGGATGTAAAGTGGTCATCGTTACCACGGGACTAGTTTGGGGCCAAAAAGGGCAGACGCATTCCACGCTCAACGCACATGTGGAAAACGTTGATCTGCTCATCAGTGAAGAGGCACAACAGGACATGGACTTGAAATCCGCTTTCGCGCCAACAGTCCCGCGCCGTGCCTTCTTTCGGCTACTACTTGGGGGACCCCAAGCAGAGTCCGGGTGGGGTGGCGGACGGGCAAAGAGCACACCGCACTCTTCTTCTAAAGGCTCCCATTGGACTCAGAGCTCCCAATATCTGGTACATGCCGCATGAGTTCCCAGGGGTCTTTCAGGCGCTCCTCCACCATCATCGAGGTTTCAGACACACTGAACTTGCAGAAGCATCTCACGCCGATCCAAGTAGAAGAAGCCACTGCTGCCTTCCATCAGGCCCTTATGCCTCATCAAGTCTGGTCTGGCCCCCTTCCGGTGTGTCTAGCAGAGCATCATCAAGGTAAGGTGAGACGCTTACGCCTCGTCTTAGCCACATTGTCGCATTTGACAAAGGCCGAAATTTCCAGCCTGCAACGTGGGCCACATCTTCCGGGGGGCACGACAGAGCATGGGCTCGTCTACGGCTACGCGGTAGATGAGATGCCTACGCCGGAGTGGCTTGTCATCACAGACGGGCAAGAACCCGGATATTGGAGGCGACTCCATCACAGCACTGGCCGTGGACAGCGGTGCAGTGTAGGCAATTCCCAACGATATCAACCTTCCATGAATGCGGTGGAGCAGCGTACGGCACAGGACTACACCTTTGAAGCCTTGCATCGTATTTACTTTTATGATGCGTGGAGAACAGAGCCGGTCCTTGACGCCCCAGAGTCTGACCTAGTCCTGCCGCCGCATCCTGGCCTCTTGACACAAGGCTGTTACTGGCCGCCGCGGAACGCAGAGGAGGAGATACTATCCGTCTCAGACATTGCCGCCGAGACAGATGATCAAGCCTGCCAAACGCCGTCCTCTTCTGAGGCAGCTGATGCCGTCATGACAGATGAGGAGGCGAATGACATTGTCTCGGTCCTCAGCTCCTCTACAGTGCCGTCCACCCTGCCGAGCACGGTCCACCCAGAAGAGGCTGACCCCCCCATGGGAGACAAGGAAGGGGAAGCCAATCCAGTGGAGGAAGCGGGTGACTGCCTTAGCAATCGTCCAGCGTCCTCCAGCTCACGACCAGCTGATCATGAAATGCTGGAGGAAAATGGAGAGGGTTGTAGGGCAATCCCACCGCAAGGAGTTGATCCCAGGAGGACAGCCCCCCGTCGCATTCCTCAGAGTCGCCGATTAAGCGAAGACCAGGGCCAAAAGCAATTGCAGGCAGTGGTCATTCCAAGAAGCTTCGGCAATCAGCAGACCATGCTTCCCAGCTGTCATTAGGCAGCATCCCAGAGCATGGTCAACAGACGGCCACGCTGGAGGACCTTGCTGACTCAGCTGACCACATGCAAGAGTCCCCAGTCAGTAAGGACCCGGCTTCGCCATCCGAACAGCCGGAAGATGCACGGAAACACCCTCAAGCCATGACAGAAATAGACCTCGACAATAGCCAAACGAATGTAGAAAGAGGATGCACTGCTGCCACTGATATACAGTTAGAAGCAGAGCAGAGAGCCACGCAGGCGCTGCGCGCACTACAGGTAGCCCTCGGTACAGCTGCTGATGCTGACCTGAAAGAAATAACACTACCCTCGCCACAGCTGTACAGCGACCTCCCGCGTGAATGGCCCATGGCAAGGTTGTGCATCTCCAACAAGCAAGTCAATCGGTTAGTCCGGACTTTCCTCTGGCGGAGGGTGGCAGAAAGTGCACTCCGGGGCACTCCCTTTGGGAATATCCCAGAGGAAATCAACCGAGATTATATCGATGATCTGCGCCGCATCAGTGAGGCATTTGCTGCACCCCTGTCTAACCTGCTTGCTTTTGCCAAGCAAGAACACAAAGTGTGCCCCTTCATACCCCAAAATCAGTTAGCGCTCCATGCGAACCCCCTCTTCTGGCAGTACGGCCTGCTTGCCTTTGTCTCCAGGTGCTGTGCCCACAATAACCAACACAGGAGTCAAATGGCAAGCGCAGCAAAGGCAGTCCTGACCAAGCAGGACAAGTCTAGTGAAAAGGATGTGGATGCGCTCACCTTTATGCAGACTGTCGTCATGTCGTTTGCGCGAGGAATGGAGTATGGAGAACAAACGCTGCCCATCAATGATCTCTTTGTCTATTTTCCAGTGCAGCTGGTTCCGGCCCTCGTCTGCGACTACCGACCCCGCAAGCAAGGGGAGGAAGATAATCCCCTCCTGGTGGTAGGGGTGTATAACAAGGAAATCGCATATGACCGCTACCCCCGCATGCCGGACACGTCCTGGGCGGCGAGGGCATATACCTTTGGGGCCATTGACCCGTCGCTGGGACAAGCTATGTCCTTCCCATCCCTTCTGCAATTGAAGTTGCGCATCGAAGTCCCGCTATGGAGAAATGTTGCAGAGGGCAAACACCTCTCACCAGGCTCCCAGGTGGAAGAGTCGGATACAGACTCGCCTGCCAGTGGGTCAAGAGAACGGTCGCCCAGATATGCGCAACCAGTGCCAGTGGGAGGCGTCGACCTGCCGGAAGTCGAAACAGAAGTAGCAACTGAAGAAGAAGACACAGTCGCGGAACCTACTTACGCCTTTGCACGAGGGTATGGACGGTTTGTCATCCGTTACACTCGGCTAGCCACAGCGCTAGGCAACTTTGAGCAGGGCAGTATCCAGACAGAAAGCACTGCCGTTGCTGGTTGGCTGACCTCTCGACAAAAGGTGGCCATGGCCAGAGTAGGGTGGAACCTGCTCTCTCCCCGATATGGACTGACCAGGCTCCCGGGGGAGCTACTCAAACGCTACTACTCCCAAGGCTACCCTCAATTACAAGAAGAAGATCGCCCATACCACCAGTATGGCCCGATAGTTTACTCAGAGGACCGCTGGGACGAACTTCTCACATGGTTGTCCGGTGACCCCATGCTCAGAAAGAACCTGGCACGCTATAAACAGGAACTTCGAAGACAACAGGGAGCGGGCCGAGACGACTCAGTGGCTCGCAATAAATCCAGGCGCACAATTCCTCCTCCCGGAAGTAGCAGCTCCTCGTCGGCTGCTCACCCGCCCAATCGCAGTCAGCCTCCCCTACCGCCCCCCCCGTCACTGGCGGTGGCAGTGAGGGACTGGTGGTAGCTGTAAAAATCCGCAACTGCAGCGCCTGCTCAGGGTGATTTTCCACCTGAAAGGGGTGGCCTTAGCCATCTTTTTTCTGGTACTCCCAGCAATGTTTGCAATCACCATCTGCTTGCTGCCGCAATTTTCTTGCTCAAAGCAGTTAAGTAGACACGCTAGAACTGTCGTCCACAGCGAAGATGCCGACGGAGTCTGCGTAGAGAAATCGCTGACAGAGCTTTCTATGCAGCACCTATGCTCCGGCATGTGGAGATTGCTGAAGGGATCCAGCATGTTGGATTTGCGGCCTGGCAGGGAAGTCAGCAACTGCAGATCGTCAAGCTCCCCTCCTCAGTCTTAAGTCTGGATGGAAGATGGAGCTTTTCAAGGCTGCTATGCCCTTCGAGAAGTAGTGGCCCCAGGCTGTGTCCAGTTCAGTCGAAGAGTGTTTGCGGAGTGCTGCTCTCTCAGTCGAATTGGCGTTAGCCAAACGGCCAGTGATGACAATGTCCTGGCGCCAGGAGCGCAGTTGGGCCGCTATGTTTTCGAGAGCTGTCTCACGCTTGCATCCATCGGGTCTGGAAACACTCTGCCTCCCGAGCGACTTTCACAACATCGGCCCCCGGGCTTGTGAAAACTGCAAGAGACTGGTAGAAGTCAACCTTATGAGCACAGATATCACAGCCCTCCTCACATCCACCTTCGCCCACTGCGTGGCTATGACTAATATTTGGCTGCCGCCACGCTTAACGCAAATCGGTAAGGAAGCTTTCCTCAGCTGCATAGCGCTCCAGGAAGTGGTCATTCCGACCGAGCTCCAGGAAATAGGCATCCGTGCATTTTGTGGGTGTGAGCAGCTAAGAGTTTTTACTCTCGTTGACCTGGGGGAGAATGACCAACATGTACAAGCAGAGCACAACGCTTTTATGCTATGTGATAATTTCGAGCAGCCGTCATGGGTGGAACTGCTACCCACCGAAGGACCGGACTCAGACGCATTTGATGAAGAGGTTTATACAGAATTTCCATGACTGTTAGGTATTTCATCAAGTCACCAAGGCGGGTGCCTTAGCACCAGTCCTGGTAGGCATCTGTCCGTCGTGCTGCCCTCTGGCTCAGAGAGTTAGGACTCATCACCAAGCAACAGCACAGTAAAGCAATATCAACCTAACGGTACGCAGTTGGCTGCTCTGACACTCTCCATGGAGCCTGCCGAATTTTTGTGGAGCCAGCACCCCCCCGGAGACAGAGCCTGTGATGGAGTGTCGCTTAGTGCTAACTACTCTGTCGGGAGTGACGTTCAATGTCTCTCTCAGCATTGCCAAATTTGACCGTTTTGCGGACTTGGAGGATCATGTTATGGATTACCTCATTTCCGTGACTGACCTCAAAGTGTTTGGATGCTCCATCGAATTTTTGCACTTGGCCACACAGACGTATTTGGAACACCCGATCTGGGACAGACTGCAACAGAGTAAGGAATACTGCATCATTTTCAAGGATTGTAGTGAATCCCTGCCCTCGCAGGAACTTTTAGACGGGTATCCCATTGACAAAGTTCCGCTTGCTGTCCACGTTCCTATGAACCCAGAAGGCGCTGTCCCAGAAGGGGCTTTCGCAGGAGTGCCGCGCCTGCGTCATGCTAGCGTAGAGTCAGGTATTCGCCTTATTGGCCCAGAAGCGTGGCACTCATGCCGTCAGCTTCGAATTGTCAAGTTGCCGCCCACTGTTGTTAGCATCTCTGACAAGGCATTTCGAAGCTGTAAACTGCTTAATAGCGTCACTGCTCCTGGTTGCCGAGAGTTTGGCTATAAAGCCTTTGATGAGTGTTGCTCACTGCAGTGGGTCTATACCACTGAAGATATCGCCAATCGGTTCAGCAGCGGCACCAAGTTTGGGCATTATCTCTTCAGAGGCTGCATCAACCTTGCTGAATTCACCCTGTACGAGAGTCCCTCCCCAGATGAGCTGTTGCTGCCCACTGTCAGGGAGTTGGCTCTAGGTTGTCTCAGCTCAACAGGGATAGCCACGCTAGCGTTACCTCAGAGTTTTAAAGTCATCGGGGCACATGCTTGTGACAACTGCCATCTGCTCAAGCAGGTTGACCTTTCGAACACACAAATCGAGGAAATACAGGAATTTACCTTTGTTCACTGTACGAGCCTCATTGAAATTCGCCTTCCGAAAACACTCCACGCGATTCGAGTTAAGGCCTTTATGAATTGTGCAGCCCTGCCTGAACTTGCTATACCACCCTCACTTAAGTATATAGCGAGCAGAGCTTTCTTAGACTGTACTGTCTTCAAAAGGCTAGTCAAGTTGCCTGGCCGGCGCAAATGGCGAGGGGTTTATGCTGAGGAAAACGCTTTTGCCATTTGCCCAAACATGCGATGGCCACCATGGCTGCACATGATTCCGGACACAGGGTATGTCTCTGGTCTAGCCTAAACGGCCCCTGGCTAAATGTAACAGCCTATGGTTTTACCGCAATCTATCTAGTGTGGGCGCGAGCCTTAGCTCGAGTCCGGCCAAGCAATTCGTGCCCATGGACACGGCACTAGCCGTTCGTGCACGCAGCCTCTAAGCCAAGGGAGTAGATGGCCATTCATGCTCCGTACTAGGGTGAGAAGAAACTACGCACACACACACACACTGCAGCTCTAATGGCTCAAGCCGGAGTCCTCAAGATACGTTTCAGCCCAGTCCTCACCGCTGTGCAGAAGGGATGGTTACACAGTCGTGTACCTTTCTCACGTTGGCAGGGGAGCAGCTGTCCATTGAGATAGATCTGAATGCACATATCAGCATACGGAGTTTTGAAAATGCCGTACTCGCCGAGCTCCCCTACTTAGGAAGTAGTAGCACTCTGGGGTGTGAATTGCAATTTGTGCAGCTGGACACCTGCCAAGTCCTAGCAGATCCCATACAGAGTAAGCTCAGAGCCAACCACTGCTACTATGTTATTGCTCGGCCGTGTTTAGTAGAGGCAGCACACAAAGGGCAGATCAAAGGGGAAGCCAAGGCAATCAGAGTGCCGCGAGGTAAGAGCGACAAAATCCCGCCGCAAGCCTTCTCCTTTCATACGGAAGTCCGACATGTCCTAGTTGAACCCGGCTTGAGGATTGTAGGAGAAGCAGCGTGGAGAAGCTGTCGGCAGCTACGAGTGGTCCAACTACCAGAAACAGTAGTCAGTCTGCTGCATGGTGCGTTCAGATGCTGCCGAGCCTTGCGAGTAGTAACTGCCCCTGGCTGCCAACTCTTCGGCCCTAAGGTCTTCCAGGAGTGTTGCTCCCTAACTCAAATAGGGGTGACACAGTGCCCTGACAACATACTCGCCCCCCAAGCACAACTGCGGCCCCGTGCGTTTCAAGGACGCACGGCCCTCCAGCACCTCAATCTTGGTAAGAAAGGGCAAGGCTCCACTGATCTCAACCGGAGTCTGCCTGACTGTTGCTTCTTGGAAGCAGGTATAGTTGCTCTTTGTCTGCCGTCAGACTTTCACAGGATAGGAACGGCTGCGTGCGCAAGCTGCCAGCAGCTGCGAACAGTGGATTTGTCCCAAACGAAAGTCGTTGAAATTCTGGGGTCAACCTTTGCACACTGCTCACAGCTACGTCAACTCAGCCTTTCCCAAAACTTACGCATCATAGAGCAAGAAGCATTTCACAAGTGCACCTCGCTGCAAGAAGTCAATATCCCACCGTCCCTGCTTTACATTGCCCGGCGTGCTTTTGCAGGCTGCGCGCAGCTTCGAGCGTTTCGCAAACAAGGGAAAAGCAAAACATGGCGAGGTACATATGCCTGGCTCAATGCTTTTGACAAATGCGAGCAACTGGACAAGCCCCAATGGCTCCGATTCCTGCCGCCAAATGCCGATGACCAATGGAGAGACGACTTCCAAGTAGCCACACGCTGAACTGGCAAAGCAAATAATAGATGGAATGGACTGCTATTGCACGGTCAAATTTGTGAGCCAAGGTCAAGCAAGCTCAGGCCAAACCATCCTTTCGGCCTCTTAACCACATTACAGTGAGCCTGTAGGAACGAGAGCCTTAGCTTTCGCTCCTGAGAGGCGGGTGGTAGAGAATGGTAATGGAAGGTTGCCAGGGGGAACCTTAGTTCTCCTTGCAGCGACCATGCCATGACCATTGCTGTACAAAGAGGCGCAAGTACCATGCTAGGATAGGTCCATGTTTCACCTGTCTCACCCGGGCCTTGCACGCAACAGGAGACGTTTTGCAACTCAGTGCCGCTCTCTCCTTTTGAAACAGAGAGTACCCCAATGTCACTCTTTGTCAGCTAAGGGGTGCAATGGTGACCTCCCTGCGGGGGGGGGTGGCATCACCATCGTCAATAAATCCCTTTCGTTTACTCTGCCTCCACTGCCTGACAATTGACATGCCTCTCGTCTCTGTCGTGCAATCAGTTGAATGGGTTGCGTGACGGGATGGGCTTTTTCCTCAGCTTGTTAGGCAGAGCAATCACTGACTCCCCTGGGCAAGGATCAGATTAGCTGACAAGAAACAATGCAGGTATTGCTGAGTGCCTGATCATAGTCTTTGGCCATTCGATGCAGTGGCCCCCTTGGTCACAGCTTGGTGGGTGGGGCGATGCCCCTTTGATAGGCTTTGCTGCACTCCACTCATGCGCCGATCATGCCATCCGACTTTCATAGTGAATTCAGGCCCATAGTTAGTTCGTAGTCTTTCTCACATGCTTCACCCTAGTACAGAGGAAACACTTTTAGATGAGGGGAAACGGCCTCTGGCCTTGTGGTTTGGTGCTTGCTTGGTTTTTGTTTGGTGTTGTTGTTTGGTTTGGGGTTGCTTGTGTTCTTTTCCCCTCATCATGTTGTGTTTCCTTCCCCTTCAAAGATGACCTGGGCACCCCGCCCACATGGCGTCCGCACTCGTGGAAAAAAAGGCCTCTCAAAGGAAAAGGCTGCGCACAGGAACAGACAGCAAATGGCCTGACACGGTGTTTTTTTCAAGGCCTCTTGAGGGCCACACAGGTCAGGTGAAAGCAATGAAGCCCACACAGGTCCAGTCAAGCCCAGGTCCAAAAGTGAAGGCACCAAGCCCACACAGGTCCGCCTGGTGGAGCAGGAGTGGCCGGGAAGCACAGCCTTGTCAAGCAGAGCTTTTGGAGAGAACAATTTGGAAGATAGAGAAGCGTTGGAAAACAGGTGGGCAGGCACCACCAGAGCTTACTTCCCACCACAGGACTTTTCCCACCTTTTTTTTTTTGCACGAGTGGAGGCGCTGTGTGTGCAGGTTTTGCACAAGTCACCTCACACAGGACTTTTCCCACCAGACCTGCCTGAGAGTCGAAAAGTGCAGGGCCAGACCCACCACAGGCCAGTGAGCCATGGCTTGTGCCGCGCGCAAGGGCGTAAGTTGACCTGGCCGGACTCGAGCCAAGGCTCACGCCCAGCCTGGATGGATTGTGGGATAACCACACGCTGTTACATTTAGACAGGGGCAGTTCAGGCTGAACCAGAGACATACCCTGTGTCCGGAATCATGTGTAGCCATGGTGGCCATCGCATGTCTGGGCAAATGGCAAAGAGGGACTCTCTTGCAGGGTAAAGTCGGCAAGGTTGATGCAGCCTCTGAAGAGGCAATGCCCAAACTTGGTGCAGCTGGTCAGAGATGCTAACGACTGTGGACGGCAGCTTGACAATTCGGAGCTGACCGCATGAGTGCCACGCTTCTGGGCCAATTAGGCGAATTCCTGACTCTACGCTGACATGACGTTGGCGTGGCACTCCTGCGAAAGCCCCTTCTAGAACAGCGCTTTCTGGGTTCACGGGGACATGGACAGCAAGCGGAACTTTGTCAATGGGATACCCTTCTAGGAGTTTCTGCAAGGGCAGGAGACTGCAATCCTTGAATGATGCAGTATTCCATGCTCTGTTGCAGTCTGTCCCAAATCGGGTCCTCCAAATAGGTCTGTGTGGCCAAGTGCAAACATTCGATCGAGCACCCAAACACTTTGAGGTCAGTCACGGAAAGGAGGTGATCCATAACATGATCCTCCAAGTCCGCAAAGCGGTCGAATTTGGCAAGGCTGCAGCGCCAGGACATTGTTGTCATTTGCCGCTTGACTAATCGTTGATGGACAAGAACTACTGAGTGCACTTCTGAATTCATCGCCCCTGTTTCACCTAGATTCATGCCTCCATGGCCTTACGAGCTACTTTACAGGTTGCCCCTGTGGTTTGCGGGTGTTGCTTTTGGGGGTTTGTTTGTTTGCTTGTTTGGTGGTTTTGTTGCTGGGTCTCTTCCTGTTGGTTGCAACCTGGTTTGTAGCTCCATCTCAACTCGACTAAGGTGACTTGTGCAGAACCTGCACACACAGCGCCTCCACTCGTGCAAAAAAAAGTGGCACGAAAGAGATCTCAATGATCTTGATGGAATTAGAAGGGTTGGACGTCACTAGGGTGACTTTTGGGTCCAGTGGAATCCACAATAGGTTCGTTCGCCTTGCGGCAATTGTTTGAACGTCGTTTTCGGACGAACCGCACTTGTTTTCGGCTCACCTTCAAGAGGATGGAGCGATGGAGTTTAAAGAAGCTAGACATGCACAGATGCACACACTGTAAAGCACCTTGCGTTGGTTTGTGTGTCGCGTAAAAGGTCGCTTGACGCTTGCGGTGCTGTTGGGTTCGGGCCTGGTGAGGTCCATGGGGTTCTGGTTTTTCATCAGCTGCGTCCTCGTCCCATGCCATATGCATGGACTGAGGTCGTTTCCAGCGGAGATGGTGAGGGATGTGGAGCTGCTGATAGTCCTGGCCCACCTTGTCGTCGAATGCCCATTGCTTGTTCAATCTCTTGAGCAGGATGTCCAGGCCGCCCTCCGGGCCGCCCTCCGTCTCAAGTTCCTGAGGTCGAAGTCCTCACATTGTGTCCAGCTGGGTCCCTCAAGGGGGAGAGGATGTTCAGGGCAACCTCGGTCTTGCGACCTTGAAGTTCTAGCTTCCTTGGGTACAGCAGTACTCCGCGCCACCATTCCTTGTAGGTGGTGGTCGAGTTCTCGAAGCGCGGCGTATAGTTGTTTTTGAAGTCCTTAGGCCCACCGCCGGCGCCATTCGCCGTTGCACCAGCTGCAGCGGAAGATGAGGTTCCCCTCCGCGATGGAGAGCCAGTGCCTGACATGTAGGCGCGTTGCGGGAGCCTCCTCTTTGGGAGGCTCCACTACCAATGTGAAGATGTGGAAACACGAAAGTGAACACACCTGTCGTGACGGACCGCAGGAAGTGTCGTCACGGAATGCGGAAATGATATTTTGCATGAGCGCGGGACAGTTAAGTGGCTCAAGAGGCCCCAATGGCCGATTTGGACCAGAGGCGTCGAGCGGCTGAAGTGCCAAAAGCTCGTTAAGCGGCGCTCAACTCACATTTGCGATATATATATATATATATTTATTATTTGTATAGTTATATATACATGCCCAAGTCTAGGATTTCAATTTCCAAGTCTAGGATTTCAATTTCCAACTCTTCCTTTGAGTGCTGATTTGTTGGAAGACTAAGTGATCAGTTCCCTTTTTTCATGAAATCAATAAGCACTTGTCCATACTAAAGATCCTGATTTGTTAAAATCCTTTGCAGTAGTTCTCAGTAAGCACGTCTTCAGATTCACCCGATGAGCAAGCCAAGCAGGCCACCTCTGGCGCCAAGTGGCCACCTTTGTGATGTGTTGGACCATGGGAACTAACGGAAGTCTCCCAAAAAGGAGTGATATGTTTCTTTTTGAAAGAGTCAGTCATGCCATTTTCTCCACTGATGGTAGGTAAGATGTGATATATTGAAGGGTCATGGTCATGGTCACAGCATTTCGTAGCATTTCAATCACAGGACCTCATCCATATAGAGAAGGGTGTTTCACCAAATATTCACCATTCCATTATTTCATAGCATTTCCATCGCTGCCACCATTCTGAGTGACTTCATTGGAGGTTTGGAGGATGCGACCACCCTTATGAGTCTCATTGCCAGCTGTCGGAGTCGCTGTTACACAGGTGGATTGCAATGAGTGAACTGTCTGTGGGACTGCGATGCAACCTTTGGCTCCAGGGCTTTGGAGAGGAAGAACTGAGGGAAGAGGAACTTGTTGAAATTCAAGCTTTCCAGCAGCCTGGCGGCAGAAGGGAGCGAAACTGGTCCTGGGATGGTCCAGGGATGGGCAGGTGGGTGTTACGGGACACAGTGCGGAAGTTCACCCTGGGGCTAAAAGTGGTCGGAGGAGAGCGGTGTACCACAGATCAATTTCGTTGTTTTTGCAAATGTTGACAGCAAGCGGTTTCCAGTTATGATTTTGGGATGCACGAACGCGGAATCCAATTTTTGGACACGTAGAAAGACACGTGACACAGTGTTTTTCATTGAATTTTCCAATATGTGCTGAATGTGCTGTTTGCTTAAAGACCATGAGTGCCCCGGTCTTTCGGGGAATGGAGGGGAAGAGACTTAGACATGCAAATGGTAAAAGACATGCAAAGGGTAAAAAGATCCTTGTTCAGAAAGGAACAGCGACAGGGAACTTCCTGTAACTGTCGCCATTGCGGAAACTCTTCAGTCTTCTGCACTGAGCGTGTGTGACAGACGAGGGTGCAGAGGCTGCTATCTGTGAAGAACTCCACCAGGATTGCAAAGAATGGCTGATTGTTGATAGCACCTGGCTGAACAAGCCTTCACAACCTGGATCTTCCAACCATGCAACATTTCTGCCTTTTGGCTGGTTTTATAGATGACTTTTGCACAGCTGGAATATCCAGGTACAGTATACCCTTTGTACGTGATAATTCCGTGTGTTCCAAACCCATGTCTATAATATACAACCCTCCATACGCTTCGATGCTTCCGGTTACGATCGCTCGGAAGGTCATGGCGCGCGGTATCATCAAGCACCTGAAGCGCATGTATGCCGGGGCGCCGGACGAATTGCATATCCTTCACATCCAAAGGATGCATATCCTGAAGAATTGCATATCCCTCACTCTGCACATCCTGAAGAATTGCATATCCTACCTTTACACGTATTTGTATTTCTTCTACCTTTGCATCTCAATGCAAAGTCATCTCGGGGCGGGGCAAACACGCCTTTGACTCCATGCGCCACTCTAATTATGTAGGTCCTTAACCCACATAACCCACGGTGCGCCAGAGCAAGATTTGGGGTCAATGGAGTGGCGTGGAGCAAAACTTCGAGACCAGGTCTACAAAACTTCAATGAACAGGAAAAAAATCTCCACAGATGGATGACTTCTTCCTATCCCAAACCGCGCCGTTTTGGAGAACCATTGGACACTTTTCTCCACCCAGGCGCCCAAGCAGTGGATGCTGGACAAGCTCCGCGGACGATGGGCCGGCGACCTAAGTGGAGGGAGTTCCGGCATTTGGAAGACGCCAGTGCAACCTGGATCTGAAGAACCTCATTGAGTACACTCCGTTGAACTAACATGGAAGTGGATGTTGCAGGGAGAGTAGTAGTACTTCTTGTATGACCAGATTGTGTCAAAGGATCTCCTTGACTTGTGTCATTTCTCGTCCATGCCAATCGGACGTGATCAAGGGGCCCTTCAGGAGTCACACAACAGACAAACAGACAGATTGGTCGATTGCCAGTGGCATGCATCTGGCTTTCTCTTATCAGAATGTCTCAAGCAAAACAACTCATGTCACCAGACGGGCAACCCTTGGTTTCCAAACCCAACCTGTCGCCATTCCCATGTCGCCCCATGCTTTCGTTGTTGGCTCCGCCAGCGCTACCCGTCCGAGGCGCCCAAGCCCAATGCCGGTCCCCACAAGCTGCGGGAGTGTCTTCCTCTCATCGCCCCTTGGGTTGAAGAACCAAAGGAGCCACAAAAAGGGCGCGATGAAGAGAGAGAGAGGGACGCGTACGTCACCGTTGCTCCGTTGCTAGCTTAGCGCGGACGAAGTAAGCGCGTACGTCACCGTTTCGGTTCTCTGGAGTGATGGGGCGGGTGAATCGAGAATCGTGAACTCGTGCCAGGGCAGAATTGGTGTTCGGAACAAGCATCTAATAAGATCTAATAAGTGTTTGTCTGAAGAATCGTTGATCCTTTTGTTAAGAGAGGCTTGGCCTGCCAATTAGACAGCCGCTCAGCCATCCCAATTTTCGCGCGGACCAAATGTCCGGTGCGGGACTTGGAGGTTTGTCGGTCCCAGTCATCGGGACTTAGAGTGTCTGGGTGTCAGGTCTCAAACCGCCCAGTGAGTGCTCCGACAGCCACACGCCGGATCTGAGGTGATGCTGCGACAGCGGTTGAAGTATGCCGTGATCTCAGCGGAGAAGACGAACGAGCGTGTTTGACGTCGGCTCACGGTGCTGGCAATCTGGGTGCTGCACTGGGCAGCCGGTAATTCCACACTCCTCACATGTGCCACAATGGCTTATATTTACTACGTACCGGGCTGACTACCTGGGCGTTCTCTTTCGTTCCAGGTCAGGAGCTGCCAGGAAAGTCCCAAGTCGAAAGCTTACTCCTGACAACCTAATTCTGCGCCGCTTTTTTGTTCTGGCTGAGTTCCTACTTGGTGACTCGGGGGCACCAGGCAAAACCACTTCAGGGGCCAAACAAAGCATACTTGGGGGGTGCTTGGTGTGCAAGGGATGTGGAATACGACCTATAGAGTCAGAGGACTTCAAAGACCTGGCAATTGCCAGCTAGACCGACTAAACAAATTTTTCGCAAGTTGATATGTGGAGTAGTTCACAGCACTTCAAAGCAGTTCACGAGCTGCAAAACTCCAATGGGTGATGGAGAAGAGTCTGGAAAGTGACTCAGTGAGTGACCTTGTGGGTGGATAGAAAGTCACATGCCCGTCAGTCAAGCGGTTGTACTGTAGGTCCACTTCGCTTAGAAGTGCGGTTTCTATATGGGCGAGTGTTGGCAACACCATTTGTAGATATTTGTAGTGTGTTCTCGCAACTTTCTTTACTGCGGCTCTTCAGAACGATTGAATAAATGTAGACATGCCCTGAACAAAGCTTGCCCCAACGTTTGACCCAGCCAGGCGCCTCAGGCCGTGGGTAAACGAACCGCCAAAGGTTTTGTCGATTCCAGTGCAAACATGTTCTTTTGCGAGACTCGTGCGAGAAGCTGGAGGTGATTAGAGAATCTTCATCCGATCATTCCATTTTCGTCTTGTTGGAAGTGGTGGGGTCGAAATGCAGCCCAAGTCCTTAAGATAAGAGAAACTTTTGCAATGCCGCGTAACTTTGGTGTCTTTGTCATGAGACGCAGCTTGCCAATCCGAGGAGGGAGCTTAACCTTCTTGGAGGAGGCAGGGAGGGTGTTGGCCGTGAGGGCATCGTTGATCAAGATTTGTATGACTAAATGAGAAAGGTGCATAGCCCATCCTCTGCCTTTGGCCTTCCAGTTTGTCACAAGACTTCGGAGCTCACTAGACTTTCCCAAGTAAAGATTCGTGCCTTGTGTCGCAGGTTTGAAAAGGAAGAGAGTTCTTCCGAGAGATGACCTCGTCCATCCAGGAGCTCGTCACGAACTTGGGCTCGGTCTCTTCCTTTGATCTGGGCATGTGAGAGTTTGAATTTGCGTGAGTCTGGCCCAACTGCCCATCCAGGAAGCCTACGCTCGCTAAATCCTTTAGCGACGGTCTATTTGCAAGACACCAAGCAAAATGCAAAAAGTCAAAAAGTGAGAAACGTCAGAACATCAAAAAGGTCACGCAGCGAGACTTTTTTGACTTTTCGAGACTTTTTTTTTACTTTTCGAGACTCTTTTTTTTGACATTTCGAGATTTTTGGACACCAGTCACATGCCGTGCCCTTCAACAAAAGTCTAGCAGAATTGATCCAAACGTTGCTTTTGCTCCTACAGAGATAGGTATAGGTTGCTGTTTTCCGGACATCTCCCGCCGAGTCAAAATGAGTCAGCCTCGAGCAGGAACGCCTTCAAAAAAGAGACGCCCGCCAAAAGGACCCGGCAAGCTCCGGGACCTTTTGGCGGGTGACTCTTTTTGTCATCGTTGCCTTTTCGTTTGCTTTTCGACTTTTCGACTTTCGTAATAAGTTCGGAGAGCAAGTAGGTCCAGCTCACACATTTAGCAACCACAGTTAGCCTCCTGTTTGGAAGATGACTGTGGGGGGTTCCCGCTTTCTTTTGACCTGCTAGTGTTGACCTAGCAGACACACGGGGGGGGTGGAGCAACTTGGGAGGTCGTCACGTTCCTTTTTCTTTCCGTGAACCACGCACCCACCGGACAGTTCCGACTGTCTCGGCTTACCCTGGCCGAGACAGTCTAAGGATGTCTTGAAATCCTCGAACCCGCACCGAGCATTCGAGCTTCCACCGGTGGCTGGAAGCTCTCCGCACCCTGGCAGGAGCTCCCTTCACGCACCGCGCTGAGCTCGTGGAGATGGAAATTCGGAGGCGGCGGCGCTCACTTGTGGCTGTGACACCATGGTGTGAAACCCTTCTTTAGATAGTTGGAATAGTGAACAAGCACGATTCCGATTGTGAATCAAGAAATCATCAAGAAATCGCATGAAATCATTGCCTGGCCTGAAGTTTACGCAGACAGAAAGCGCCACTGCCCAATTCCAAGTTTTCCGAGGAGGGCAGGCCGCGGTCCGCGGTCGGAGTGCCCAGAGTGGTTTCGGGCGCGGTGCTGAGGATGGAGGTGTTGTAGGTGAAAAAAGGCCTAAGAAACCATCGTTTGCTTGGACGGACGTCTTTTACTTGGTCATACTTGGTCCTTTCTGTTCTTTTGAGAATACCATCGGAGATGGTCATCGCTGAAAGTTGTGAGAATACGGATGAGGATGTGGGCCCTGGCAAAACCATAATCATATTGTGAAGATCACTGATTACGTAGCAATCTTTTGTGGGGGTGTGATCAGTGCTGGAAGGAAGATGTTTGATGTGTCTCATCACAGCGCCCTGTGGATATGGTTTCATTGGTAGGGCCTCCTTGGCCCAAAATAGGATAATTACCAAAATCTGCAAAACCCAAGGTCCCGTGGCACTCGCGTGAGTTTGTTTCAAAACAAGGGAATCTTCAAGGGTATTTGCGAAGGTTGTAGACGGGTCAATGCCCAGGGGTTGATGGCCTGAGCCCATACGGTGCATCGTATCCACGCCAGGTTACTGGAGAATAGCTGAATGATATCGGTGTTTGGCGTTTGACTTGGACCGAGGACAAAGATCCAAAACGAAGGGGGAAGCTCTTTTGGATGAACACCTCGATCCTTATGTGAAAGTGCTACTTTAGGAATTTCCTCAGGTGATGTTCATCAGATCAAGCGGTGTCTTCGTGATGACGCTCTCAAAGCATGAGGCTGGGAGGAAAATCGGGGTAAATCAGAGCATGGAGGGAAACGGACAACATTGTTCACGGTCCATGTTGGCCCATGCACTTGCTACACTTTCCTCACTAATTGTGATGCTCTGCTACGCTTTTGATATTCCTCATGGTCTTTGTTCCTTTTTGTTCCTTATATGAACGGTGTATTCCACCGTGCAACAGCATCTGCCCGGAGTGGCCATCGCTGCATTGCAAATGGTTTTATGAGATGAACATAGATGAACATTGATTTTGTTTTGGGCACCTGAGGATATCGACCTGCCCCGTGCCAGACAGCAGAAACGAGAAGGAGGCAGGCAGCGGAGGGTTGGAGAGCCAGCGCTACTACTACCACTACCACTACCAGGGTTACCAGAACAACAACAACAACAACAACAACAACTACTACTACTACTACTACTCCTGCTACTACGACGACGACGAGGAGGAGGAGGTCAAGAAGGAACTTTTTGGGGAACCAAATTCAAAACAACAAAAGTTCGGCCATGTTGGTTGTTTAGAAAAGGCGGTACTTTAGAAGCGCATATAAAAACATGGGGGTTCCGACATGAGTTGGGGTCCGTTTTATAATAGGTACTCGTTCATTTTGAGGCCGGGAGCGGCGGAGCACAAATGGTATGCGTGTGAGTGGCAGTGGCATGTCTTATTGCTCATACTGAGTCATACCCGACAGTGAAACTAAACCTCAAGCAAGTCTGGCAAACCGGCCTGATCCGGCCTGTCGATGGTTCCTGTTGACACAGATCGGCGCATCCACATTGTGGAAGACGTCCATCTGGCGTCACCGATATCGTCGACTCACGCGTCCAAAAGCCGGCGTACGCAAACGCGATTCTTAATGCTCGTTTTTCTGTGTCAAATGTGTACTCCAAGCAGTGCGTGAGCCGCAAGACTGGAACGTACCCGTACTGCAACTCGGTCATTTGTGACCAAATACTTGAGCCAAAAATTGCCCAACTCATGAGAGCCCTCCCTTGCAACAGTTTCAAGAGCTGTCAATCTTCCACCTAAATTTGTCTCGGTGCAAGTCAGGAAAGCTTTTGCACTGGTGGATGCTTCCCACAAAGAAACACTTGAATGTGTGGGACCATCATTTCGCGGCAGAACCATGTAGAAGAGCCTTCAGAGTCATAGTGCTATTCTTTGTTCCAACCATTGTTCCAACAAACATGGCGACCGACTGTTGAAAGTGAGCCAGGCGCCCAAACCAACATCAATTTTCATCTCATCGAACCATTTGCAATGCGCCGATGGTGCTGTTGCGCGGTAAAATCCTGGAATACACCGTTTATAGGGAACATAAATTGCAGTGCAGCACGCAGATGGTGCGATAGAGAAGTGAACTTGAACAGGGATTTCCGGGTCCGCTCCAACAGATGCCCTCCGAGGCATTTTCAAGGAGTTTCACGGGTACTTGTTGTGTTTAGGCATAACATCTTTAGGCACGGTGCGTTGCACAAACTTGATTTTGGGCCAACTGCGATCAGTCGTTGTTTCATCTGTAGCGCGCACTCAGCGCAGCTTGAGCAATCAAATTAGGACTGCCAAGTGTTTGGGGCAGAGGTGTTGTTTGACCACCTCTGCCATTTGGTACCATGGTGCCCATGAGCCAGACGACAAAGGTTGCAACATTTGTGTTGGGCGTTTGCTTACAACTGGCAAGCAGCGCGTCAAATGCTCCAGGTGGGCTCAAAGTTTTGCTGGTCAAAGTTCCTGTCGTTGGAGCACCGGATTGCCTTTGGCCCCCCAAAACTGATGGATGTTCTTTTCATCAACTTCCGATCCTTTCGTGGCTTGACCTGTTTTGCCCCCAGATTTGCTTTCAGAACAGGTGTCCTCGGTTACACGAAGCGGCCGAGCTCCTTCGTGAAGCCCTTCCCGGACCCCGCTTTGTTTCATCCGCGCAATGGGCGTCGGCTGGAAGCGGAGGAGGATCTGCCCGAGCGCGTGCACTTCGAGGTGAGGTTCGGAGCTGATTACTTTTTGAGGGGGAAAGCAGGTGTGAGATCGTGTGAGTGCAGCAAGGTGCGTGGTCTTGAGGATTCTGAAGAGGTTCTCCAATCTGCCAAAGCATCATGCCCTTATGGTTCCCCAACCTTCCAAAAAAAAGGAAGGCTCGACTCTTCATAGGCCATATAGGCCATAGGCCAGGAGGGATGGATGTCACAGGCTCAATGTAGTAGCTTTGGGGCCAAGGCAAAACACTATCATTCCATGTCGACTTCACTTTCGAAATCGATTGGATAGATGAAGTCGGACCATTTCACCGGCGGAAAATCCCGGGACAACCGATCGGGCCGCCGTTGTTTCGGTTGGTTGAAACGACGCTCCGTCTCCTAAAGGTAAGGTAACGACCTGCGCTTTCGCTAGGTGGAAGATGGAGGATATGAGTTTCACTACGACTTCGCTGGCACTCCCACTGTGGAGCGAGTCTTCAACTTGGACTCCGAGGAGAACGGAGTTGAGGCAATCCAGTGCGCCGACGGTCGCCTCAGCATCTATTGGAACACTTCAAAGGCAAAGGATGCGGCCAAGCTAGAGAAAGACGCTGCAACTCGGCCAGCGATATTGGATTACGGCTGTTTGGCTGTGGGTAGCATGTGGGGTGTAGTAGGCCCGTGTTTTCCGCAAGAACTGAAAGACAAGAATACATGTCCAGTTTTGGAATCTTGACTTCTCACTCAGCCATTCATCTTTGGAATCGCCAGTGAGATGATCTTTGGACCATCCACCTCCCTTGGTTCGGCCACAAACTACATAGGACCCCTTGCGACATATCATGTTTCGAGGGCAGTTGATGGAGTGACTTCACATCACATCCGTGTTCACCTCAGATCCATTGCGGCCGAGCCGACCGCTGCGAGCGACGTTGCCAAGTGGCCGTGGGTCAAAACTGAGGGCTGTTGAGCCCGGGTCAAATGAACAGCTTCTGTCGACCGAAACCATGCTTTGATGGGTTTTCGGTTTTGACCCACTGCCAAGTGGGTTTGTAGCAAACCAGTGGAACCTTCACATGTGCCTTTTTTTGGACCTCATACTAGTGCGGTTTTTTTCTGTCGGCTGCCAGTGGTTTTGAAGTTTGGCAACTGACTGACTGAGGTCATCAGTGGGTCTCCGGAGTGGCAATGCAACATCTCGAACTCTACGAAAAGCCGTAGTGGCATGCCCCAGCGCACAGGCTTACTCTTGCGTGTCCTGCAGGCGGGAGACGCGCGCAGTGGTTGGACTTGTTCTTCCTATGAACATCGATACCTACCTACTCCCTCCCTCCCTCCCTCACTCACTCACTCACTCACGATTGGGACAGATCCCCTTTACCTGGTCCGTGATTACAGTTTTGCCTGCGGGGTCAAAGTCCTGACAAAGGCCAGGGCTTGGCTTTAATTGAAGCTCCAACACAGGGAGAGGACATGGATCTCCCGTTGGTTGGTATTAGATGGAAAAACAGATATCATGGTACGATGACAACCTGATGACAACCCTATGGCGACCCTAAAGCACCTCAGGAGTCCACTCCCCCAGTGCCTCAGCGGCTTCTTCCTCCCGGTTCTCTGAAGGGCTCTCTCCCCGCCCGCGCAGCGATGCCCGCGCAGCGACGCGCAGGTGGCCGACGCAGCGCCTGTGTCCAGCGTCTTCCGAGTGGCGCCGGTCAGCCCGCTGCAGCTCTTCCGCAACGTGTACCTGGGCGTCTCGTGGCGCCGGCTCGAGCAGCCGGGATGGTCGGCAGCGGCGGGAGGTGAGGCCCGGGATGGTCGACAGCTGCAGACCTCCTGCGGAGACTTTGAGTGGGGCTTGAACTATGACTGTGACAGTCAACAGGCATCGCAAAGCTATTCTTTGGGGCCCTTGAAATGTTCCAACTGCTATGTCACCCTGAATGCCACGCCCACCTTCCAGCTGCAGACCAACGACGAGGGCCAACCGACTCGCCTGTCCTTTGGGTTGTCGGCCAAATTCCAATCCCACCTCGAGGTGGGGTGCCGCTGCTGGTGGAACTGGCCAATCCATTGGCCAAAAAAATGGTAGAGGGATGTAGAGAGGAAAAACCATGAAAAACCTGAAATCTGTGCGTCTCCTGGCTTAGTCACTTAGTCATTGAGCATTTTAAGCCAGCCACATTGCCAGGTGAGATTGGATGATGTGGAGACGAGCTTGGACCCAAATGCCACAGAAGACACGTGGACGACCATCTTCACGGGGCCTCGTTCGGAGAATCTCATCGATACGTTCACGGCCATTACGATGCCCATGTTTGGCAAGCTCATTAGCAGCGTGAATGACTGGACTGTGAACATCGGGATTTATGTCATCTATACGCTGAAAGGCAAAGCCGGTCTTCAAAGTAGCCTGGATGGTGTCCTGAGAGACCAGCGTACATTGGAGTGGACTGGTGCTGAAGTTGCATGGACCAAAGAGTGTCTAGGTGAGGCTTTTGGTGTCTTTTATTGTTTTCCTATTCCCATATACCTGATGACCTGGGAATGATTCCCCCACTCGACAGGCAACTTTTAACTCAGGAGAATGGATTTTTCCGAGCCAGGTCGGGATTCAACTACTCGCTGGGCTCAGTCATCCATAACGGCACCACCACCACGCCCAGTTTGACGGACTTCTCCGCTGATTTAGCTGCGTCGCTGGCTCCGTGTGCTCAGTTGTCATTGGACTTTGGAGATGAATCGATGTCGGATGCCTCAACTTGCCTGGCCCTTAGTTGTTCTGTTCGGCGCAGCTGGGGTTAGTGATGGCTGTTGATGGGATCGGAGCTAGGTTTGAATAGAACCCTCTTTTGGACCTTTGCACTGGCATTCCTTCGTCAAAGGATGCACTGTAAGCGTGCGGACAGACGGGGGGTTGAGGGAGAGAATTTACATTTAGCTGATCGAATTTACGCTTTGGTTTGTAGAGGTCATTGAGTCATCCGACAGTTTCCGCTGTGGCTGCGTTTCAAGAAGCGAGCCTTAGCTATTTCCAAGCTATCTAAGAGAAAGAACTCCCATGCCGTTCTTTGAAGCATCATTGGAAAGCAAGAACGAAAGAACAAAACACAAACTACCAGGCGCTTTCGACGTTCGACTCCCCTGGCGCCTCCACCCGAGCCTTCCGAAGCTCCAGGCCTTGAGGCCAACGTGGCCTACTCCACCCAACGGGCGACGACCTCCGTGGCGGCCACGGCGATCGCCGCCTCGTCCCAGGCGGGCAGTGGGCCCGAAGCTGGTGCCATCTTCGGTGGGTTTAGGGCCTAAGGGTGGTAGACGTCATCAAGTCAGACTCGAAAGGTCGGTGGATCAACCTTGGGAAAGCCTGGCTGAACAGCCATGCTTGCCCCCCTTTAGTTTTGCTTGATGAGCTATAGGCCTACTATAGGCCCCAATCTTAGGTGGATCAAAAGGGAACTGTTCATGTGCGCCTTGAAAAGTGATTCCCACAAGTGACAAAACATGGTAGGACCAAGTGATTCACTCAGAGGGATCAACATTCATGTCATGCCTTCCATGATCAGGTGGACGATGAAGATCTTTGTGTGGACATTTATGCCTTCGAGACCGACGGCAACTTGGACACCTTCTCCGACGAGCCCTATGCGGGCTGGTGCTTCCTTGGGACGTGCCACAATCGTCCGACCAGCTCGTTTAGTGGCAACAGGGCAGAGTGGGATGCGGGGTACCAGTGCGTGAAGATCCAGAGTAGCTTGCTGCAGAGCAACAAGGTCTATTTGGGCGCTTGGGAGTCTGACACTTTGTGGGATGATGTCTACATTGAGCGAGCCTCAGAAGATTTGTTCAAGCTCGAAAACTTGGGAAACCGGACTATCAATGCGACTCCCACTGCCACATCAAAGGGGACCTATGCCAGACTCTTTGTGCGTTTCAAGCGCACCCCGTCTTCGCGCTTACTCTCACAGTCCAGTGGCAGCTCGAGCTGTGGTCAGAGCTTTTATGCAGGAGGAGGGATGCACGGCGGGATTTCTGGCTTTGTGTTTCCTGACATTGTTGAGCATGTGAATTTGATGCGTTTTTTCTGCTTGGCAGTACTGCTTTTGAGCCCTCAGCGTCTCAAAACCAGTCACCCAAAGCCCCTATATAGGAAGTGATATCGAAGTCAACTATAGTAACTATAGTTGAAGTGACAAGGAATGAAGGTCGCCCCCTCCGATCTTTGGTATCCATGTACCGTCTTTCGGTACATCCCCCCGTCCCGTAAAAGAACACCAACGCGCACCTCGCCTCCGTTTCCGCCTCCGCCTCCGTGCACCTCGCCTTGCCCAGCTGCCGGCGCTCAGGCTGCCGTCGCTCTTCGAGCACGGCGGCACGCGCCTGGTGGACCCCATCCAGCTGCCCAGCTATCGCTCGGAGATGTCGCAGCAGCTCTGTGCGGCGCTGCCGGGCTCGAATACCGGTGACTTGGATGAATGGAGCTTGGAAGAGAGGAGAGGGAAGAGAGGTCTCTGTGTGTGTTTTTGGACCTGGCATGGCAGGTGGAAGGGGGGCATTCTGAGAAATTCTGGTGAATTTGTAGGTTTTCGCAGGGTTTATTGCTCGGTTTTTGGTGAGTGAAGAATTGGCACTACATGGTTTGTGGATGTAGGTCTGGGGGATGGGCCTTGCTACTGGACCCTGTTGGATTCAAACTGTTTTCTGGTGTAATTCGTGTCTTATCAAGTCTCTATTCTGGGTCCTTGAACAATATCCCCATCTTCTTTCCATGCAACTTGGTATTTCATGGTATTTCATGGTATTTCTGGGGGATTTCCTACACTACAATCTATGCGGTCGGCTCCCAAGTAAACACTGCTAAGAGGTCGAGGTTTTCGACTTCAAAGGGTCTGGTCTTTAGGGCCAAGACTTCAGGGCTGACCACAGTGCTGATCGACTCGACTCGACTCGATCGAGTGACGAGACCACGGGGTCGTTGTGGGCGGGGGCGGGTCGAGGTCAGATCAGTTCTAGCCAGCGCGCCCACCGCGCCCACCTGTGGGGCGTGGGAGGAGTGACTGCGACGGTGTGGCTTCTTGGCAGGCTTGAGTGGCTGGCCATGTGAAGAGGAATTTCTGTGAAGGCATTTCGGGGTGCTTTTTTGTTGGGGATTGACCCTTACGTGATACTCTATATTGTGAGGATATGAAAGGAGGGTGCCGTGGGAACCTGTGGGATCCTGTCGGAGATTTTTTGTTTGAATGTCTCCCGTTGGAGACGAACCCGTTTGATTCCTCGCCGCATGGACCAGCGAGAGCATTCTTTTTCTGCCGCCGGCTGCCGCCGGTTTCGTTATGTCTGTGCGCGGCAAATCTCGTAATGTCTACCTTGGTGACAAAGTGATCGCCATGTTCGAAGCAACGCTGCGCTGCGAAGCTGCAAAGCAGCTTCAGCCAGCGCCAGTGCTCGTGATGTCAGGTCGGCGTTGAGAAACGCAGCAAATAGGTTCTGGGAGTGACAGCCAGACGCATGGTCCCAAACAGAAACTTCATGGGCACAGAGTGTTTGGTTCAGTCTACCTCCCCAAACTTGTTTGTCCAGGAGACCACGGGGTTTCACGGGCACCTTATGGCACCTTGCTTTACGTCTTTTTCTGTACGGTTTTCATCCGGGACAAGGCAAAATAGCCTGCCACTTTCCACGTTGGTTCACGTTCACTCACCATGAAATTGAACACGATCAGATGACATATTTTCTATCAAGCTGAGAAGAAAGGCCCCTATGAGTTTCGGATTGGGTGCTACTGGGCGCCAGTGGAATTCCTTAAGTCAGCGACGTGGTAGGTGCCTCAGCCTGCCCCTGAGAAGCTCCATGGCCAACCTCGCGGAGGTGTCCAGAAGTCAGCTGCGTGGGCAGACCTGGCTGCGTTGCGCTTCGTTCATAGAGTTCTGCAGATCTCATGCTTACAATGGCTTACAAGATGGCTCGGTTGTCCTCAGACAGTAGTGAGCTTTGGTTCTCCATGTTTTTTTTAATTGTCAATTTCCTCCACAAGTATCACTTCAAGTGACAGTTTCATCCGGTTGATTTGGACCACTTAACTCATTTTTTGCCCATCCATGAATTGAGATGTTTAATCGTCCACCGAGTCACTGCCAGGAAGCAGCGACGATGATGGCGCTGGGAGCCCAGACCGCGAAGGTGGTCATCAGGAGAGGTTTATCAAGACTGCCAGGTGCTTTTGTGGTTTCATTGTTCCGGCTAAAGCGTCCACAGCGCGGGTCCGCCCATGTAGAGCGATAGAATGTGGATTTCACTTGAATCATAGGCCGCGCATGGCTGTATCACCCATACGCCCTCGTCAACTTGCGGGTGCAGTTGGGCGGCTAAAATGTTGGTGAACACTTTGATTGTGAATGTGGGAACACTGGCGATTCCTTATGGCGCACAAAAGAAGAGTTGAATCCATTCAGCATCTCTTCCGATGTTGGCGCTGAAACTCAGGAGCTCAGGGGGGCTTCTTCAGACCTGCAAGACGAGTGGAGGCCATTCCTGCCAGTTAATTGAAGCCCTTTGGGACGCGACATGTGTGGGTGGTTTGGAGTCCTTGAGCCATGTTTTTCAGCTCGAGCAGTATTTGGCTTGTTGTGACCTGGAACCCTCCACTCCAACGTTTTTTGGTTTCATTTATTGGTTTGTCCGTTGTTTCTTGTGCCATGGGCCATGGGTGTGAGAATCGAAACCCTGGAAGCTCCGTCCGAATCGAATCAGGAAGGCCTTCGGACGGATGTGGAATGCTGCGGATGTTGCGACCCCCTGGCAACAACAATGGCAATTTTTGTGCCGGAGATGCGCAAACTTCTTCGCTGGCTGGGTCAACACAGATTTGACATAGGCCATAGGCTAGGCCATAGGCTTTTGTTTCCTGAGTTGAGTTCTGGGACATTGCGTTCTTTTTTCTTACCCACCCTACAGAATCTACGACCTCCAGTGCTTTGATTGTTGGCCAATGTTCAAAATCCTGGCTTTCCAAGCTTAGAGCAGACTGAATTTCCTAGCTTCTCAACAGTCGTCAAAACATGTTGTAGTTCAGAATCTTTTCCCACAGGCCATCTCGGACTACCTGAAAGGTATGTCACCACCTAACCCCTCTGCTTTTTGCCAAAGATTCGGATTGCTTTGACTCGGTTTTTGTGCCACACTGCTAGATCGGCTCCAGAGCCGCAGGTGGGGCTTTCTCGCACGTGCCACGGTGGCTCGTCAGTTGAAAGCAAGCTGGTTGTGGGACTGGCAGCTGGCAGCTGTCTGTGGGATGGAGAGCCGATACAGCAACTACACTAATGTTGACAAAGGATTAAGTAACCTCCCCCTATTGATCAAGCCCAGCTCCACCAGAAGAAAGTAAAATATAACTGGCTTTATAATCTACGTTTCTATTTTCTTTTTGAACAGTATCCAATATCTTTTGGTCCATGGTGAAACTGATCTTCTGATCGACCCTTGCCATCTCTTTGAGAGATAACATTCTGATCAACCCTTTTCCCATACTGATCCTCTCATCCATCAATCATTCTGATCTTTTTGCTGGCTCTTCTCATCCTTCCTAGCAGCAATCTGTGTAGCCAATGTATACTCATATGGGATCTTCCTCCCCAGCCTCTTCCCCTCCCTCCTCATCCAATAGGCTGTGCATTTCCACACATTGCGTTCCAAACACCCACTGGCATACCTGCACTTGCTGCATACCCCAATCCCATCCAACTCAATCTTGGCTTTGGCTTTCAAATAGGCTGATGGTTCTCATGGTTCAAACTGTTATGATTCCCACACCATCCCATCAACCATCACCCATCATCAGGTCCAGGTCCTCATCTCATCATCCATCATCAGGTCAGCATCTTTATTAAGGGGATGTGGTCTCCAATCCATCCAATCCCAGACCTTGTTGACCTTGAAGGGGGGGTTGATTAATCCGGTGTCGACATTAGCTTATATATATATGTATATATATATATATATCACTATTCTTGAGACGGTTCAGCACCGGTTGGCAGACTGAAGACCCCCCTGCAACCCAAAAGTGAGGCTTTCTAGGATTGTTTCAAGCTATACCTGAGATAGTAACTAGAAGTTGATGGGCGCGAATCCAAAAACCATGTTCTGCCTCTTGGATGCCCGGACAACTTGACCTTTCACCTTGAATCTACTGTTTCTTCGATCTTCAGATTCCTCCATTACCGCGAGGTTCATGTTTTGACCAATCAAAAAGAGAAGCTTTGGCACCGAGGTTGAACGGTTTTGTTTATAGCAATTCGTTAGCAGGTCGAACGCTGCCTCCCAGGTGGAAGGACAGTGATGGGCGGCGCGACCTTTCTGAGACCCTCAGATATCGGTCGCGATGTTCTATGGAGATTCAAGGCATCCCTTGAACGAGCTTTGAGTCATGCAGAAACGTAATTATCCATGTGTCCCTGTCTTGCATCGGCCCCAGGCTGTGTTGTTGGAACGAGAAGTTCGGAGTCCCCCTGAAGCAAACCTTCAGCGGAGACAAGTGCAAATTTGTTCCTAGTGTTGCTTTGAAGGTCCAAGAAGACAGGCGATATGTTCGAAAGAGGCCAGATGACCTCAGGCGATCTTAGGTGTTTTCTTTTGTGTCTCAAAGGTCCCACAGGTTGTCTTTCCTTCAGTCCAAAGCAAGCCACTCATTGAGCGAATCCGGATTGCTTGGGGGATTTCTTTTTCGGCTGCTAGATCCTGTTTGGGCTGATCTTCAGGTTCAATTGAGAATCCAATGCTGTTTTTGTTGCTCCAAGCCCCTGCCATGTGTGATGAAGGCAAAGGAACCACAAGAGCTCACAGTGTTTCTCCTTCGGAAAACCTGACGAGGAAACCTGACGGGACATTTGCGCAGGACACACTCACCCGAATGAACGTTCAAACACCTCAGCACACATGATCTTCACTTCTTTGGACCCGAGCGTCGCGCCAGATCCGTGACGCTGGATCAAAGCAGAACAGTTCGGAGTCGGTCAGACTATAAAAAGAATGGTCTGACGAACGGGGAACTGATTTCGGGAACTTCCTTTACTTCAGCCGGTCAAAATATAGTCTTTGGACTTCTAGGGGTTCTGTATCTTTTTTTTTGGACAACACATCTCATCAAAGCGACGAACGGGGAGAATTCGCTCAGACGCGATCTCGACTCAGACGCTGTTTCCTATGACCATCTCGTTGGTTTTTTTCCGACAAGACGATGCTCAATGCTCGTGAGTCGGCCGTGTTCGACGGTGACACGTGGCTCATTGGACTCGACTGGTCTAAGAAATAGAGATGAAGTTCCGGTACAAAAGAATCAGTCGCTTGGTCTAAGTGAGTCGGGCGGATGGTCTTAGCGGTTGCATGTTTTTCTCATTGTTTGAGTGAAGACAACGACGCATTTCTCGTGATCAGACACTGCATGGTGCCTCTTGATCAACGGAAGTTCCATCCCTCGCATCGTGACTAATTACACTAACCTCTCAGAATACGTCAAGAATCTCCTCCATCGGAATTTGACTGAAAAAGCACATCTACTGCTTGCGTTCACCACGCGTCAGCTGTTTTGCTTTCAGATTGGGGACCTTGGGAGGCCACGGATGAGGACATGATCGTCCGTTCTTGCGGACTGGTGTCTTGAAATGACCGGAGAAGGGAATCAGTTTCTTGAAACGATTATAATGTTGCATCTATTTAGCACTGATTTGACAATCATTTGTCGAGATCAGCTCCGTTTATTGAGCTCATTTGTTGGTGTGGGATTCCCGGATTCCTTGGCCATCTCTCCATTCTGGACACGTGAGCTTCAACAATAGCTTCACTGTCAGGTTTTCACACGTTTTACTCAAACATTTCTACAGACTGAGATTAACGTCGCAAAATCGCAAGTCCAGGACAAAAAGAGCTGAGGGCTTGAAGGGAAGAAAGAGGATGCGTTTTCCGATTGCGAAGGCCTTTTGCCTTTTCGATCGGGATGGACTGGCTCAGTGGCTTTGCGAAGTCTGCTTGTTATGCATCGTTGAACTCGGTTGGTGTCGGTCGGGGCACTTGGTCAAAGAGCTTTCTGAGCAAGAGAGAGGAGTGGCTTCTGCTTGAGACACACCTGGCTGGGTCACCTCGGAACCTTCCATCATCTTTCATTGAGACTCAGACGACGTGCTCCGGGAGTCATTGCGACTTGACTGCTGCTTTGGAGGTCGACTCTGGTCACTTCACTGTACTCACTTGGGTTCTTGCTAGCTGCTGCAGTGCAAGCAAACAGCCCCGCCCCTTTTTTCGATTTCGGAACGGGCTTGCTGAATTTGACACCGCCTTGGCTTCGGGCAAGTTGAAGCTTATTCTATTTTATTCTAGAGGTTTTGCTTTGTTGTTCGTGAACGCTCCCAGAAAGAAGCGTGTTGGGTTTCAATCTATTGTTTGCATCTTGCGATTGCACCTGTATATTTTATTCTTAAAATATTTTGTTATACTAATAATATATAATATATTGTATTATTTAAATTAACGATATAATATTTTCCATTTTTTATCGGAATAATTAATTTTACGATAGGATTTATATAAAATTTGGCAATTTATATATATATATATTATTATATATATTATATATAAATACATGATTGGATATAACAAAAGGATGAAATTAAATATAGATATTTTTTTCTTATAATTATGTTATTAATATATTGACCAATAGAATATGTAATTGATATTGTAATATTCATAGATTGCGCCGCAAATAGGTTTAGAGGAAGATATAAATATTGATGTATACGGCGGGTTTTGTAGGACATTTTTCTTGAATGATGGTTTATTGGTTGATTGTATTTGTTTAGTAGATTTAATAAGACTACGAATAATCCGACGGTATTACGTCTTATATTAATAAAATTATAATTAATATATATTGCACATAGATTATGTAGGGCGCATTTCTCCGAGTCCGAATTATACCCTTATTTGCATATTTATTTAATTATCGCACTAAGGATTGTTTATTGATTGTCTTTGATTATTGTTGGCCGGTTAAATCACTATATAAAAAATATCATAGAGATTTTACGGTTAATGATTTTTGGAATGGAATTCAAATGTTTCTTGATTTGGAGAAAGCTTTCGATGCCATTGATTATTAATTTGACATTCGTGCCCTTGCACTGTATGACCTTGATCCCAATATTCGTAAGCTAATCTATTCATGACTTCAAACATATTAATATTGCATTCCATACAAGGAATTTTCTTGGCAGATTCACAACATCGCGTGATATTAAGCAGGGACGCCCCAATGCTTTGGACTTTGAGCATATATTTGATCATCCTTGACTTTTTGGCCCATCATAATATGTCTTGGATAATCTTTTACATAATCATCTATACTGATGACATCTACCTGAGATGGATCATTCATAACCTATCCATGGGATATGAAAGTCTCCATGAATTGGCCTTTGTTCTGTCCGCGCTGAAGGTATATTAGTTTCGAGTGAACTTGACCAAAAGTGTTACCATTATACGCCTAATGGGAAAATCCGCTTAGGCGTTTCTGAAAAGATGGACGACAAGATTAAAAGAAGGACTCAGGTTGAATTTGCCTGACACGAATATGACACTGCCTCTAATTGGTAAAACAGACTACCTTAGGCATTGTCTTGAGCTATCACGCATTCGATCATGACACTGTTCATCGTCGCATCAATTCTGCCAATGTTTAATTTCGGATTTTGAGGAAGTGGCTCTTAGATCGGCATCATCCGTTTCATGTTAGGATTCGCCTCTACAATCAATCGCCTCTACAATCAATGTGTATTGCCTACGATGTCGTATGGAATTCATGAAATAGGTATCACCAACCGGAATTTTCAGAGCATTATTGGCATGATTCACAAATATCACCGCACCATGGCCAGATCTCCTGTGCACCTCACTAGGGAGCCTACTATGGCGTTTTACGCCCGTATGCAATTGGAACCTCCATGGCAATTCCCTGACAGACAACAGAAATGCTTGACTGAATCCTTCGATCGCTCTAAGGACAGCATCGTACCAATTGCTGCCAGACCTTCATTGAGAATGCATTTCCGCTACAAATCCATCCCGGGTTTGCTCCTGGACAAGCCGTTGATCAGTGAGCTGGCGCACCACTGTGCTTACTGCCATCAGGCAATTCCGGCTCGATCCATTCGTAAACATTACAGTGAACAACATCAGGGTCTTCTTGCTTTCGAAGCGGTCCATATGGATAGTGTATATGGTTTAGTAAACCTGGGCAGCGGTCGTGGCGCTTGCATTTTTTGTGAGCAGAAGAGTAATGACATTCGTCAGCACCAATGTGGCGTATTGCTACAGATCAGCACGTTGTTGGGCCAAACATACAATGCTTCGCACTTTCCGGTGATGCCCACCATGATTCGTCCCTGGAATCCGGACTCTGAGGCCGTTGACACAGGCGGTCATGATCCAACCCCGCCGAATCCAGGGTCTTCCGTACAGCCTGAACAGGACCTTGAATCTCCAGTCCCGAACACAGAGCTTGTTGCTTCGAACCCTGCACCGAAACCAACACCATTGTTTCGATGTCAAGCCTGCCATACCACATTCCTGACTGAAATTGGATTGATTGTACACCATGCCAAATTCCCTCAGCATGCCTCCGATGAATGCGCTGAGGTTTCAGGTGCGCTACCTCCGACACGTCCGGAGCACAGAATTCCCAGAATCACGGTGAAACACATGCTTGCCTGTCGACCTGATGGTCCATGTCCAGTCCCGGCTCGGATGTACACCTGTCCCTTGTGCAAAGAATCTGTAGGCCGTAAAGCCTTGGTTAGCCACTTGCGCAAGTTTCATGATATTCACCGCCCAGATGGTTTTTCATTTGAGCCACAAATCGATATGCATCCGGGGCATTTAGCCTGCAATCATTGCCATGCCTCTTTTTCCATGGAAATTGCTCTTCGCACCCATTTCCCGCGAGCATTTTGTCCTGTCCTCTTGTGCACCTGGACGAGCCATCAACATTTCGGTAAGCCACTTGATTCGTCCTGCTTTCAGGAAACCAAGAGCATGTCTGATGCCCGGAACCAGACTCAGCATCGTTGGTGCCCTGGACTGTCAGTCCCTGAGAATACGTCTAGCTGGACCCCGGAGGCTGCTCAAGCCCTGATTCATTCCCCCAGGCATGATATGAAATCAATGATTCCATTCGATCCTGAAGTCAAATTGAAATGGTTCCATGATTCGTTGACTCAGATTGCACACCACCCGGACATGCCGCTATCCAACCTGCCACAGGATTCTGTTTTCAATTTCCTGGCCTATCTCCATGAGCTGAACCCTCTATCTTGGGCCTGGCACTCAATGGAACCGACACCAGCAGATGTCTTGCCAATCAATATGCCAGAACACCTTCGTGACCAATTGACGGATTTGCATTCAACCTTGCATTCCATCGAACACGCACTGGCCCAAGACTGGACATTGTGGTGTCAATCCAATCATTATGATGGGCGAGGAGATGCACGCCGACGATCAGAGCTTTTCAGACTTGCTGGAGGCCTGCAATCAGCACATCGGCAATGAGGGCAAAAGACCGCGCACGGTGACATCCAATGGCCAGAACAGACCTGGTCGGGATTCAATGCCTCGATCCTCATTCTCTTGGATATCACCATCGAGTGGCGGCAACGACGAGCTACTGAATATGGTTGCAAGACTGTCTTTCAGGCAGGAGGATGCCCTGGCTCAACTGGGATTAGACAAGAGCTACATGTTCTTCCTCCAGTGCGGCCGCGGAAGCATCATGCCCAGCATGTTGGCCAAGGCCAGGGATTGGAATACCCTCAAACAAAATGGAAACGCATCTGCCCCACTGAGGTCGACCCTTTTCCTGCATTGCTTCCAGGAGTTAGCACAAAGAGCTCTCAAGTTGAACTTGGAGGCGAACGACGACGCCTTGATTCAGAACCTCAAGAGCAAAGGCATCCTTACGGGCGAGTTGAAGTGGGCATACCTGTCGTGGGATCCTCAGGCTCAGATATTGAAGCCCAACAAGATTCCACCTTTGACCTCGGAGGAAGTCAGGACGTTGACGGAGCTCTTCCAGCACCTTCAAAAGCTATCAGGATTTGGCATCACGCAACTCATCCTCTTGCGAGTACGACCGGCCAACCTTCATCGATCACCGTTGGCCAATGCAATCTCCCAACGACTGAGGAGATGATCCGATCGTTGCTGGCCACTCGTTTGGCCAATTCCGGGACGACTTGCTATGTCAATAGCGTTTTGGTGGCACAAATTTGGAGCTGCTTCATGAGCCAGGCCTTCAATACAGCCATCTGGGGTCCATGGGAACGACAAATGTTGAACATGTTTGTACAGCATGCAGGGGATGTCGTAGACCCGTGTGATGATAGCTTCTTGGGTCGTTTTTTGAAAGATTGGTATGCACAACACCCGGTCCATGACCAACAGGATGCGGGTGAATTTGCGGGGTGGTTTAGACAGAAATTGCTGGAGAAAACAATGTCGCTATATATGCAGGCCGGATGGACCTCTCGAACAGACACTTCCATTGAGGAGTTTGCTTCGGTTTTTGCCCCGGTTCCATTGGCCTGTCCATCTCATGGATTCACGACTCTTCAACAGTTGATTCAAACTTGGCACCAACAGGCCTTTGCCCACGCCTTTTCGCGTGATTCACCATGGATTTGTCTTCAGATCACACGTTTTCCTTCAGTGGGCGTCAAGAGCACTTGTGTGATTGAATGGGATCGTCGTATCCCCCTTCGTGTGCCGGTGTTCCATGATTCCCAAGGTCTTGCAGTGGAATGGCACGACTATGTTGTGGCAGCTGGAGTGACTCACAAAGGTGCTATACCTACTGCTGGTCATTACAAGAGCATCCTATGGCATAGTGGCGCAACCTTGGAGTGTGACGATTTTCGAACACCCATACCCTTAGGAATTGATCCGGTGATTCATAGCACCATCTATCTAATTTGGTTTGTTCCGTTTCGCCTGGTCAATCCAGCCTGGAAGAAACCTCTTCCTATGCCGGCGCACAATTTCGTTGATTTGCTTGGTGATCGTTTTGCCTAAGCTACGGTCTTCTTGACCTATGGATTCGAGTTGGCGCTTCGACACGCCAGACGTGTCCGGGCTCTTAGCTGCCTGCGGCCCAACACGGGCTATCCGAGGAGATAGCTGGAAGATGAAATGAAATGAATATATAAATGATTTTTTTATATTGCATGTACAACGGAAATATATAAATCTAATACGATTATATGATATATATTATTAGAATATCGAATTATTAATAGAATTAGAATATATTAATTATATGTCGAACAATTTTACGATATTATTTATAATTTTATGCTAAAATTATATTTTTTTAAAATGAATATTAAAATATATAATAAAAATATTTTTTATTTTTTTCACTTAAAGGATCAATCGATTTGAAATATTTCATCTATATTTTTAGTATTTTTTTATTATTGAATATTGAATTTGCTGCATATATATATTATAACCAAATATATATTTAATGCGATTATATATAGAATTATAATTAAAGAAAGATAATATTAATAATATATATATATATTTAAATATATATTATTAAAATAAAAGAATTTCTTGGATATTTAAACATATTGAATTTATTCTATATTTATATATTGTAACGAAATATATATTTAATACGATTAAATATAGAAATATATTTAGAAAAAAATATAATTATTAACATTTATATATTTAAATATATATTATATACTTTTATTTTATGTAATATAAAAAGATACGCTTAAAAAATCTTTAATTGAAATATATAAATAAAGAGATCGATCGAATATAATTTATGATGTTTTATAAAAGTAAATTACGTAGCGGCCTTATTTATTCTACGGCACGGCGTTAGGTTTTCGGTAGATTTGTGATAATGATATTAATAATTATAGGATATATTTAGAACGCCATTAGGTTTTTGAAAATATTTAATTGAAAAAAAAAAAAAGATCATTAATCGCGCAAGGATGATTTACAATATCTCTTTTATTTCAATCATCATTTGAAATTCGGAGATCAACTGAAAACGGTACACCACTAGTGACGCCTTTTGTAATTTGGCATCAATATTTTTTTGACCAATATTTACTTCATTAACCAATTGTATGTGCCAAAAATAAAGAATATATAATGGGTCCCCATATAAAAATGATTTCCAACCATTTTAATCAAATCCCATATATATATAAATAAACTAAATATTTTCAACCTTAATAATTAATATTATTAATTTCCATGAATTTTTCACATTATAAAATTTTTATATAAATTATTCATGTTAATCTATTAATTATTTTAAATTATGTAATATATAATATATTTTACTTTAATATTTTTTTATATCTATTTTTTGTATTTGTATCATTATAAAAATTACTTAGTTATTTAAATTTTAGATATTTAAAATATATAATTATTTTTTAAATTAAATTCAATATATTATTTTAAATGATATTTTTTTCAAAAAATACAAATATGCTCAAAATTATATATATATTAAAGAATATTCCAAATATATATTTTATAATTTATATTAACTATATATTAAAATTATTAATACAAGAAAATTATTATATATATATTTATTTTCTATATTAAAAATATATATTCTATAATAATTAATATATTTAATATTAATTAGTTTTAATTGAGGTCTTGTCAAAATGTAAGTTCCCAAAAACGATCGTTTAACGCTATTCCATGGGGCTCCGCTTCTAAAGTCAAATATAAATTCATATATGACCCTCCTGCTCTCATTTCCTGCGTTTCGGACCCCCACACCCTTTTTTGCACGCGTGTGCTAGCGCGAAGCTCACTGTAGCTAGCTGCTGCTGCTGCTGGTGCTGCTGCTAGACTCGCAGTCTTGCAGAGCACGGCTTCTTTTCAAAGCTGACTTCTTTCGTTTTGTGGCCAGGTGACGCTCATAGCGTGCAATTTTCTTCTCGATTGAATCGCCAAGTGTTCCTGTGTCATGCGAACCCAAATCTTCATGCCGATGAATCAATGCATTGGTTTTAGTTGGAAACTCCGCAACCCAATTCTTCTGAGTGTAGTGGCCTCTGCGCCACTGCCTGTCTTTATCTGGAATCTTCTCCAAGCCACTGCACAAGGTGACTCGTGAACCAGAGGTTGTGCCCATCAGGTCTGAAAAGAAAAGGTTCCGCCATTGCACATGCTCAGTTGTGCGGCAATTCAAGCTGGTGTTGGCGCGGCATTTTCAAGAACCGCTTCTGGCATTCATTTCTTTTCCAATCATCAACAGCACGTCTTGAAGCATGCTGGCCCTTTGCTTCCAAGGCCTGCCGCTCCAAAGACGTATCCCTGCGTACACCATAGTTTCGGTACAATGCATCTCGGCCGGCTTGCCGCAATCTCTTCTTTTCCCCTTGGCAAAGAAGAAGATCCATGGCTGTTGGTCTTGAAACTCTAAGCAAAAAATCAATGAAAAAGGGCTGGGCTGGTTCATGGGGTTTCAAGACAGGGTTTCTAGAAGATTTGCTAGCGCGAACCTAGCGCGCAGGCTAGCGCGAGAACTGCGAATATACAAACTCTGTTGTGTTACCCTTGGCCACCGCATAGGTGACATGATGCTTCTGAGCACCACACCGGAGAACATGGAATCCCTGGACACATGCCCGTGAAAGCTCGCCAGGGCACCCACGAGGTGCCAGGCATGTCTTCGGGACGATCATCTTAAACAAAAGCGAAAGGCTGCGAGGTCTAGACGGGTCTACTTCAATGACACTTTAATGGCAATAATACAAAGAGATCAATTATATATAAAAAACACTATAAAATCATTCCCAAATAGCTAGCGCAAACCTAGCGCGATCCTAGCGCCAAGCTGGGGAGAACCATATCATCCTAGTATTTACATGACTCCGCTTCTAAACGAAGATCTAAGTTGAAGAAGTTCAATTGCAAACGTTCCCTCTTTATGTAAAATGCTTTCAAGGCTTTTTGAACGGATCTCAATTATTTATAATTTAATTATATTTATTAAATACAATTATTCGTAATATATTTTAGAATATCCTTCGGATCATTTTCTCTTTAATCATTAGAAAATCATTAATTTCGTCATCCTTGCCTATCCCCTCGTTTTTTTCATATACCCAATTCCCTCAGAATTTCAAAAAAACGATAACGACGAAAATAACGCCGTCCCAAATAGAAAGATTTAAAGATCAAAATCAAGGCAATAAACAATTATCGAAAATTAGAAAAATAAATATCCTTAACAATTCAATTCAACCAGAATTATTCTAATCAAATCAACATAAAGAAAATATCAAATAAATTAAGCCAAATTAATCTAACCATATCAAATCATCTATATATATCTAAGATCAATTCCCTACTATAGACCGCCTCCACCTACTTTTATGTAATCAATAAGACCTAAGAACCGAACCACGAACCGCGAACCGAACCGGAAAAATACCAATTTCAATAGAACCGACACGAACCGAACCGGACTAAAAAGCAATTTCTGTCAAACCGAACCGAACCGTTTATTTTTGCCCCAAAGAACCGTTACGAACCGCAATTCTATCTATATAATATATATTTAGTTAGAACATTCTGCTTCGATTATTGTATGCGTTTAGCTTCTATATTTGCAAATATTCATAAGCCACCTTTTCAAGCACAGCGTTTCCCGTCAGGTATTATAACCAAACTTTACAAGCGAGGATTTCATAGCTTAAAACCATAACGATAAAAAGATTTCTTTCTAAAAATATCTTGCTTTTGAGGAATCGATAATCGAAATGTCAATTCATTATTGTATTCAGATAATATATAATCAAACCTATCTAAAAATGATTTTTGCCATGTGAAAATCATTTTCAATTATATATTCAATATAATTCATTCAACGATCTACCAAAAATGAATTTTTATTGCCTAAAAATCGTTTTTAAAATCCCAATATACCTTTCAACTTTTACAATTTGCATTCAGAATTCTACAAAATAAACGAAATATAATATATTCAATCGTATCGATTGTTTAAGAACCGGGATTATAATTTCATTTTGCAATCAACCTATCCGTCATTCCAAATTTTAAATTAATATAATCAAAAATTAAATTAGCCGCATTACGCAATTACAAACGGTTTCGACCAATCCAAACAAGATTTCGAAATAACAATCGTCCACACTATACCAAAAACGATTTTCAAAAACCGAAAATCACTTTCTAATTCACCAAAAAACACCCATAAATATCAATTTATAAAAACTCCGGAAACTATACTATAATCTACCAAACTCTTTGCTTTAAACGCCGCCTTCTATTATATATTAAAAAGAAGCAACCGAATCGAATCGATAAACGAACCATTAATATTTACGAACCGAACCGCCCATCATTCCAATTTCAAAAAACCGAAACGAGCCGGAAATTTCCTATATAATACGGAATCGAAATAATACGTCCGATAAAAACGATCCTAAACAAATTCTAAACATACAAAATAGACTAAAAAACGCTATTTATAAATTCACAAATTAGCCGACAAACAATATTTACAACTTACCAAAATAACCGATTATAAATACAAAAAACCTACGATATATTTCCTTTACAACCTTTACCTTTACCTTTAGAGTTCTGGTTATACCAATTACTCTTGTTCCAATTATTCTTATATCAATCATTTCTATTTCATAAATTTTTCCATAAAATGGAACTTGAGGCCAAGGGGGGGGCGAAAGCTTGCGCTCCAGAATGGGAAAATGGAGGGCAATTAGGTCGGAAAAAACACGGCGCTCTTTTTGGAGGCAGTAAAGAGTCCTTTATATGTGGCTCTTTGCCCGAATCCTCCTACGAAAAAAGAAAGAGAAGAGAGACGGAAAGACGAGAGACAGAGAGGAGAGAGAAAGAGAGCGAGAAAGAGAGAGAGAGAGAGAGAGAGAGGAAAGAGAGATGAGAAAGAGATGAAAGAGATGAGAGAGATAGTAAGACAGTGAGAGAGTGAGAGTGAGGAGCGAGTGCGGCCGCAAGATACGCAACGCTAACCGCGTGCCAAAGAGCGACGACAGGACGGAGTCGAACTTGCGAAGAGGGAGGAAGGAGGAGGGAGTTTCCATTGCCTCCATCTTGACTCTTTCCTTTTCCTTCAGCCAGGCTCGCAAGTGAAGCTTGCATCTGGCTGGCAGCTGCGGCCAATGCATCAACATCCATTGGTGCTGATCCTATCTTTGCTTCTCTTCGGTTCTCGATGTTCTTGAGGTAGGCCAAAATCTCTGATTTCATGATGTCATAGTGTGTGAATCTTGAGCTCTGGAGGTCAAGGTGATCTTAGACCTTGGCTGGACACATCTATTGCAGACAGCTCCTAGCAATATCATAATCAAAAGCTTTCTTCTTTCGCTCTTCATACTTACGCCTAATGTTTTCCCAGGCCTCAATACTTTCTCGAAGTTTGTCCAACGTACATTGCTATGGACGCAAGGCTTTCTTCAGCAGTGCTGAATTTGCTTGTGGGTTCTGTGGATCATACTTGGTGATCAGTTGTCGCAATGCCTCTAGGCCAAAGTGTTGACCTCTTGAGGTGTTCTTGACAATCTCCAGGGCTTCTCCCTCACACAGTGAGATCAGAGCCTGTCGGGCCTGAGCTGAAACAAGCTCGGCTTTTTCAGGATAATCATCTTCCAGAGATGTCTCATTGATCTCGGTATCTTGGTGCTTGTCAAGGAGTTGAATGGTTGAATGCACTTTCCTGCATTCTTGTGACTGTCTCGATCCAAGTCTTGAACTTGAAGCATCATGAATCCCAAGTACCAATCTGTCTGCTGAACTTGTCAGGCTTTGGGATGCCTTTCAGCTCTGACCTGTCTCGCACTTCCACACTGGTTGCGATGTTCCGTGTGCTTCTGCCGTTGCTCGTTGCTTCTGCCCTTGTGCTAGTGCTCGCATCATCTGTGCAAATTGCTGCGCCATGTCTGTAGGCTGTGCTTGTGCTCCTTGCTGTTGTGCCAATGTCGACTTGCGAGCCAGGACTGAAGCAATCCGGCTTTCCTGCAAGTGATGTCCTGCAAGTGATGTTTGTATTCACGGATCTCCGGTGCCAGAACTGATGCAGTTCGGCAACCTTCGATCCGCAGACGGTAGCTGGGCCTTAGAACCTCAGCTCCGCTACAAATGTAGTGACCCTGAGTCACCATACCCAAAGGTTATATTCCAAGTTTAGGCACACTTTTGGTTCACGCTTAAAGTAAGCAAATAAACCCAAACGGCTGCAGTGAAACATACATCTATACACAACTATGCACATAACATGTAACTGGTGCTACATCTTATCACAAACAACTTCCCAATTTTTAACAAATTCTAACAACATTTCAAGAACACGGATATATAGAGCAATCGCTAAGCCTACGATAACCTTCGGGGAAAGCAGCCGCCAAAAGCAAAAACCGTTTTATATAATTAATATATGCATAAATAATATTCATACTTCGCCACATTATATTTTTAATCTACGAGATATGTAGTTTAACATATCTACTGAATAGTTATAGATTTATTTATACAATTATTTGATGAAATACGTTAAACACATAAATATATACCAAGAGCAACCAAAGCCTAGGAAAAAAAATACATGTTTTTCGAAAACCCGTGTTTAGCATATAAAACACTAAAACCTAGTTTTTCAGTGGAACATTTGGTTTCTCGCATTTATCCCGTGCAAAATCCGACATTTATCCGTGAAACACCATATTTGGTGGATGGTTTTTGAGAAACCCGCTTTTAGAATCGTTTCCCCATTCTCCCACGGCTGGACATGGCACGTTTTGATTAGGATACATATATATATATATATTCCTTTCAGAAACAAGATTGCCAATTAAGTTATGTTCATACACCCATTTTACTTTGACATTGATGCCCACCCTATCTTTATTGGATTGTATGACCAAAATATCAAATACCATGTTCTTTCTTTTCCGTTGGCCATAGGCTTCTGTACAGGGCAACGATGCGCACCAGGGCTGCCAAGTTGTTCCTCTGCACAGGAACTAGTGCCCCTGTTTCAGCGGTTATAACCATCCTTCCACCGCAGTCCGGCTTCAAACACCATACATTCATGGGCCATGGGCTGACATTTGGAGCCTGGATTCCGCCTTGATACATGTATGACTGTAACGTATGACTGCTGTAACTTGATGCATGTCTGTAACTGACTACCGTTGCACTGTTGCCACTTGCAACACCAATATAAAAACGTTGCTCCCTGCCCAGCTCGTTTACTGTTGGATGCCCTCTACTGGGGTTATTTTGGTGTTACTGGGCTTGAGCCCTGGCCAATGAAACATTATATGGACTGGAACACCATAGATCACCAGTGTTCCAAGCACCAACAGCAATTCGGACAGTTTACACTCCAACGACACTGGAGAAGTGTCGAACAACTTGCGGATTTAACTCCATGGAACAGTAATCCTTCCGATTGAGGAACGCAAAGGGCAAGGAATGGCAAACACGAACGAGTGATAACATGCATGATTGTCTGGCTTTCGTTCTAGCAACTCTTCTCTTTATTGAAGGAGCCGGACTTCGCTGGAACCAGCAGGCACTTAGTCTTCTCGCGGAGCGGCGGCTCGCTGTTCCAGCGTTCGCGCAGGGCTGCTGGCGGATGCGGCCTCCTGAAGCTCATGAAGTCACGATGAACTCACTTGAGGTATCTGTCTCACTTGCTGGACCGGTGGTTGTACTGGGCGATGTGGGCCCATCCTGAGGTCGAATGCGCCGGTCTCCGAGCGAAGCTGTGAAGGCATGGCGCGACTCAGAGTCGCGGGTGCGGTTGGAAAAATGCGAAAAAAGTTCGGTGCATCGAGTAGTTTTGATTGCTTTTTGAAGTATCGGGACGTATGTTTTTAATATGTTTTTAATATGTCTTATGATGCTGACTACGCGCCTGGAGGTCTTGTTTCAATTGTTTCCTTCTGGGATATGAATGTCTCAGCGACTGCTGTATATCAGCTCTTTCTCAACATGGCTGGATCCTGCCGAAGGGTTGGTGCAGGAAGGAGCTGTCCATCAACCTCAGGTGGTGGTTGACGATTGAGCCATGACTCCAAGATGAGCCAGTCACTATTTATGGGAGGTCTTCCTCACGCCAGCTATCTTTCGGGAAATGCATGTGAGGCTTCGGTCTCGTGACAGTCTTCGGTCCCCACCACTCCCTCATCAGCAACTGCTTCGGTCCCAGGTTCGGTCCCAGGCGCCTTGTCAAGGCCTTCGATCTGCTGTGCCAAGACTTCTTGCTCCCTTAGGGTCTCGACCAAGGAAGCTTCAGTGATGGCCATATTTCCTTGGAGGCACACGGGCCTGACACCAGAGATTGGCCCAGCCAGAATGACCAAAAGAAGTCTCAAACCCGAATCTGTTCAAAACATTTCAAAGCACTGTTGCATTTCTTGTTGTTCATTGTTCATCCTTCCTTTCTTGAACTTCGACAAAACCAATTGCAACACATTGAAACCAGGACGGGGAGGGGCTGGCAAACCGTCCGCTGGTGAAATTCTGAACCCTCCTGGAGCCTCCCCCCAACCGAGGCTAAGGTGCCCAGAACAGCAAACACACGGGCGCGGGTCGTCGGTTGGGCATCCTGAACAAACACAGTGATGACATATTGACGTCCCGAAGGATGAAACACACCCGCTGCACAATCCTCGCTTCAAGTTAATTAAGCCCCTTTCGCAGGCGAAACAAGACCAAGCACACCCTAAGGCCCTAAGGAGCAACATGAAACCCTAAAAACCCTAAATGGAACAGGACATATAACATATATAACTTAACATCATAATATTGAAACCCATTCACACCCTAAATAGAACATGACATGTCTTGACATCCAACACCTCGACTCATCACAGGTCAGTCACGAACACTGATCTCTCAAACCTTCTGGGCATAGCTTCAAGGTCACTCCACGTGGCGCAAAACACCACAGCTCCGGTCTGGTGCCACGAACACACGCCAAGGAACCGAAAACTGCACGTAAGCACACCAGGCTAGCTCCATAGCCTCGTGTTTTTCGCGTTTTGGGCCGGAAAACGGCACGAAGAGAATGAACCCTGGATGTGCAAGATTCGGTTTCTACCGGTCAAGCCCCTTGAATCCTGAAATTCTTGGAGGGTCTTAGAGGTGGCCGAACCGAATTCCCCTTTCAGAGTGGACCCGAGCCGAGCCGAGCCGGACGGAGTGGGGAGACGTCAGGATCGAAGGGACACGCGTTCGACGTCACCGCCATGCGTTCCTGGTGGCCTTTGACCCTCGATCTTTTTTTTGGTGAAGACCTGCGGCTTAAACCAGAAGCCCCAATAATTAGGTGGTTAATGGACACTCCTTAACAGCTAAGGGGCTATAAACAAACACCCCTTCAACGGTCCTGGAAGATTTGATGTATTTAGAGTAGAGATGTTTAGATGATCCGATCACCTTTGTTCATGCAACATTGCAAACCACCTAGCAAACTCTTAAGAATGTTCAAATGCGCGACTCCAAAGGGCACTTCTCGAGAAGACGAAACGGAAGCTCGAGTATGATTCACCCAAAAGGCCGAAACGGAAGCCGATATGCATCTTTCTCTCCACCCCCAGTTTCTGTGAGGGAAAAAGAGCACCGGAAAAACAGAAACACCCATCTGAAAACGTGGACGCCCTGGCAAATCCATGCAAATCCTTATCCTTTTATATCCTTTTTGTATGTGTTCACATCTGATGACACCCAAACCATCCCCATCCTCCCCTGCGTCACCTCAGCTCCCCACCACACCGAGACCCCACACCCCAGCTCTCTCTTCCGCCGAGCCACGCGGCGCCCGTACGGAGGTCCGGGAGACAAAGGAACGCCCCGCCAAGGACTGCGCCGCCTGCAGGGAGATCTGGAACTCATCCAGCGCCTGGCGTCCCGCGTTGCAGCCGGGGGTGCTCGGGGTGGTCGGGACACACCGACTGGGCGCCGGGTGTGGCGTGGGCGGGAGCTGGGTAGGGGCGGAGGAGTAGGGAGCTCGAGCGCCCAGGGGTGAACACCCCTAGCCGCTTGGTTTACATCGATGATCGAACCAGAAAAAAGGAACACCACCGGCATAACCAGAGTCTGCCCTGCAAATCCACATATTTGACTCGAGTTCCCATGTGACAAAACCACCTGCTCGAGATTTTCAGCTGCTTCTTCCCCGCCTTGCCGTGTGCTTTGAGCACTGAAGGCTCACAGCCGCGCAAATATTGAGGGATGTAGCCTTAACTTCTCAGTCGTTCACAGCTCCATGGAGGTTCCCAAGGGCAACATGGAGAACTTGGCCCAAGAAACGGTGATGATAGGTTCTCACTGACTTGGGGTGGACTTGTTGTCCGAGGTTTCTCCTCAAGTTCATCGAGGAAAGGGAGGAAAGCTAGCTGCTTGAGCCGCCCTGGCAAAAGCACCGCCATGAGAGGCCAGCTCCTCCTGAAAGTTCCTTCTCTACTTCGGGGGCTAGTTTTCTTCCACCTCAACCTGACCATGCTAGCAGAACAGCTGGTAACACATTCACACTTAGGATGTGGACGTGGTTAGTAGGAGGAAGCTTACCCTGAGTTGACCAGTCACAGAAACTCTTTGATTCATCACTTCATCATGAGTCATCTCCGAAGTCCACTTCTTCCAGGACACCTGGGGGCATTCATGGTTTTCTGGGTCAATCATGCTTGAGCTTCAAGCAGTTTGCTTGGTATCTCGTCCAAGCCAGGGCCAGGTAGCCTGGAACGACTGAAAGCACGCCTTGTCACAACCGTTCGCCTTCCAAACTCTGGAGCTTCTTCAATTCAGGACCTACCACGCCCATCTCCCAACGGGTAGGACAGACCACAACATGGACCACATGTTCATCTCGCAAACTGTGGAGTGTTAAAGTGATCCTTAGAAGAGTATATACTTACAATATATTATATAATATGAATAATAGAACATCATAGAACACCTATATATCAAGATACTGTATACATCCATTGCCTCTTGAAGCTTGTAGTCCTCCCCCCTTCAAACAAAAAACCACACACTCACGGTGTGTAGACCCCCCCCTGTGTCGACCCTTCGCGTCCAAGCAGCGGTACAACACGATATTCGTGGAAGGCTCCGCGATGCCCTCGAAGCCTTGAGTCGTGCTGGATGAAGCATCTGAAGATGCTTAACCTTCTTTGAGTGGTGAAGTGTGGTGTTTTCGATGTGCAATTGAACTTTGAGTCCTCTTTGATGGCTCTTCCCCTGAGTAGAAACAGGGGACACACCACCTCAAACCATCGAATAAACCTCTACGGTGATTGACCGGCACAACTCGCAAGCCAAACCCACCATCGCAGCCCATCCCACCACCAGGCCGAGGGGCTCCCGTCGCTGAGGAGCTCCCAAAAGCGCCTGGCCAACTCGCAGCTCTTCTGAACTCGCAGGGCTAGGCCTCGCGAGGAAGGAGCAAGGGCGGCACCTGTTGCCCGCCACCAAAGGTGGCACTACAGGGCACTTTGGGTGATTGGTTGATGAAAAAGCAGCTTTGGGACGTTTTTTCTCTTTGGAACAAGCAGGAGATACGGAACAGAACTTGACTAGACAGGAGAGATTTGCAGGTGAAGGACAATTGAATCTACCAGAAAAATCAAAAGGATTTCACCACTGAAATCGCTCAGTCTCCCCGCTTCCGCTCGCCTTCTCGGCCTAGGCATCGGAGGTTCATATGGAGATAAATCGCCTCGGCCAATCTGTGATCGCTGATTCCCCCCACCACGCAGCATGAGCACACGGCACTTGGCCAGGACGGTCATCATTGATGGAGGCCTTCCCGTGACACAACTCGCTCCTTGTCTTTGATGGGTGCCTAACCATGGCCATGGCCTTTCACATATTGTCACTAGTGAGTCACTAGTGACCTTGTGTTGCTCCCTCCCCCGACCAGCATTCACGTCCAAAAGACCCTTCACTCCATTACACAATAGTATTGTGAGTCTGAGGCCATGTGCAAAAAAGGGGAATGATGGGCCTGAAACTGTCCTTTGCACAATGGTTTTGTGTTTTGGTGGCTGGCTCCGACTGAAGTTGACCTCACAAGGCATGCAACAAATCACGCGGGCATCCCCATTCAGCTTGCGTATTTGACAGATGTCCTCGGGACCGTCTGGTTTCCCTTTTGGATGTCCACGCCACCATTGCCGGACGAGAGCCCTCCAAGGTAAACCTCCCTTGATCGAAGCTATCTTCTCCTCAGAACACCCGGCACGAAGTACGCCGAAGGTGCAGTGATCAGTCCTGCTATAGTTCTTGCTACATGTATTCCGTCTCTTTGCAGGACTACAGAGACCACGATAGTTTTTGGTACTTTGACAATACTTTGTATTTATATTATATGTTTATATTCTGGGACCTGGCAGCCTTGCTTTTTGTTGCGACTTTCTGCTGTTTCTCTTCCCTCAGATTAGTGTGTTTATGATATAGTGGGCATCTTCCGAGCACATGCATCCACGTGCGAAAGCGGTTTTTGAGACCTGTAACAAGGGCCCAAGGCAGCATTCACAGGGAGGGAATCCAAAACTGTACGGACTCACGGAGAGAAAAAACATGTGAAAACTGGCTTCTGGCAAACACACAATAAATATGAGGACAACACGTGCCACAAAACATATTTGGATGCATTTGGAGATTGAACACAGTTGAAACATGTCGAAAAACGCAGTGCTATGGAGGTAGGATAGATGTTGCCAGCACATGGGCTTGACGCGACTTGTTCTAGTAGAAGTTTGAGAAGGAGTCGTGAAGCCTGTCTTGAGCTGAACTACCACCTCCAAATATGTGAAGTGCAGCCCGGGAAACTTGGCTCCGTTGAACGATGTTGAACGTCTCTTTGGATATTGTAGGCCCGTTGTAGAGTGTAAAAGGCAAATCCAATGTAAACCCCTAATTACCCAACTGACTACTTGAGTTTTCATGCGATCAATCCCTCAGGGAAAACCCACCTACGACTCGACTGACTCACGTCATGTTTTTCTCGAAGCCCTCTCCCTCTCCAAGTCTCTGATGATGTAGCGTGCAGAGTTGGTAATCAATCCAGGATCACAGGGGTCTCGAATTAACAAGGTCCCTGCACCCATGGGTGTGCATAGCCTCATGGCTCCCGGATCGAAGGATATCGAAGGCGACGAAACAGGGCAAACAAATTCGAGCTCGAAGGAATTTCAGGAGCTGGATAGCAGCTAGAGTTCCCTACTGTAAATATATTAATGGGGTTTCAACGAAGCTCCACCCAAGATCGCAAAACCCTACGAGCCAGCTGCCGATTTTTCTCCGGTGAGCACTCAAAGACTCAGTTCAATCATGGATGCTCCCTGTCCTCCTGGAACAAAGAATTTCTGGGATTCTCGTCACCAGAATTCAGTAGCCATTCTCGTCCCCAAGCACCATGAAAAGGGCGAACCAGTTGGCATGAAACCGCTTCAATTTCGTACTACTCAACCATTCTCAACCTCTCCAAAGATCACCCCCGCATTGCAAAATTCTAAATACATCTGGTCTGTTCCGAAACGCCTTGGATATCTTGGCGAACGCCCATCCCTTTTTCAGATCAGATCTTCCCCCTGTTCCCGCCCAGAAGCAGCTTGTGACCATCGACCGACACCGTGTGGGCACGCCGCACGCCGCGGAAGAGGCCCGCCACGTTGGGCGACCATTGGGCCTTGTGACCGAAAAGGAGTCCTCCGCCCCAAGCGGCATCCACATGGAAGTGGACATCGAAGCGTTCAGCCAAGGCCTGGGGACGTTGGGAGACGTAAACTAGCTAAACCCGTAGCGCGGGGAAGGGGTTGGGATGGATGTGGGGGCTCAACGGCTTTTTGGGCTTCATCCATCCCAAAGTGAGACTTCCGTCGAACCTCGGACTTCAAAAAAGGGGATGTCCGAACATGAATTTGAGCGACTCCACAGTCCCAAGACTGCACAGTCTCACCCCCTTTCGGTCCTTTCGAAGAAAAACCAGACCTTGCAGGGACCCTCTCGTTCCGTCATCAGTCCAAAATCCTCGGACCTCAGATCTCCTAGAGACCCATCCAAGGGTGTTGGCGACGGACCTCGACCTCGACCGTCCCGAGGCACGGCCAAGGCTTCGAGGTCGTCCACGGAGCCCGTCTCGGTGGCACCAGCCAGGCCCACCACCGCCAGTACCTGCGTCCACGCGGACCCGGGGGGTGAGGCTGGACCACGGCGAGGCCGGAAGTGGTGGACTTCTAACCGAAGTAAACGTCAAAGCGTGGTCTGAGAGTTGTTTGGGGTGTTGTTTTTATGTTTTTGTTTTTTTCCAAATCGGCACTTGGGGTGATTGAGATTGTGGAGGTTCACTTGTTGCGCTCCAGAACAATATCAAAACAAATGGAGCTGGTCAGCCGGTTGGACAAGTTTAGAAGGCTATCTGCACATTCCGGAGTTGCTGTGGATTTCAGAACTTCCAAAGGCTTCCAAACTATACAAGTCGGTGGAGATCCACCTAGCCCAGGCTGAACAGGCGCGGCGTTCTGACAGATTCCGATTTTTCATGACCTCTCCAGCTGGGCACGTTTCAGCACCCTCCCCTCAAAAAACGAGCAAGCCACTTGCTAGCAAACCACAGGCAACAACTGAAGAACGAAGAACTTCGGTTCCCAACACCGTTGTGATGCCTCCAGGCTGTCCAATTGATCCTTTCCTGCCTCCCTGGTGCTTCCCAAGCAGCACCCAAGGTCACCTTCCTGCCCTGCTTTTGTTATCCCAATCCTCTTCCTCCCCCACAAGAGGAAACCCCCACAACAGCAACAATGGACCGTTTACGACTCTGGCCCACCCTGTGGCGAGCTCGGTACAAGTTCAGCAAGAAAGGACCTCAAAAGGCCAAAACCAACCTTCTGAATCACTCTATAAGCACACATATGCAAATTCAAACCATAGTTAGTCACACTCATGTTCAATTCGATTCATACTTCACCACGCCCTTGCACCAGGCTCCGTTTTGATCGAAATTCACCATACTCCTTGCTGCCCCCCCCAGTCCTAGCTTCACTCTGTCCCTTCAACCCGACACGCACCCTTCCCGGCGTCCTCGTCCTCCTCGCCTTCAAGTGCGCGGCCTGACACCGGTGGATCTCCTCCTCCATGGCCTTCACATCCACGCGAAAGGTCTCGTCCGTGGGGATTCGGATCAAACTCTCACTGCCCAGGCCCAGCAAACGCATGGCCTCTTCAGCAGGCGACGCGAAGCGACGAAGCGGGATGTGGGCGCAAAGTCGAGTGTGGAATGGGACGAAGAATCATAGTTCCCCCTCAAGTGTGCAGCTGTCCATGTCTCAGTGGAACCTGACCTTTCATCAACAGCACGGCAACACACAAACTTCTTGGTCGCTTAGGAGGCTTGTGGCTTGAAAAATCGGCCGACCGCGCCGATGTTCTTCCCAAAGAGACTGCCTTGGCCAGTGAGTAGTGTGCCAGCTCAGAGGCCAAGACCACAGCGCCTGCCCAGCCCTTCATGGCACCAACCTCGCTGTCGGTGTTCAAGCTCTTTGGTTTGTCCCATCCACCCCCCCCAGTTGCGGAACGCAGGTGAAGGAGAATGAAATTGTGTTCTGAGTCATTAGAGAGCGTGGATGCACGCAACGCACGCAACGGATGCGCTCTTTGCATCTAAAGACCTGATGTATAATATGTATATATGAATTTGACCCATGACAATGATGGGAAAGGAAACGGATGCGCCCGCCTTTTGAGACCTGGTGATGCTGGAATTGCAACCATAAACCTTTAGCACCGTCAGCATTTTCCAGGGGCCCGGTGTGGTGACAAAGACAACACTGAGAACAGCCACATCTCTTGGCTAGCTCATGCGTTGAAGTGTGAGTGTGAATGATCGCAGTTTACATAGGTGCAAATAGGTGTGAGAGTGGTCCCATCATAGCTACAAGTGGAGATGTCAGCCTTCTTGTGTGGTCTCAGTGGTCTCAGTGCAAAACTAAACGAATTAAAGTAACAACGTATTTATGTGAGTTTTCATCCACCAAAGGCACCGCCTTTCAATTCAATGCGACATCCACCCATCGCAGCATCGAAGCGCTACAAAAGAACTCTATCTTGATCTACCTACCCTTACCTACCTCTTCTTTCGTCTTCCTATATGCTACTTCCACCAGCTGCCAGGGAGGAAGGTCCGTCACCGCGCGGTGGTAGACGACTTAACCGAGGTACAAGTCCTCTCTGCTCCACCTCGGGGAACGCTCGATTTCGAGCCATCCACAGAGCCTCAAACGGAACGCCGCGAAAAGACGCAAGGTCTTGAGTCTTGAACAAGTAAACATGGACCCGGACCTTCCAACAGGTGGTTTTTGGCAGCCTCACCTCTAAGAGGCTATTTATAGACACCTCTTGGAAGGTTCTGGGATAATGCATTTTAATCTTTTGAGAACAGGGACTAGAAAGAATTCGCCATATATACAAATCGCCCAGGGCCACAAAACTTCAAGCCATGGACGTCTATTTTGCCTTGTGATTCGTTCAGTTCTCTTGTTGAAGCCAAGGCTCCTGGATGTTGGCAGTGGTGCCTCCAGAGGTCATCGTGCCCAAACAGCTGGTGCGGCTTTGCATGTGCTCCTCGTAGAACCTGTTAGCAAAGAAGAAAAACCGCGGTTTTGAGACGCGAGACGTGTCGGCTGGGCGATCTCTTGTTTTGAGTGATATCTTCGCATTCATATGACTTCACCGTCTCTCAGCCATGAGAACGAGAACTAACATAACTATACATAACTAACTAACTATACAACTCCCCCCCATCGGCGACCATTCTCCTCAAACCCCAGTGATGTGACGTCTTTGACACCTGGTGGGGGTCACCAGTCGGACCTCTTCGGCTCCAGGTCGGCCTACCTTCACGGTACAACGGCTCCAGGTCGGCTTGCTCTTCCAGCGGTGCCGGAGCGATCGGAGCCACCAACCTGCTGTCAGCCAATTTCTCTATCGAAATCATTCAACATATAATTATATTCCATCTTCCCCCATCAGATTCAGCATATTCCAAGGCGGTTCAGCTTCACCAGCCGCCCCTCCAAAAAACCTCAACCCACCCCCCTCGACTCAAACTTTCACTCCTCTATCTCGACCCCGTCCCCACCTGCCCTCTCCGCCCTCCCTGCCGAGCTGCTGCTCCTCCTTTTGGAAGACCTCGCGGTGCAGCAACGCCAGCGCCTCGCGCTCCAAGAAGGTCGTAGCCTTCCCGGTCTCTGTCTTCACCTCGCCAGACCAACCGTGCGCGAGAGACAGCGAGAGAGGCGGACCTGCGGTTGAGACAGCATCGCAGTCATCTGGGATTTAGTGATAAAGAACGACATAAAGTACATCTATGGTATATATTATGAACACAAGGGATATCAAGGGATGCAGTTGTTCTTTTGGGCACTCACTTGCTGACTCACATGTTCCACACATCTTTGGCGCCAATCCTGTTTGTGTGTGTCTTATTTCGGGAGTCTGAATTCTTTTGATGGCCAGTCACCTCAACCAGTTCGTACCAACAGAAGATCTACTGTCGTCTCTCGCCCAAATTGCGTCCGATGACCTCTCCTTTCTGACCAGTTCCAAGATGTGCGTGCATCTGTCAAATCTGGAGGCTCCCGGTCGAACTCTCCCATAACTTGCTTGGAAGACCCCACACTTCTAGTATAGTGGTTTCCTAAAAAAGGCCTTGCGGAGACCGAAGAACACGCTCGCGAAAGCTCTTTCAAGAACGCCTGGCGAACCCGATTGGTCTCCCAATCTTATCGACATGGACTCTGAACCACTGGAAGGCCTATTTGGTCCCTGCAAATTTCAGAATGTTCAGAATTCGCCTGCAGCACGAATTCCAAAACCTCTGTAACAACCTGGACAAACCCCGTTGTGCGACAGCACTGAAAAAAAGAGTTTCGAAGCATCCCAGTGGCTAGGTTGAGGTTCAAGGCAGTCACCAACTTGCCCATCTCCGGCATGTAGTCCGGAAGGGTGTTAGTCATGTGCCCCATCCTTGCTACGCATAAGCCAGCGATGGGAATCTCGTGATCCAAATTGCAAGGCTTTCCAATGTCCGGGAGGAACAGCAAATCCCAAAAACATGGAGACGGGTGGCATGATAGTCACGTATTTGTCTCACATGTTTGCAGACTATCTCATTGCACATCTCCTAACTTGGCTGTGGACCCCTCTAGGGTGCCTATGATGCTTGGCCACCCGCGCTACCACTTTGACCAATTTTTAGGGTGTATCCCTGAGTGGCCTGGAGATCTGATATGATCTGACAAGGGCAGATCAAAGCCATGATCCAAAAATGTGTCAAAGTGCCAAGGAACAAAATGCCGGCAAGTAGGGAGGCCTCCCACGATGTGCTTTTCAGTATTGAATATAAAATATCTACGATTCTAATTATTCTCGACCAGGCCTATTAAGTCGATAGGCCTATTAAGGGGTCTCCCTATACGATATCAAGACACGTCCATCCTGGCAGCCGGGCGTCATCATCGGAGAATCAATGGCCACTTCCTTATCGAGCACCTCCCGCTTCAACCACTCCAGGTACTCCTAGGGCGTTACCCACGCCCACTGCGCGCAACGCACGCGCACCGCAGGTGACGGGATCAACGAGCCGGTGACCCAAGCTGCTTGGTCTCCGCTGTCTCGGGATTGGAATGGACCTCCAGGGTGGATATGGATGGATGGATCGCAAATCAATTCCAAGCTCTGAAGAATTGCTTGGTGAAATGCTCAGTGCTGATTTGATGCGGATGTTGATTTACTGTGTATGTGTATGATCCAAAAACTGAAGGATACCCCGGTGTCAATCATGTCATGTCATGTCCATCAATGCCTGAAAAGGAACAAAACCTCTCAAATTCACTTCTGGATCACGGGGTGGGGGGTTGTGGCATCTCGATCCATGGGAAGTTCGCAGTCCCCCCACGCTGATGTCGCCGCCAAGGTTCACTGGGTGCCATCGGAGGAAGTAGCTGACCTTGCTGGGGCGCGGCGCCGCGCCGCGCTGCGTGGTGCGCGCGGCGCCGCGCGGTTCGCGGGCGCCGGTCCTTCTGGAGGGTCCCCGTTGGCGTCAGTCCCGAGTTCCATTCTTCTAGTCCACCCCACCCAGGTCGAATCTGCTGAAGGATAGCCTCATCGCTCCGGCAAATTCCAGTCTCTCTCCCACTAGGCTTGGATGACATGTGCCAGCCTGGCCAGGTCAGCTGCAGATTGTGCCCTCTCTGGGCTCTGCAGGGCCTCTTCTCCCACAAAGATCATTGAAAGAACACTTGCTAGTTTTTGGGAGCCCCCTGTAGGGCCAAGAGTTTCAGGTTTGCTGGGTTACTGATGTTCTTGGCTCCAACACCTCTTCAACTCACAACGTCTCAGCAGGAAAACGGCCTCCAAGTGCCATTGAAGGCTTTCCCGTCTCTTCGCATCAGTTAAAGGCCCAAGTGGCAGTTCATAAAGGCAGTTGACAGCTCATGAAGAGATTCATTTCCTCACTTCCCGGCGGGGCGACGATGGCTCATGAAGAACAAGATCCCAAGTACAGTAAACTCTTGGTTCCAACCACACTGTTGCCGGTCGAGTTCCCCTGAACCATCCTGAACTCTGCGCTTTGCACCTAAAGCTGGAGTCGTAATCAAAGGCTCATCCAGGGGATCTCATCCCATGTCCATTGTTCATCCGTTGTTGGGACCAACTCCTAAAAAAATCCCAGCACAGCACCCAATCCATCCACCTGTTTCTCCTGACCCACCCACCCCTTTTTCCACAGCACCCTATCCACCGCAAACTTGAAGAACTCGGCCGATGTCTGGACCCTCACCACCCTATCCACTCCCGGGCCGCTCGGCTGCCGCTCCAAGGCTCCGCAGAGCACCTCCGGTGAACGAAGCTTCTGAACGAACTGCCTCGGGTGCGGAGCGGTGCGGCGGAGCGGTGGAACGACTTGGAACATGAGGATTCAGAGAACTGAAAGAGAACTATATGGCCAGCAGTTCCATGTCGGGGTGAGGAAAAGGATGCCCCTGTCACATCCACTCACTGGATGGTAGATACTAAAAACATCTAAAATCCTCTATCATCTATTCCTTTGAAACTGCTGGATGATACATATCAAGATTATCAATATATAGTTTCTTAATTTGCCTTTTCCCTTGAAAGTAGGTCTCACGGATAGTAAAGGTATACTCCGTATATATAGACATGTGTTTGGTACATGTGAATGCACCCAAACCCAGGTCTTCTCCCAAGCCCGCTCCCGGCTCTCCAGCCGGCACCCCCGGCTCTCCGTCATCGAGTCATCCGAGGAGCTCCACTCGCACGGCCAGTGGAACAGCTGCTTCGTCCATCGCCGAACGGATTGGGAAAACGAGGTTCGGCGCCCAAAATGGAGGCCGCTCGCGGCGTTTTCGTGGATGGGCGGCGTGGAATTCTGTCTTTAGCTGCTCTAGCGATCCTGAGAGGTAGGGGGGGTGCAAACAGGTGCAACCAGTTTTCACAGGAGAGCTGACTGGGGAACAGTGGCTGTTCTGCAAGTGTCGACGTTCTGCGTCGACTCTGGCAGTGGAACCGTGTTGGTTGGCCTGGGAAGGCGGTTGGCTGGTTACGATCTTCACACACCAACCGCAACAAACCATTGGGATGGGACATGGCGATGCTTGGCTTGACACTTGATGGCTCAGTCGCCGCCCCCCAGACTCTTTGAGGGCATATCGAAGCTTTATGACAGCAGGACACTGCACTCGATCGAATTCTTGGAGCCACGATCGGCGCCAACGGTCGAGCGCCAAGCTGAAGTAGGTTGACTGCATGAATGACTACATGATCATCGAAGTGGAAAGCCACGCATGTTACACGGCTCCTTTTACCAAAAGAACTAGAAACTGATGCGAATCACATATCAAATAACTGGACTCATTATAGGACGTATTGGACCATGCAGGCAGGACCAGCTGCGATAATCTCAACTTTCATTACCTTACTTCCCACCCTACAAAAGGGCTAATTACGGGTTAGTGGCTACGCAAAAAAAACGCTGTTTCATCTGAATATGCCTTCCACGCCGGATCAACAAGTCTTATGAACCACCACAAGCGGCCAAGAACTTCTTAGAGATCGGACGCTAGGAACGTAACAGCAGGGCATCGCTCCGAACGGAGCAAGGACGCTACTAGAAGCTCCTGGCCCCACTACTAGGAGCAAGGACGCTACTAGAAGCCCCTACTACTAGGAGCAAGGACGCTACTAGAAGCTCCTGGCCCTACTACTAGGAGCAAGGACGCTACTAGAAGCTCCTGGCCCTACTACTAGGAACAAGGACGCTACTAGAAGCTCCTGGCCCTACTACTAGGAGCAAGGACGCTACTAGAAGCTCCTGGCCCTACTACTAGGAACAAGGACGCTACTAGAAGCTCCTGGCCCTACTACTAGGAGCAAGGACGCTACTAGAAGCTCCTGGCCCTACTACTAGGAGCAAGGACGCTACTAGAAGCTCCTGGCCCTACTACTAGGAACAAGGACGCTACTAGGGGCTCCTGGCCCTACTACTAGGAACAAGGACGCTACCTGGTCTTTCTCACACCAATCGCTGTTCAGAACGGCTCGACCTTTTCGGACCCTCACCGAAGCGTGGCCAAGGCGGAGGCGACCTCGTGGAACCGGCGTTCTGCTTCATGGGCTCAAAGGGTTTGGTAGTGGAATGGTTGGAGAACTGGCAGACTGTACCCCCTTCCCACTATGGCAGTCTCGAAGGTGGTAGGGGATGCTGGGCACGAAAGAAAGAGATGTGAATCTCTTCCCCATCAGAATCCACAGTGATTTAGAGTGCACCTCATCTAAAGTGCTCCTCTGAAGCCACAACCTGCTTTGGGAAAACCCAGCTATAAATGATATTGGGACAAGCTATTATGTAAATCAACACCCAAGGACATGGCTACCGATGATGTCCTTTTGTTCACCAAAATAAAGGGATCGATTTGGTCTTGTATACCGGTTGTGAAAAACGGGGAGTGCTCCACCAACCAGATCCAAGGATGGAGCAAAGGCCATATCACGACGACAGGCTACGCGGCTACTCCGGGTGGCACCGGGTTCCCCTGCCGTGCGCGGCACCTGACCGGTCATGACCGGTCCGGGCGAGGACGGAACGAATTCCTTGGCCCCAAACCTTCAGAGCACGAGAGGCCTTCATCTTTGAGGCGGAGAAAGGGAGAATGCATTCGTTGTTTCTTCTTCTTCTTCTATTCTTTTCTTACCTTCAAGAGAAACGAAACAACCACCTGCGGAAGCAGCTGAAAACACAGACACTCACACACATACAAAAAAAGAGCACTCATTGTGACTCCAAATCCAGAACAGTGTGCTCGTTTTAGTTTTGAAATATGTTCACGGCCCAGGGTGGACCTTTACGTCCTTTTGATGCGTTTTTCACGTCCCTTTCCATTGCGTCTGCCTTTACGTTCACACACTCCGTTCAAGTTGCGCAAAAGAATGTGCTCGTCAGGAGCAGTGATATGGACAACAACTCCTGTCCAACTCGGCTTCTTTGCCTTCTTTGTTTTCTATGGACACCAGTTGTCCAATCAGGGTGCAACGAAAGGTCCGTCTCACCGTCGTATACCCGTTTCCCGGTCAGATCGGCCGGAGTCTTCGTCTTGAGTCTTCAGAGACGGTCTGAAAGCGATAGACGAAGTGGAAACCGAAGCTGCTGCTGGGATTTTCCGACACTCCATGTATGCCATATCTACCTACATTGGGGTGGTTTGGGGGGTCAATGTAGGCATATATGGCATACATGGAGTGTTTGGGATATACATAATGCATGCACATAACTATTCACATGCAGTGTCTGGGCAGGACGTGAAATCGATGTGAATCTTTGCGAAAGGAGAACGCACAATTCTTCATTCATTGTACTGCACTTGCACGTTTTTGGCGTCCAATTTTCTATAGGCATCGGGATCGTAAGGTGATTGCTGGGCAATCCGTTCCTCTCCGAGAAGTCCTTCCACCAAGGCAACCTGCAATATCTCCGACATGGACATGCTCTGCCCCACCCGGAAACACCTGGATCTTGTATTGAACCATAGTCTTTTGATGCCTGTTTTGAGGGATGAAACGCCATGAAACGCTGTACATCCCTTCCCTCTTGGTTCCCCAGGTCGTGGTGGTAGGGGCTCCACACCCATCGGCTCTTCAGTAGCTCCGGATATTCCGAGCGTAGCAGCACCGCCACCTGACGGGTCCGGCTTCGCCCCGGTTGGGCGTCGGCGTCGAGCCCGGCCCCGGTTTGGCGTCGTGGAGCAGTCCCCTGGCAGCACGGTGCGAAAGCCATGCGTTGCAACACTTCTAGAGAGCATGCCGCATTGAAGGAATCCGCCATGATCATCTATATACCTCGTGTCACTGAGAGCTAGGGATCAAAAGGCTTTCCCCCTCCCCACCGACCAAACACACAAACTCCCGAACACAGACGGAGAACGTTCGTTTGTTGGCTCGCTACGGACCTGCGTCGCGTCAACTACCATCGGTAGATCGAACCCAAACGCTGGCCCTGCTGTACGTGAAGCCAAAAGCCTGCACTTCCCTGTTCAGCGCAGACTTTAAAGGAATTTGGGATCCTGATTAGGGCCCAGGGCCCACCCCCTCAGGCAAACAAATGGGAGGCTCTCCATAAAAAACTGCCACCAAAACAAATCTGGATTCCTGGGAGGATTCCTTTTGCAATTGATTGTAGAATTCATTTTCTGTTCTCTTCAATTCATAGGTTCTTCGTTGATATTATCGGCAATCCTTTGTACTACTAAGAATAAGTCTATTAAGAGTACTAAGCTTACTACCTTGAACATGTTTTAAAGTGGCAATCGTCACATAAAGGATTGATTAAGGAATTGATGGCTTTGGGAAGCTCTCAGTTAGAACTAAAGAAATCTACTATAATTATCAACAATCTCAGTAAGCCAGCCATTGGCTTAGTAGTATTGGGATCTGAGGACAGGATGTATTTTGCCTTGGGATCAAACTTTTCACAACTGAGGACCCTTAAAACAAATCTATTATTGAGGCTCAGGGGCCTACCTGGTCTACTACCTTGAACATTTGTTTAGGAACAATCTTCACATAAATGGTTGATGCAGGAATGGATATCTTTGCGAAACTGTCAGTTTGAGAAGAACTAGAGAAACCTATACTTATTCAACATCTCAGCACGCCAGTCATTGGCTTTGTATGGCTTAGTAGTATTCACAGGGCTCAGAAGGATTTAAAACCCTTATAATTGTTTTTCAAATAGCACAAACATATAAAGAACCGTTCCCCCAAACACAGCATAGTAGGGAACCCTTAAGACAAACATGGTGTGCAGAATTACTTTTGAACTCTTTAACATTATTAAGAGCCCTTTTACTAATCGGGATCCAAGATTCTGGATCCAAAACATTCTGCAGATCCGAAATCGTAATACACTCGACGCCGCTGCCAGTCGAAAACCACTGACAACTGCTGCAGCTCTTAGTGCAATCTCAACCATGGCGCACAATCGTCAACCCATCCCTGTAACACTCTTCATATCTCTTCATTAGGTCGCAAGGACACGTTCTTCCCAAGTTTCACTGCTGTTTCCGGAACCTAGTGGACGATACTGGAACTTTTTCCCTTTCACCATGATCCTCTTTCAAACAGACATTGGGGACAGGAAGAGGCTGTGCAGTTCGCACTTGCACACTGACCTCTGGGTAGAAAAAGTTAGCACGCTCCTGGTTTTGAGATTTGAGATATGTCTCACTGCCTCGCAATGCGAGTCTGTGGTCTCACTGCCTCGCAATGCGAGTCTGTGACCCCCCATCTCCAAGCAGTACGGACGGAAATGGCTGGCACATAGCTGGAAGCCAAACAGAACAATCAAGTGAATAGCCCCGAGGCATAGCTGGAACTGGATCCTGATGTTGGCCGGGGGCGGCTGGTCACTTGGAAGTCGCTACAGAGGAACACGATAGAATGCACAATTCCAAGGTATACATGGAAACGTGGGTGTTTTCATGGGGTCTCCGACCTTTAAGACATAGGCTATGAAGTGAACCATCCTGCACATAACATTTCCTGCAATATTCACAACATTTCACAACAACTTACTTTACTTCGAGTGATTCCATTCTGAGAGGCGATTTGGAAGAAAGAAGGGTATTGACAAACTCTCCTGACATGTTCCTTGACACAATGTTCTGACTCCTGTTCTGGTATCAAGCTTGGCATGTGTTCAGACGAGATATGGTCCGACTTCGGTTCTGACCCAGACTGAAATTTCGGTATGGGAAGCATCCTGGGTTCCAGCTCACTGGCTTCGAAGGGAGGAGAATGTATGTGGCTTCGGAGGAGCCTGGCTAGCTGGTTCGTACGCGTACCCAGTGGCGCGGATGGTGGTAAACTTGTTGATGTGGGTGGCCGGCCTAACGGGATGGAAACAGGCGGCCCTGAAACAGGAAGGCCCGGGCAGTCCTTCCAACCCTCGTGCCACATTGTGAAGGCCAGGCAACCAAGAAGTTTCAGATATGACCAACTTCTCGTGACCATTGAAAGTGAACATCTGCTCTTATCCTTTCGCTCCCCCCTCCTGACACCGTCAGGTCTCCAAGAGAGGGTTCAAGCACAGACACAATGAAGCTCAAACTTCTTGCAGTGGGTACTAGGTGACGCTAAGCCAAGTAAGCCTGCAGCCTTCACAAAAGAGGCACTAACTCCAAACACAGATCCACTCCCCTTCGAATGGCATTGGCGCAAAAAGAACCTTCACAAAAACTGCCAAGCTCTCTCAGCGGCCCACCAAAGACCTCCACAAACTCGGAATCACCGGATTCGTCCCGCGGTGGCTTGTTCCACGAGAAAAAGAGGCTCACACCCTTCCACTGCGTTTTGAGGTAGCACATAGATCGGCTGCCTCTACGATTGTCAAGTCTGGCAAAGATCACTTCGCCCTCCATCCAACCAAGTGTCACCACCCCTGCCGTGATGCCATCTTGAGGTGGCTTGGCCATGAACACTCCATCAAAAAAGGCGTGACTCGGTGTCAAATCAGAAAGATCTTCACCCCTCCACGATGAAGTCCGGGTGAGGATCCGAGTAACCCTCTCACACACCTCCGCTAAGCTGATCAGGCAGGAGATCTTGGTTGGAGTCGGCCGACTTGTCAATGCATACAACCGTCCTCGAACTGGAGTCCAATCTCTTCCGCCACCAGGACCGGATCAACAACTGACGAGCTTGCAGCGATCCTCTGACGCTGTTTCCAACCTTCAGCCACTTCCAGACATTCGGTGAAATATTTGCAGGGTTTCCAGCCCTCAGAGCTGAGACCCGGCGCATCAGATCCTCCTCGAAGCTCTCGAGCTCGGTGATCAAGCTGTTCGCCACCTTCAAACCGACTGTGGGACATCCAGATTCCAAGAGCACCCCAATTCGCTCGCCGGATTGATTCCACAGCTCAAAGGATTCGCCCTCCCACTTCACCTTATAGCCAAGACAAACCACCTTGCCCAACGGGACGACCGTCTGGGTGTCAAAGTGCCAGTTGCCTCCACCTGCCGGAGCGGTGACCCCAGCGGTCAGCTCGACTTTGATAGGGATGGCCTTCTCAAACTCCTCCTTGGATTTTGCCGGCCTGAGAACATGTGTTGCTCCTCCATCCAGAACAGCTCTGCCAGCTCCCTCCTTGGGATTGACCGATCTCACACAAAGAGCCTTGACAGCAATTGCACCGCTTCTTTGACCAGATCTTCGGACGGCTGGATTGACGGAGGAATGAAGTTTGCACCAGCAGAAGCCTCTCCGGGCTGAACTCCACCTCTTTCAACTCCCTTCAAAACACCCTCCTTGGACTTTAGGTCTTCTTGAATCTTCATCTGGACTTTCGGAACGTCCTTCACCGGACAATCAGGTTTCATGTGCTGGGTTGAGCCACAAGTCCAGCATCTTCCCTGCTTTGAGACTCCCTTCCATTCATGGGGAAATGAGCATTTCTGGCCCTTCTTGCGTCCAGTGTTGGAGAGGATCCTTGTTTTTCCAATCTCGAAGTTCAACCAGACCTGATACAAGGCGCCTGCCACATTCAAGACTTCATCCCACCACAACGACGAGCTGGCACTCATGTCTCTCAGAAAGGGACCAATCGTTGTCAGCCCATCGCCAGCTATCAGAGGTCTGATCTCTGACTCAGACAGTTCTTGTAGTGCAGGAAGTTCAACAGCCCGCAAGCCATGATGCCACCAAGCCAAGCGGGAATGCCTCCATAGGGCATGACTGGGTCCCCACCTGTAGGTCCACCTAGCGTCCGCTTGCTTGATCTCGTGAATCTGAGTGGCGCGAAAGACCTTGTCCCGCACCAGGAAAGACCACTTGCTGTGCCACCCTGGTGCTCCCCAGACATCAAGCCCCTCGAACCCCCACCACTGGCTGGTTGAGCTTCAATGGCGTTACCTCCCGGGGAAAAGTGAATGAAGTGCTTCTTCCGATGACGAAGGAACCCGGTTGAACACTTCCATCAAACTAGCCCGTGGACCACCAAACTGCCGGTGAGGTACTCCATAATCACCTGGAAGACCATGAAAAGCACCCTGCCCTCCGCTATCTCGTCCACTTGGCAGTGGCCCAAGCAAGCCCTTATTTGCACCAGCACCAGGGAACACCCACGAGGTCCTCATTGACTCGAGCATTGATGCCATCACATTCCTTTCTTTTTGCGGCCCTTCAGACATCATGCCATACCATGGAGGAGGTTGACCCCACGGAGTGTTCGGCATGCCACAAACATGGCTCACGTGTCCCGACGGCCACGACTCCCGTTCCGTCCAAAGTCTCGCATTTTCTGACAAGAGGCCTTGGATCAGTGCTCTAACTGCTTCAGGTCCCTCCTTTGGCGGAGACACTGCAGGATCTGGGAGAGGCTCAGGTAACTCGTGTGTCAAACCTGCTGGCCTCAAAGCACGAAGAACTGCTTCGTCCTGAAGCCGCTCAGACCAAAAAGGGTTCCATCCTTCAGGGCCCAAAACGACCGGGGGACCAGTAGGCCGAGCCAAAAGTCAATCTTTTGGTCCAGCATCTTCTATGGCCCTCAGGCCTCCAGATTCAGGCGTACTTTTGGACGTAGCTTCCTCACTCATGGCTGGCCACCTAGAACCCAAAAAACTGGCTGGAGCAGCGTCTTTGGGCTCATAACCCGTGCAGCTAAAATTGCTTATTTTCCTTTTTGCCAAGACAAAGGGCTGCGGTCATGCCCTGGTTTCAAATATGATCAACTTCTCGTGACCACTGAAAGTGAGAATCATTGAACATCTGTGCTTATCCTTTCGCTCTAATAGCTAAGCCCCCTCATTGGCTCAATTGAACCGTCATGGTGCTTGAGTAGCACCTATTGGAAAAAACCCTTTAAAGACCCTCACCCTGGCAGGTGGGGTGAGTTAACCTGATTAAAACAACATATCAACACCAGGTGATGTGAGCTACGTGGTCATTTGGAGTTTCAATGCTCTTCTTTTTGGAAGGGCGGCGTTGCCCCATCAGCCACGCCGAAAGCTCGGCTCCACCATCTCCCACAACCTCCGAATTTGTGCATTCGAACATCTGTTGGGCTCGGTATCTGACTGGCAGAATCAGATTTCAAACTTCGAGCTACTGGGCTCCAACCAAAGAGCAATGGCCTCCACCAGCGGCCTCCAACCTCCAATTGGTTCTCGACCAATGCAACTTCACGACCGAAATGAAAAGAAATGACAACGACTCTTTGGTTGAAACCTCGAAGAGTAGTTCTGTTCCCTGCAAAACTGCTTCACCGCTACAGAAGCGCCTTTTTGGCCGAACATTGTCGCCCTAGTCAATCAACGGATGCGCAAATTGACAGTCAATCAAGGAATAGGACAAATCGATTGAACCAGATTTCCATAGAGACATCGAAGAATGCATGCCAAAGCATAACAACACTTTTGGACGATAGGTAGGCTAAGAACAGTGCATTTAATATATATATATATACACATTCATTTTTGCATCCCTATCATCCACAGTTTCAATATTAATAGTTTGGTCAATTCCTTCTGGTCTTCCCAAATGTTCTTCAAAGGATTCGATGTGAACCCCTTGGCCTCCATCTGCCTCCCATCCCGCGCGACTTGAACGGCGTCAGCCAGTGCACGAAAAAAGGGTGTGGCCACATATGAGCATGTACCAAAAGGTCGCAGGGTCTGCTTACGCTATTGCTTACGCTGTGCTCACGCGACCACAGCTTTTTGCTTGCGCTGTAAGTCTTGATGAATAACATTCTGCGCGACCCCTAAATCGATTCTGTTGGTGCGTCATCGTGGACTAGGAGGCATCAAACAAACAAGGCATGTTTACGTATGTTTTAAAAAACGCACCGCACTGCTTTAACGCGCAGTGTATAAGCACACGTTCGCATCAAAACTCTCCCCAAGAGAACCAATTGAAAAACACCTATTTCGTCTCATGCATAACGTGCTTGCACACGGTCATGGAAATAGATCTTTGCACATGACACAAGTCTCCATATCACACGAATCATAGATAAGTGGATCCTGTAACAGCAGCAAAGAAAGGAATATGTTACAAACTTCAACATCATCATGCTTACTAGGCACTGCTCACGCAGACTGCAATTTCACCATAAGCTTACGCAACTCACAGTTTTACTTACGCACGCTGCTCTTGTATCCGGGCCTTAACTGCTCATGTGAAGACCAGTTAACTAGTCACCATAGAGTTCATACTAGTTCTAGACCACGCTCATATATGGCGACAACGGCACCTGTATGGAGGACATGGGTAGCTCAGGCTTTGCTCACTCGTTCGCACCCCTAGGCGCGACCTGGAGAGAGCCCGCAGGTCGCTGTAGAGTCTCCATCTTCGCCTGGCAGAGCCAAAGAGACTGGGCGAGGACGGAGAAGGTGGGGAAAGCCAGGCCAAGAGACTGGGTGAAGCTTCAAGGAGCTCGGTTTTCGCCAGAGCCACTTGAGAGAAAGCGAAACCAATTCACTCCACCTGTTGAAACCATTCGGAGTAAATGCCTGGTGTCTCCAGCAACTAGGGATCTCAAATGGCATTAAGACCTAGGTCAAGCCCAAGCACTGACTCAGTCGGTCGCTCTCTTCGTGGGTTCACTGAATCCAGGGACCCAGATGTGTAAAGCAAAGAATTCCAGATCGGGAAAGCAAACGGCTTCCATTGCAATTTGAATCTGTTTCAACTGTTTCACGGCCTCACTGTGTTGATCCCGATGACTGCGGTCGCTGCTCCAGCTCCTGGCTTTCCTGGCTGGACACTGTTTCCACCGCTCACTCAACAAAGTATTTTACAGTACATCCAACAAACGCCTACATCCAATACGGCTACATCTATAACCCCTACAATCCCCTACATCAAATCTCCACCTGATCTCCATCCAAGTATACACCGAGATGTAGACTAAATGAACGCTGACATCTGTGCACACTGACATGCGTACACAAATGTCTACACACACACACGTGGTATCACGTGGTGATGATGGTGGTGATAGGGAAAACTACTGACTGGTGCAACTCGTAGGGAATATGGGTGGCTGGAACCAGAGGGGCCTACAGGGGTGGTTCATTCCCTCATTCCCTACTTTCGTCGCACCAGTCAGACGAAGTTGGTCCTCGCACGGACGTCGCAGGGTGCGCCCAACCCGGCACCAACAATACAAAACAAACAACAGAACACACAAAACAAAGACCACCTGATATAACCTGATGACATCTGATGACTTCATATACAACAAACCCTCCTTGCATTCACCACGAATTCTTCCATCACCAATTCATCACTCGATTTCTCTTGCATTCGCCTCTACTCGGCTCTCCACGCGGCTGGGGAGCTGCACGCCGCTGCGGCGCAGCCGCGGGGGTTCCACGCACAGGGCGCCCAAAAGTCCTGCGCCGGAGGAACGGGTCCGTTGGGAACGAACGCGTTGCTCTACGTTGCGTCTGCGGTGCGAAGAGCGGAAGGTGGAAGATGGAGTGAAGGCGACAAGGAGGGCTGACTGGGAGGACGCTTTTCGGAGAAGAATGGTTGCAAAGACCTATGCAAACAGCCCCCAGTCTCAGAACTCCACACTTGCCCCGCCAACAGCCCCCAGCCAACCGAGCACTTGCAAAAAGAAACGTGAAAGCGATGACAAAACCAATACGGACCGAATTCTCTCGAACGAGTGTGGGACTGGCATCGAAGACGGGGACCAGCTAGAGCAGCTAGTACATACTGTAAAGATGTGCCGCCAGTAGGCGGGCGCCAGCGAATTCACCACGCGCACTGTTCAGAGACCATTTCGAGACATGATTTACAGTGATTTCTATGTTTGGGAGAGCCCCCTCTTGGTCTCGTCCAAGCGTTTTCTCTCTCCTGTAAATTCATGCCGGGGTGGTTCCAGCGCTCTGAACCTTTCCAAGCCTCTCCTTGGATTCGAAGGAACATCTGGAGAAAACACGAGGAGAGGAGAGGAGAGGAGAGGAGATAGATAGATAAATACATAGATCAGATCAGATCAGATCAGACGAGACTAGACTAGACTAGATTAGATTAGATTAGATAGACAGACAAATAGATATATAGATATATCTAGATATAGATATAGATATAGATAGATAGATAGATAGCGGTCTTCCAATTCGTCTATTTTCACTTTCTGTGCTGGAGGAATGTCTTTAGGTGACGAGAGTGGACTGCAGGAAACAGATTAATGTAGGAGTGTTCCCA
>CAXAMN010008446.1:66242-94934 GCA_963970005.1 Durusdinium trenchii
GTAAGGCACCTGTTCCTAGTAGCTTCTTGTTACTACTAGTAAGGCACCTGTTCCTAGTAGCTTCCTGTTACTACTAGTAAGGCACCTGTTCCTAGTAGCGTGGCACTTGTTCCTAGTAGCTTCTCAGCCCAGATGCAGGCTGAGCGTGTCTCGATTCGTGGCCGTGGAGCCCATGGCGACTGCGACGCCTCGAAGCAGCTCCTGCTAGGCACTTGCCGTTGTGGCACTGCGGTGCTGCGCTTTTCGCCCAAATCGGCTGCGGTGTGGGACTGGGCACTGAACTGCTGCTGCTGGTTTTAGCCCACCCCATCGGTGGAATTCGGCGTCGTAAAACCGGTCATCAGGGCTATTCGGTGACCCTTAAAACAGGTCATCGGTGGAATACGGCAACCTGTAACATCGACCTCCGTTCTGTCGCTGGGACCGGGTCGAATTCGGGTGCAGCATGCGTACCCGACACGAACGTTGCGTCTTCGCCTCTGAAAAGGATTCAACACGCAGGTGGTCAGGGTCGAGACCTACTCGGCTCTGAAATGAATAGCTATGGAGGCCGATAATAGTAATATGCCACATGCCAATATCCAGTGGCTTAAGATAGCTTAAGGTAGAAATCGCACTCCACTTAGCACTTGGCGAACTCGCAACCAGCTCTTGGCGACGCCGATGGTTCGGTTGCCAGGAAGAACACCTGGTAGTTGACCTCTTTCCACCTGGTGAGTGTTCTTTTTTGCCGGACCGGTGAGTGTTTTAAGCTCATCCAGGGGGCTGAAGACGGGTAGGATGAGCCCCACGACGATCCATCACGGAAGACGACTTTCCACGTCCGGCCTCGGTGATGAGCTTTCGATCCTGACGCCGGAGGAGCCGGAGATGCGATGCTGGCTGGTTGGCAGGGACCACTCTGAAAACCCGCACCCAAAAAACACATATAGCATACTAAAGTACTAATAATTGAATAGTATTATATAACTATATCTGAAAACCCGGGAGGCTATATATATTTATTCGTTCTTTTTTTGTTGGATCTTTCTTCGTTCCCTTTCCTTTTGCCCCGTGGCGTGGGTCGGTTTTTTCAACCCTTCGTTCGTTGGATCCTCCCAACCGGCGTCGCGCCTGGAGGAGAGGTGGTGGAGTTCTATTTTTTTCTGGCGGATTTTTGGACCCAAGATGCCGCTTTTTTTGGGAATTTGGGGTCAAAGAACCATCAACGTGTCTTTCCTACATCGATTCTGTTGATTTTGAATTTGGGGTCAAGATTCACTTGATTTTGGATGATTTTGGAGGCAAGACCCAACCCATTAACATGCTGCACTCACCTGGCCAAAGGGTGGACCCCTCCCCAAACTCCACCGATCCCCAAAAACGGGGTCTGCCATGTCTGGCCTTCCGACGCCGTCACCCGACGCCGTCACACGACGCCGTGTTGGCAGTGAGAAGACCACGGCGCCCGTCTCCACGGCTTGGCCGCCCCATAGCTCCCTGGCCGTCCCCCGTATTGGACGCCCCAAAGCTCCTCCAGGGACCATCGCTGCTTCTCCCAGCTCAAGCGGTGCAACCTCGGTGGCCATTCCCCGTGCTCAGCTGGTTCTCGGGTCCCTTCGAGTCAAAAAGGTGAGGCAAAAAGGACCACCAAATTGGAATGAGCCATCTCTTTTCTGGCTCGAGCCCTAAAACACAACCAATCAAATACATATACCGACCATTCCTATTCTTTTTTGGTGGATTGCCCTACTACTACTCCAGTGGGCCCATCAAACGGCATGGACCCTGGTGTAGCCAAACGAGTATAGCCAAACTATCAGACCTTGCAAGCTCCAGCCACCGAGCCGATTTCTCCTTCTCGCCCGCGTGAGCTGCGAGTTCAGGCTCCGCCACCCCATCCGTCCATCCGGTTCATCAGACCGGGCTCCAACGAAGCTGACCAGGACCCAAAAGGACAACGCCCCTTTTTAGAGGACACATGGCCTTCTTGGAAGGCGCCTACAGTTGCGGTCCACTTCCATGGTTGCTTCAGGGATTGTAGGAATCTTCCTCTTCTTCTTCTCGCAATGATTCGACCCTCGAACGTCCTGGGGTGGCCAGCAGCCTCGCGAGCCCGTCCTTGACCTGTGCAATTTGGTGGTTGACAGGAGGGTTTCCCATTTGGGCACATTTAGTACAGTGGTGCCATGTGGGGATAACATGGGGAAACATTCCTGTGCAGAATATGTTCTCCAGTATTGGAAGTGGCGCAGAAATGGAAGTGGTGCAGCACTGCGGCATGGAGGGTCTCTCACAAGGGTTTGGCGCCGACCAAAGAAAAAGAGACAGCTGTAAACATGAAACGCATCAGATCGTGCCTCAACACTTCTGGCTATTCCCCAACAAGAAAAGGTGCACCCTTGATGGCTGAGAGATCGATTGCCCAAGAATAATGTATGAATAATGTAAACAATGACACATTCTGGAGCAACATGAAGCCACAGCCGATTCTGAAGTGGTTTTCTTTTTTCCTTTTTAAAGATGCCTCTTGGAATGACAAACATCTTCCTTGGACACACCGCCAAAGGCATAAAGAATTCTACCAAGCTTCGTCATGACTCCTTCTTCAGGTGGGACTTTTATTACACTGTGACGAACACATCACATGGTTACGTGGATGGCATGGTTGCTTGGAAGACTACTTTCCTTTACGCACAGGGGGTTCTCCACTTCCATGGAAACGTGAGCCCGAGTGTGTCTTTTGTTAACCGACCGGTCAGCTTCCCGCCACGACCTCCACAAGCTCTGCCTCCGTGAGCTGCGGGGCATCCTCAGCTTCGAGCTGAAGGGACTCTGGTGGTGTTCACCCTCAGTACACACTCTGACAAGCACATCACATGGAAGTGGACAACTCCCTGTTTGTAGTGGAAAGCTGTAGGCCACCATGGCCCTAGAGGACACCAGTGTGTTTGGAAAGTCGTCTTCCAAGAGACCCATGCCATTCACGTAACCATGTGCCGGAAAGACGTGTACAGTCATCTGTGTACAGTCATCCGCAGCATCCTGACAGCATGCATCCTCACACTCTTGTCGATGACTGCACTTGTCTGATGCACTCACATGAACATCCATGAGCTACTCAGATACTCTCAGCAGTATGACGCCAAGTAGTGGCATATGTGGGTGAACATGGGTCAAACAAGAAAGAATCTCAACTGGGAGTCAGGAATGACCCAAGGCCACCACGTGATCGGATCTGTGTATATAGGATGATGTGACATGATGGGACGGGCGCCCGAATTCTGAGATCCGGAGGATCCAACGGCTGAATTCAAAGACAGGCTAGCGGTTAACTTCTGCCACTGAGGCAGGTGTATAGGTGTAGAATATCACGAGGTTTCTCCACCGGGTCCCAGGTTCTTTCCTGGTGCTCTTCAGGTGATTGGTGGCGCCAAATGCCATAATGTAGACTCTTGATCAATAAACAACATCATGGTTTCATATATGGCTCATCATGATATCCCATGAAAGCCCAACGACCCCGGCCAGGCTGTTCGCACAAGCCAGGCGCGAACCAAGCGCGAACTTCGCGCATCGCTTGATCTGCCAGGACGACACGCTCTCCACAGTGCTGTTCGAGTTCTCGCCGAGCTCGGTGAAACGGAGAGTGAAACGATGAGATCTAGCTCACCCCCTCAACGGCGAAATGCCTGTGACACATCAGGGAGAGCTGCTTATTGTAACTCTTTGTGGTGCCGCTTTGGTGGTCTTCGTGTTCCAAGGGTTGTGGCCGATCGGACCTTCACCAACCCCCCTAAGCGAGATTCACTTCAAATCGAGACTTGCAAATACTTCTTGCGTCCTGCTGTCTCGGCCTTCCCTGCGCATCACCACTGGTGAAACACCGCAGGCGATAAGGAACGCCGGAGCATCGGTCGAACGACGCTTGGGTTGTGATGTAGCCACTCCACTGGGGTCGCCGACGTGATGTTTGCATACATCATATGTTGACGGTTGGTGATATACGCTGGAAGTCCAAGACCATGGTTTTGCAGTGGTTAAACCTTTAGTATAACAATATGTTTGGTAAGGGCTATATTCTGATTAGATTGTGTTTCGACTTCTATTGTATAGATACAGCAACTCATATCTCTCCAGGGGGGTTGATTCGACTCATCAACAGTGAACATCTTGCAAAACCAGAAACTGCAACAAGTTGCTGAACCTCTCCGTCCGAATCGGCAAATCTCTTGAGATCTCTTGTGGGTTGAGGGTTTCCTGCAGCTGTCTCTTACCAAAACCACAGTATGGACCCTTGGCACGTTGAGATTTTCTAGAGCAGCCCATGAATTCCAAGAACTGACGCCGAATGCGTGAACGCCCGCGATCCGATATACCGTAAATGCCTTTTGGTCAATCGAAACCACGACCGGGTCCCAACATGCCGAATTCGCATTGGTGAATCAGCAGCTGAGAGCAAACCACTCAGAAGACATGTCCTGCTTGCGCAGCTTGCGGGTCTTGTCATCTTGTTCTCCTCCATCTTGTGTCCCCAAATGAAAGAAGAGTCGGCTCGGGGGAGGAAGAACAAATCCAGCATCGATCTGTTTTGGTGATGTAGGCAGCTGCTGAAGCAACCCCCTCTGGAGAGTCCACTGGGAGGTATTGATCAACAGTCAAGATTGCCCAGTTTTAGCCCAGCTGATCTTGCAAAATCTTGGATTTGTTCAAGCAACCGAGAAAAACCAAGACATACTGAAATACTCCCCCAAAAGGAGTTTCACCCATACGGAAAACACATATCACCCTAATTAAGCAAGACCAAGAGAAGGACAAGATCATGCTTCTGCGCCTTTTTAGGCAAAAAGCTGGAGGATGAACATGGTCCAGAAAGGATGACCATGCTCCTCTATAAATGGGGGGGTTCCACCCTGTGATGTGTTTGTCGGAGAGATTTCACGTGTAAACACAACTACTCCCCACCCGACCGGCCCACAGCTTGGCACAAATGGACCAACCCCGGTCCAACATGCATGCCTTAGTTCCGACGGCTTTGTGTCACCTTATTTAAGACCGGCTGGAGGCAGGGTGTTTGAGTAAAGTAGCTCAGGGTCCGTACAGTATGGTGTGGCTCTAGCCTTTATGCGTGCTATGCTTGCACTGGCCGAGCCTCTTCACACATCCTCCTCATCTTCCTGGCGAGCCATGGCAAAGGCGAAATCCTTTCTCCAAGCAATCCATGTGTGGTTTTAGGGTTAAAACAGTGTTAAAACTTGGCGCGTTGATGGGGGGGAACAATTCTATTTGCAAAATTCCTTCATCATCTTCATCAAGGAGCTCCAGGTGCTAAAATCATCACTTTGACCGAAAAGCCTGGTATTGAACATTTGAACCTGCTCCAGCCCGCCTCCAATAAAAAGGAATCCCGTGGTCATTCTTCCGTGTTGGCAACCTACGACCGAACGTGGTTCTGTTCCACCTTTGGGGCAGAAACACTCAAAACATGTGCGCTCCACTCTAAGAACCTCCCTACACTATGTTTGTATACGGGTCATTTTGGGCTGAACAGGAAGGTCATACCATCCCACCAAAATCTGAACAGGAATGATTACTACTTGTTGAACCGATGGGGTGAGGTTTCTCACTTACCTAATCTTCCTATCTCTTTAAGTCTTCTCTGCTTTGACAGCTTCTGACCGCTGATTTGTTGCTTCGAGCTTTCGTGGTCCTTCCTTCGTCCTGCCCCCGCACGAGCGACCTCAGCGATTGGCTTCGCCATCTCCTTCGCCATTTTCACCTCAGGTGCGTTGCCCCTAAATTGTCTGTAGTAGCTTCTTGTTACTAGTGGTAAGGCCAGGAGCTACTAGTAGCTTCTTGCTCCTAGTAGCGACGCCCTTTGTTCCTAGTAGCTTCCTGTTACTAGAGTTGGTTCAGTTTTGCTGGGAAAAGAGGTAGGTCCAGCATCTGAAATCATCTTGACGTGGTCTTTCACCCAGCTTGTTTGTAGAAAGGGCGAACCAATCCCAATGATCATCCCAAAGAAAATCAATGAAAATCACTTGGGGTAACAAAAGCCGGCAATTATCCACAACTCCACAATCGAATTGTAGGTCAGGGACTTGCCTAATGATCCCAATGGACCCGATATCCCTCTCTTACTGTATATATAGTGACATAATATGACACTCCATTCTATGGCAACAATGGGTTTTGAGGCTCTCTTGTCTAGTTCTGCTTTGTCCAAACAGTTTTTGCGTCGGATTCCCGGCATGCTCATCACGGGTCTGCAGGGTGCGCTCGACCAGTTCCAGTAGAGGCCTGGCGTACAGGGCCAGCTCGGTAGGGAGTGCAGCTCGGGGGTGTCAACCCTGGCCCATGGCCCATGGGAAGGGAATTTTGGTCAAACGCATGTCAGACCTAGTCAACTGGTAGGATTTGCGCCCAGAAAGTCCACAGGTTGTTGATGGAGGAAGACCTGGGACCAATTCCCAGACTGCCATGGAGGCTTGGTGTGGATGGTCGTTCCAGCTCGCTCCAACAGACTGATGCAAGTGATGCCGACACAGGTGCATACTGCATCTTTCGCATCAGCTCACCAGCATCTTTGGAGGCTTTGGACGTGATAGACATGAAGATGCTGAATTGAACTACTCGGCCGCCCTCTCGCAAATTAATGTGGACCCTGAAAACCGCGACCGAAAGTAGATGAAACATGGCCTGGAGGGAGTTTAGCGGTATTTGTTTGTTGTTTGGTTTGACTGCTTTATGGTTGGCTATGGTTGGCCCACACTTCATTTGTCGAAGCAACCGGCAACTTATGGCCATCACAGCTGCGAGCGCCACAGCAACTGGTACCTGTCGAAGCCACCAACCAGCAACCATCTTTGATCAAACACATCCAAGACCAAGGTCATGCTGAGTCATGCTGTCACATAGTCAAGAACCTGCTTCCTAGGATGCAACACTTCCTTTCTTCTATCGTTCTGAAACCAAACATCGTGCCAAGAGAGGACTCTGCCAACGCTTCACCCAACACACCGACGTCGACCGGTCCGAACCGGTCCGCTCCGCATTGCTCCGCTGCGCCGTTCCCTGGCTTCGCCTATTCAACTGGATTTCGGCTTCACCTGCACCCGGCTTCAGCCAGGGGAGGGGAGGGGGTGGAACATGGCGCCGGGTTCGACCGGAGTTGGAAGATGCCCTGAGAACCCGGACGAAGGTAGAACTCCCTGGCTTGGCATGAGCAACTGGTTTTGAGAGAAATGTTGAGTTTTCTTGGCAGGAGTTTCTTTCTTGGGAGGTCTCCCTTGCACAATGTGCGAAGCATCAACCAAATCCATTTAAGAGCATCTAATCAACCAATCCATCACTCGAATACATGTATGGCAATCTAAGACCATACGTGTGTGGGACCTTTATTCTAACAATCACCTCTTTAGAAGATGACTGAAACGCGTCACGCGTCGCGTCACGCGTCGCGTCCCCATGTCACCCTGCATCCAGTCGACCGGCCGAGGCTCTTCGCACACCTCCCATCCTTCGGTCTTCGGCGTCTTCCGCGTCTTCGGTGTTTTCCGTCACTTCCGTCGGCCGAGGCACTCATCTCTGGCACCGACTGCCGTGCTTTGTATTCCATCTGCCTCTCGATGTCCTGAAGAAGAAGACGGATCTGCTTGGGGAGGTGATGGGAGGTGAGAAGGTCGAAAACCACCCCACATCTCATGGCTAAGCCTAGGGATCCTGGACGGTGGTTAGCATAGATCAACTGCACCCTGAACCCTAAACGGTTGCAATAGTGTCTATCTGAGTCTATCGAAAAAAGACCTACGTCCATCTACCAGTACCTGGGCACAACTGCGCATCGAACAACAAACCAAACTCATACAAACTCCCAAATCTGACTGCACCTGGCTGGTTGATGGGTCCTATGACATATGGGTCGGATTCCCTTTTTGTTCGGACCACCCCGACGAAGCGAGTTCAGGTCGGAATGGGAGGGTCATGAGACAACCTTTCCGTTACGAGGAATCGCTCTTCGGAAAGAATGAACAACCATGATAATGGACGCGTACTCACACAATGAGATTGCAATGATGTTTTGTAGTTGTTTTTTTTACAGGGAGGCCTTCCAGTTCGACTTCCTGGAAGGAGGAACATAGACCAGTCTATCCATTGGTTGGGAGGACATGGGAGGACTGCCAGAACCGCACCTGCCACGGTTCCGCTCCAGCCTTGCGGTGCTCGAGGTTGCGGACCCTTCGGTCTATGACCTTCTGCTTCTCCACCGAGTTGTACTCCTGTCAGACGGTGTTTTTCTGGCTTCGGCACCTGAAAGGTTGGGAGGTTTCAAGGTTGCTCCGGCGCCTTAAAGGTACTGGCGCCAAGTACTTGGCTCGTCCGCTACTGGGTCAATGGAGGTATAGAACGAGTCTGTTCCAAGATGAGGCTCGCCGGAGACGTTTCACCCAAAGGCGCAACCTATGGCACGGATAGGTTAACCCGCCAATGGCGGGGGAGATGCTGCGACTTGGGAGCAACCGCAAGAAATCTCGCTATGTTGATTTGCATTTGGATCATTTGCAGTAGTCCGGCTTGGATTTATCATGGTGTCTCCATCTAACCGTTGCCCCCCCACAAAAAAAAGTGTCCACCCAACAAAAATGCTCAACAAATCATTCAGAACGACATCCAGTCCTCAGCATCTCGTTCGAGAATGGCCGCTTGGATCTGCTGTAAATACTTCTCCTGACCGCGACTGGGCATCATGATCTGACGGTTTTCTCCAAGCGAATGATGAGGGGCTGGGGCCACTACTGGGTTCTCTGGATCAAACACACATCACTAACATCATCCGTTTCCAAAGGCCATCGCGATGATTGATAGTACCCAAAAACTCCATCACAATGAGTAGTCATACATTGTTATACCTACATAAGAGTCATTGTCTGCCACGAGGAGTGCAAGTTGGTTGACTGATACCTCCTGCATCGTTCCAGCTCTTCCAGCTTCCAACAAATCGACATCAACCAAAACACATGACATGACTTTTTGATACCTTTTTGACCAACGACATGCAGTTCCGGGATCACTTGGAAGGCCTTGGAAGGCTCCAACATGTGATTGCGGGAAGTCCTTCCCTTTTCCCGGAATCCTCAACATCTCAGTGCGATCGCGAAGTCCGGGGAGGATATGAGATACCAAATTACGTGGGAATCGCTAGATCTCCCTTGTTCAAAAGTCAGCTGATGTTCAACAGGACCTCTACACTCCGACTCACTAACATGGACGTGAGTCAGAGGGTAAGACATCTTGAGCATAATTTTGAGCTCCAGCAGTTCCAAAGAGGTGCTTGATGGAGGTTATGGTTAGGGGTGCCCAGAACATCCACTCACCTAGGGATAAGTGAGTACACCCCTTGAAGTGAAGCTCTGAAATGGATGCTGTCCTTTGAGCCTATAACTTGGACTGAACCGCCATTTAGCGGATGCAAGGGACAAGGTGGCAAATCTGTTGGCTGCCAGGTGTCTGATGTGAGGATTGTGAGGTGGAATCCTTAGGCGTAGGTGGGTCCAGCATTCAGAGAGGAGTTCTGTCTAGCATTAACTAGACTCCGTTTTGGTCCAAGGCTGCCTCGGATCTTTATCCAAGTTCTCCATTTGTGGGACTGCTGGATGATCTGATGGGCCTACCATTCTCCATCCCAAAGGTGAGTGTTTGGCAGTCTTTGACCACAAAACACACCGCCCCTGCCCACCCGCGCAACGCCAAGTCAGCTAAAATCAAACCTTTGACGGCGGGCGCTGGCCTCATTCTTACGAGAGTCCTTCTCCTCCATCTGCTTCAGCAAATAGGCCTCACACGAGTCTGAACAAAGGAGGCCCAGGATGTCCTTCCCAAATGCACTGATTTACAGTAAGTACGTTACATTGCTCAAGGTATGGAACTTGCTGTCTACCCAAAGAATAAAACACGCAGAAGCCATTGCCAATGTGGGGATAGAGGAATGACAAGCCTCCCAGGATATAGACATATATTGACCAATTTATTTTATCTCTTGAGGAATAATAAATCTCCCACTGGTGCTCAAATGTGCATAAATATCATACATATTCTTTCTCTGCCAGAAGCACCAACCGTACTTTGCCCCACCAGCAGAAGGCCCCTGGCCTGGTTTTCCAAACGCATCCTCAGCAAGTGGAGGAGAGGAAGAGGACATCCAAACGAGCTACTCACTGAAGTGGACAATGGATATGAACATTGCAGGTTTCTTGGAGAGAAAACACATGCAAAAATGGATGCAACATGCAGTCTTGCGCCAACCTGGCCTCTATGGCTGTGGGTCAAAACCAGGGTATCCGGTTTGAGATTAACCTAATTAGGTTTGGGATGGTTTGGGACTCCAGGTTGCCACTCACCGTATATTCTATCGTTCAATCATGTTCAATCTCGTATTTTCGCTTCGTTGCCAAGTTCGGCCATTTTTTGTCCGCGTGCCAAATGAACAGGGCCGCTTGCAGAACTTCTGTCGATCTGATCGTCAAATTACAGCAGGTCCAAACTGTTTTGAGATGTCGACTTCACATCTCCCCCAAACCTGCCTGGGCGCCTACGGAGCATACTACTGAGCCATCGCTTTCGGAAAAAAAACTGAGGCCCATCCAAGGTCGATCTCCACACTTCCGGGAAAACCGACACACACACACACACACACACTCTTTGCCTCCCTGGCCTCAGTAAATCGTGGCTCTGTACCTCACCGGCTTCGTGCCGAGGCCGTTGAAACCGGAGCTGCCAGAGCCCGCGCCGGCGCCGCCCAGGTTCACTTCTCCAAAGGGTCGCCGCGCCACGAGCCGCTCGCCCGGCGCGAACGGACGGTTCGCCGCGAGTCCGGCCGCGGCGACGGCGGGGGCTCGAACCAGGTCGGGGCAGTTCTCCACCAAACCGCGGCTGATGATCTTCTTCTCCAGTGGGGCTGCCTGACGGCTGTGACGGATCAAGGGTGGAATTTAGATGAACTTAGCACAAAAGAAAAAGATAACTAAGGGATGGTGGAAGCATGTCACCCCGGCAAATACTGAATGTTTACATACTGTAGCAGGGTAGGTTGTTTAGATCATAGGCCGACATGAACATACAACATGGCGGTAAGCATTAAATCATTATATAAGATTATATAAGTATATAATTATGTTACCAAACACGAGTTTTAACATGGGAACATGCAATTTTTGGGCAGTCTGAGACTTCCAAGGTCACAACAGAATTTTAACGGCTTTCGACCGGGACCCCCACTGCCCCGCTCCGGCGCCACATGTCATGCGCTCTGCCTTGGTCCTTTCACTCCCGCCCTCTGCCATAGTGAGCCCCTTGATCATGCCGCGGAGATAGTTTTCGGCCTCGTGCCGCTGATGTGCCCACGCCCTTCTGAGCTTTGTCTGATTGAAGCAGGGGCTTCAAATGTCAGAGTTGAACACATGCAATTTGGAAGTGGATGATATGTGGTCCTTTAGGAAGAACGATGGAAAACATTCCTTGACAAACACGGGGCTGTCATCCACCGCCATGTTGCATCAGAGTGCAATTACTGATTGGCACCCGGCACTCCGATTTCGGCTCGGTCTGTATTTTCAGAACATGGACTTGTCCCCAAAAGAGAACGCTCCCTCCTCATGTTCGCTTCAGATGAGTCGGATGAGTATACCCTAGAAGTCGAACGACCATATTTTGACCGGCTGAAGTAAAGGAAGTTCCCTCTTAGGTCCTCTAAAGAAGACAATTCTCTTTGTAGTCCTTGACTCCCAGGCCATAGACCGTCGTCATCAGTCGTCCGATAGTTCGTGCGATGCGAGTCTGGGCCAACACAGGTCCGACGCTCCTGTCGCACTTCTGCGGTCCGATGCTCCTGTTCCAAACGCCTCAAGGACTCATCGAACTCGCGCCAGGTCTCCTCACTCACCTAGGGAAGCACAATGGAAGCGCTCGAAACGGCGGGTTACCGTGGTGAAGCCGCAACGGCGGACTGCCGAGCGCTCGGTTTAGGGGCACCTTTTTCCGAACATATCTAACTCTGTCCATCTGCGTCCGAACGACAGGAGCGCCGCAAACCGAGTATTCCCACATATTCAAGGGCATGAGCTAACAATGAAGACCACACAAGGCCACTTCAGTGCTTGGCCTTTACGTTCTATGTCAAGACCCATCTCTCGTTCAGTGCGTCCCTCTCCTGAAAATCCCACGTCACCCCACCCCCTTGCAGTGCGCCCTGAAAAAGGAGGATGGCCACACGTGGTGTCGCCCCGCAAAACGCCACAAGTTCCACGCATGACGTCACACTGCACACTCCAGGGTTCCAGGATGTTCCACTCATTTTTTGGATGGTATCTCCAGGTCACGGCATCATAGTCCAACGGCAAGCCATCGCGACATGTGAAAAGCACACGCTCGTTCTCGGCGTTCTCAGCGTTCTCCTCGGCCTTCGGCCCGGCGGCGGCGTCCTTCGGCACGTCGCGTTCCGCCTCCAGCGTCTGGCCGTTCTCGTTGCAGGGAGTCACTGTCGGCCACTTGGTGGGTTGTAAGGCCTCACGTGCCTTGGAGGTGAGACTGTCCTGACATTCGCGGCGCGAGACGGATTCCGGTGAGACTGAGTAGATGTTGTAAGTGAAGGTTTGGGGCAGCCAACTAGCAGGGAAGAGGTAGGAGCAGGGAAGAGGTAGGCTTCAGTGGTAGTTGAGAGCAAGTTGGCCACAAGGCTCCTCTGGGAGAATAGTGGGATTATTTTTTAAACAAACCCGCTCTTGAAATATAGTTGGAAATTAGATCTGTTTTGTTCGTTTGGATGTTCTTTGTAAAGAATTATTTTAGAAATATCAGCCTTATGCAGTTAGTGTATTCTGCTTATCTTGCCTTTGGTGGGTTGACTAGAAGGGGGGCTTAGAAAATTATTAAGGGATGCATTAACTGAGTCTGTCGAAGTTTAATCACTAGTCTGTCTTTTTATTGGCACAACCGGTCAAAATCAACAAGTCAACAAATAGTTAACAATGAAGTGCGCCTTGAGGAGCTCCATCTCGCCGTTCTCACTGTCTTTCAATCTTCGGACCTCCCTTGTCCAGTGCCAAGGATCGCCATCAGCTTCCAAAATCATTGAATCCGCTGACTCTTGGATTCAGCGCCGTAGAAAGCTCCCAACCAACGACGTTCTGTGGCTCCAGTGTTCTTTGCAAGACAACTGAGCGTCGTTGTCCAGTCAGCTTGACTGCGTGCAGTAAGGAGCATCTCTGGCTTTGGCAAGCCTTGCGGCAGTGGTGTTTGCTGTCATCACTGCCTTCTTTGTCAACGTCGTCGCTGTAGTGACAGTCACCGAAGGGGATGTTCTTACGTCAACACCTTGGGCATGTGGCGACGCGTTGAAGCAGTCAAGGCAGATCGAGCAGTGCGTACGCAGACAGCACTGCACAGGCGGACATGCAACAAGCTTCCAATAGTTTCCACGTCTGTCTCGACCGGCTCCAGGCAGCTGACCTCATGAGTTTGCTTGGCCTTGCTGTAGTCGTGGTTGCCAAGTAGGGCGAATCCGTCCATCCGTCCGCGCATCTCCCTGGAGCGAGACATTCCTCAAGTCTGCGTGGAGTGATTGTAGGGCTTTGGAGGTCCCTGTCCGCGTGTGGGTTTTGATCCAGCAGCCCTTGGTTTTGCATCATCAATGCCATGTCCTCCTTCTTGGAAAGCCATTAATGAAGGGCTGACACTTCCAGAGTCTGCATTGGCTCCAGCCAATTGGCCTTTCGACTGGCTCCAGAAATAGAGTCCAGAAAGAGGCTTCTCGAAACTCAAACTTCTCAAAGCTCAAACTCAAACCCCTCCAACGTTTTGGAATCTTCTCAGACTTTTCTTCAATAAATTCAAACATACATCTCCAGATTGAAAGCAGTCAAAGCAGCAACAAAATGGTAAAAGGTGCGGCAAAGTAAACATTTTGGAGAAATACAGAACATCATTGAAACCCAAAAACAACAAAAAGGCAGGCAAGCACCAAGTACTTTACTTCGAGTGGTCCCCACCATGACATTTCAATCTTTTGTCTTGATGCCATAGTGAGGAGCATGTTGCCATGGTCGTGAGTATTGTAGTTCTCGATTTTGGTTGTGGGTACTCGGGTTGTGTGCTGTGGTTGTGTGTTGTGTTTGTGGTTGTGTGTGTGTGTGTGTGTTTGTGATAGTGATTGTTTGTGATTCGTCATGGTGTTTGTGGTTGCGTGTTTGTGGTTGTGTGTTTGTGGTTGTGTGTTTGTGGTTGTGTGTGTTTGTGGTTGTATGTGTGATTGTGTCTGCGGTTGTGTGTGTGATTGTGTCTGTGGTTGTGTGTTTGTGATTGTGTGTGTGTGTGGCTGTGTGCTTGTGATTGTGTTTGTGATTGTGTGTTTGTAGTTGTGGTTGTGGTTGCTTGTTTGTGGTTGTGTTTGTGGTTGTGTGCTGTGGTCGAGGTCCGGCAGGGAACACTGGGCGTGGAAGGTCGTGGTTGAGGTCCGGCAGGGAACACTGGGCGCGGATGGTCATGGTTGAGGTCTGGCAGGGAACACTGGGCGTGGCAGGTCGTGGTTGAGGTCCGGCAGGGAACACTGGGCGTGGATGGTCGTGGTTGCGGTCCGGCAGAAATCACTGGCCATGGATGGTCGTGGTTGAGGTCTGGCAGGTAACACTGGGCGTGGATGGTCGTGGTTGAGGTCCGGCAGGGAACACTGGGCGTGGATGGTCGTGGTTGAGGTCTGGCGAGGAGGAGAGAAGAAGAAGGAGGAGGAAGTCAGCTAACATAAAATCTAACAACCCTCACCTGACAGGTGGGGAACTATAAGTAAGCGCAGGCCAAAATGGCAAGGTACACTAAGGACCGACCGATAGTGGCGCAAACCAACCGCAGACCAATGGCAATCTACAAAGAGGGTAGTGGCGCAGACCAACCGCAGACCAAACGCAGACCAATGGTGCTACGGGGCTATTGGTTGGGTAAGCTTTCAGAAACTTTTTTCGTCACGGGGTCCAGTTTTCAAGCCGCCAGAGCAGCCACAAAACAGTAAGAGGTGCTGCAAAGCATATGTTTGACAGAAAACAAACAAAAATTAAATCTGTACCAAAAAGGCAGGCTAGAGGCAAGCTAGAGCAAACCAAGCGTTCCAACAAACCAAACGCAAAGTACACAAAGGATAGTCGCGCAGACAACCGCAGACCAAGCGCAGACCAATGGCAATGTACACAAAGGGTAGTGGTGCAGACCAACCGCAGACCAATGGCAGTGTACACACAGGACAGTGGCGCAGACCAACCACAGACCAATGGCAATGTACACAAAGGGTAGTGGCGCAGACCAACCGCAAACCAAGCGCGGACCAATGGTGCGGAATTCAGGTCAACAATTTAATTAATTAAATAGTGATTATTAACGTTATTAACATTTTCAACAAAGCGTTCAACTAAAAATTGCTAAATAAACCAGGACCAAGCACCCTCGAGTCCCTGCAATGCTCTCGTCGCGTCCGGGTCATTAGGCATGAAGCCCCTGATGTCCGACGTGGTGATAGAAGCGTTCCAGAACAGCTTCTTCAAAAGGAACGGCATGCACTGGTGGCCCGGCGCAACCATATTGTCCGGCAAAGGGTCTTAGTAAAGCAGGATTTTATAAAACAATCTGCGGCTTCTTACATTTACATTGAAGAAACAAAGTGGAATCAAAATTTAAAAATTCAAATGAATTAACAAAGGGCAAAGTTACCACTTGGGTCCGGCCTGCAATGAATCGGGTCACGGTGTGCAAGGTCCATGTACTGGTAATCACACCCGTACGCCACAATGACCAGAGGCTCCTTCTCAACGTCCTCCCAGTCCACTAGGTCGACCTGGATGTCCTGGTGGTTGTACGACCTGGCTCCCCGATCGAAGTAGGTCCGACCTCGTGACTGCCATTGCCTCTGCGGCATGGGTCCGGCCGGCTGGTGAGGCAGCTGTTGAATTGGCCGCCTGTACGGCCTCCGCCCCAAGTCCAACTCGGGGTCGAAGGCAAAAAGGTCTCCGCCGCACGTCGTCCAGGCCATGCACTGTCCGACGCGCAGAGAGATGTCCGACCCAAAAAAATCTGAAGTGGTGAATAAATAGATTGGGTGACATTAATTCAATTAACTCTTTGACTAAGTAAACACGCGGAGGCTCACCCGGAAACTATAAACAAAATAACATGTGAAAATTATGTGTGAAGCTGTGACTGTTGGAATGTGGAGTTGTGGTTGCAACCATGCCCAGGGAATTGGAATTAAGAACATGCATGGCTGTCCTTATCCTTTTCCTGAGCCAACAAATTTGCAAGATCACGCAATGAAACCCACGCTTTGTCGGACGATCGAGAGTTATTGATACTACGACTCGGCAAACACGCCAGTGTCACCTTGAAGACCATGTCGTTGGAAGCAGGCAGGCGGTCGATGAAGATGAAGTCCGGCCAGAAATGTCCGACCCAGCCCAACCCAGTCCGACCCAACCCAACCCAGCCCGACCAAAGGATCCAAGGTTTACCTGTAACTACTTAGAGAAACTCCTAGTGTTGGACCAATGACTGCACCTGCACCGACATTTTACACAGGTTCAAACAAGCAAATCATACCAAGTGGACAAGTCACAATCAACAGCTTTGGCAAGCAGTCATCCTTTCAGTCATACCCATAATAAATGGGTGCCCTTTGAGTGGGCTGGTCATTTCTGGAGATATCATCTTACAAGGTTTGAAGCACTTTGCATGCAGTTGGAACACACAAAACACATGGCACACTATTGAAAGCAACAATGGAGGAAAGCCAGCAGGCAGCAGCTGTATTCCAATTGAATTGTTACACTACCCCAAGTGTCACACTCTGTATTAGTGGCTTGATACCCACCACCTCAATTTTATTTATAATACTAATTAGGGATTTGTTTTGATTGTTTGGTTCACCAACACAAGCCAACAGCTCTTGTCCCAGCTTTGTAGAACGTTGATATCAAATCTCAAGACACTTGGACTTCCAACTTTATGGCTAGTTTATGAGAAAGATCAACTCCCACCACTTTAAGGATTTCTCTGGGCCTGCAAATCATACTACCCAAAATGAAACCCTTAGATTGAAACCAGGATAGAAAGACTGCTGGCACGTCCAATTGCAGCACTAAGTATACTCAACTGAGTTGAGGTATGGAATCAACAACTGAAAAGTACATCACAACCCGGGTGATTATTGTTCATTGAAATACTGTTTTTGACAAGCTCTTGACAAACAAGGTTTATCAGATACTTTTATCTGAGTGAAACCATTTTTTTACATACTGACATATACAGACTGTTATGCAAAATGATGTTGATCAAAATCATGTAGAATTCCTACCTCTTCCCTGCTAATCGTCCCGTCTGAGAAGGTGCTTCATGGAGACCTGAAGGCCCTAAGAAACTCCTTCCTGATCATGCCAGCACCTACGCCTAGAATGAGCAGTCTTGGACTAGCCCAAGCTAGCCTCCCCCCAAATTCACGTCGGGTGTGACGATGCATGTTCGATGGTTTCTATGCAGAATCCGGGAGTTTTCAGGGTTCAGGGGATCATCTGCAGGCATTTCCATTCACCCAACCCCTGGTCCTTCTCCTTTCCGCCAAGGCTTCCCAATCCACCCAGGCACCAGCGCTTCTCCTCGCACCATTGAGGCGGGGACAGGTTACAGAACCCGTGGTGGGGTATAGTTTGTATATAGACACCTGGAACCCAAACATGACCTCTGTTTTGATAGGAAAAGGCAATATTTTGGGTGGTTGGTGGTCAAAAAGAGAGGTCATTCAGGTTCTAAACATGTGTAGACACAATTGATTTCTGGTTTGTTTGGGTTTCCACGGTTTCCAGCAGGTGCAAGTTAGGCGTTTACGTCGTGCTTGCCAAGAGCAACCGTCAACATCTGTCAACTGGTGTCAGCTGTCAACTCTTCACGCTGACCAGGGATTTGGTGTTCGCGCGTGTTCGCAATAACAAGTCGGACAACATTTTTTTGCCATCTCTCCCTATCTCACCATCTCTTCCCGCTTTCCGCGCTCATCATCTGCTTTCCCCGCTCCTCCTCTTTGGGCTTCCACCCCCATCCGGTGGCCATGGGCATGGGTGGCACCATCACCACCGACGTGGGCGCCACCATCTTCGGTGACCCCGGCGACCACGGCGAGCGCGGCGACACGCGCAGCCGCGCCGGTGGACTGGGGCGGCGTGGCAGCACCCAGGGCGGTGCGGCGTGGGCCGCCGGGCTGGTGTGCGGCTTCGGAGCCATGTTGGTTCCGGGGATGGAAGTTCAGGATCCCACGGATGCGCCAAATTCAACAAACAGCAAGGGGTCCAAGGTGATGTATTTTTTTGAGAATTCGCCAAGTCTTGAGAAGTTGTTCTTTCTGCATCCGACGGCACGTGATCGAACAGGTCGCTGGTGCCTCGCCCCGGAACTTGTGCCCGGCCGATCTTCAAGGCCCGAGCTGCGGGGAATCCACACAGAAGTGGAGAGGTTTCCAGGCAGTTTTGGAGTGGCCATGAGGATGTTGAAAGAATGTGTCTTTTTCATGCACCAATCACATCAATCACGTCCAAATGCTAGGCTATGAACAAAGGTCCCCAAAAAGCAATCTCAATCTTGAAGTGGAAACTTGCATGGCCGTAACCATCCTAGACACCTCGCCTGGCGCTGGCCTAGACAGCTCTTTCTATTGGACTTGGAGACTGGAACAAAGGGCACCGTTCTGCTTCAGCAGTTCTCACCCTCCGGTTCCCCGGCTGTTGCAAACGGTTCTGCTTCACGGACTCCGCTTCGAAGTAGTGCCTTGCGACACGAGGGCGCCCACCCTGCGACCGAAGGGGGCGAAGCGGAGGTGGCGACCGTGGTTCTTGGGGCCCTCCCCCCGAAAGAGTATACCCTTAGAAGTCCAAAGACTATATTTTGACCGACTGAAGTAAAGGAAAATTCCTGAACTCGGGTCACCTAAAGACCATTCTTTTTATAGTCTTTGACTCCCAGGGTACTATATACCAGGGTCACTACCCTACCTTACTTAGCTTCCAAACAGGGCACCCAAACAGGAAGTGCTATAGATAGGTGAAAATGTGAGTGCAAAGTAAGTCTGACTGGGTTTTGGAGTCGGGACCGGGCCAGGTTTGCTGGAGACATATTACAGAATATTTCAGAAGTACTACGATCATCTACTATTCACTCACTTGCTGAGTAGAAGCAAGAGTAAATCTTTGGTTTTTGAACCTCAACACTCCCTTGCTCACCTACTTGCATCCACAAACTCCGCACCGTCCCAACTGCTCACTGATCAATGAATTCCCTGTCCCTGCTTAGGAAGGGCTCCTTCCACCAATCATTCGCAGCTGAACATGGGCCGGCAAATGGATATGATGCATTTTTGCATTGGATATGCGCCTGACTGTCTGCCTGTAGTGCATTTTCTGCTATGAATTACTGATAATTACGATGAAACACATGAGGAAAAAGGCGCCATCCGCCGGCCCGGGCATTCGCCCGAGTTTTTTCGTCTCCGAGCTCCTCGCCTGTCTTGCTCTTCCGCTTGTAGAGCCGCCCGTTGGGCATCGTTGTCACCGGCACCCTTCTTCACGGTGTCCTCAACGGGGAAGAGAGTGCAGTACCGACCACTCCAGTCAGCGTCCGGTTCAAGCAAGCAAGTACCCCGTCATCATGCAGTACGGAGAACATGGAGAACATTCAAGCCTGAGATGAACTGCATAACATGTGGCATGCACCTGATGATATTGCATTCTCAAAAGATTCCCTGTTGATAACTTGGCGACAGGCAACCCCGATAAAAAACATCTTATATATCCTCACCACATCCAATGGTCACTACACTAGAAGCCAGCCAATGTCCACCAGCCAATGTCGGGCTGGCTTCTGGCAGTTTAAACGACTGAGACGAAATGAGATGACGAACGGGTCTCAATCCGAGTCACTACGTTCTCTTGCAACTTCTTCATGAGTTCGGACTGTCCTTGGCTCATCTCATTCAGCAACAAAACAAGGGATGATATGGGATGATATATTCAGAGAGAGAGAGTGCGTTGGAAAACGTGGGTTCCACTTTGGGTTCCACTTTTTCCACAGCCCCACTGTGGCTTCCAACTTATGAATTCCATAACCCAAACCATCCGGATGGTATAGGCATGTCTATGTCGTAGGCAATATATGCCGCTCCCATGGATGGTCTGTGTAATCAAGTGTTAGGATGTGTTAGGAGATCTCATTGACAAATTGACGTGATTGCACTCTTTGGAGCTGACAGGGAAACAGGGGGTGAACTCCACTTCCATGCTAGTTCCAGAGTAACACTTATCATTTTCATAAACAGGTTGGTGTCTATGTAGCATGGCGCGGAGAGCCATGCAGGATGGCCACGCACATAGAGCGTCTCATCAACCGATTACGACAAGCACTCACATCTGTCATGAAGCGTCACACTCCGATAAAACACGTCACAAATCATCAGAACACATGGAGTTTCACCACGCCGTAGAGTCTAGAGTCTACACGGTCTTTGTAAGGGCACGACCGTCCACTTCGTGCTGTGTTCGTACAAGCCTCGGTTCCCCCCACTCACCCAGTGTGCAACAGCGTCACCCTCCCACAGCACCTCCCACCTCCCACGTCACCTGCCGGCGTCCTCCGCCGAGGCACGCTCCATCCTTGCGGCTAACTCGTGCGCTCGTTGCTCCTCCTGTTCGTCCAGCAGCCGGTTGTATTCCTTCATGGTTTCCGCCTCACACACGAGCCGCCAAGCGGTGCTGTGCTTTTGTGCGCAGGCTGGCGCCGCCTTTTTGGCGCTAACCGGAAACGAGGAGAAGCAACGAAAACTGACCTACCCATCTGGCCTTAGAGTTTTTCACGGAAGAAACATGTGTCAAAGCAACTTGAGCGGGGAAACACGAAAGGTAGAGACGGACCGAGTAGCTGTCGGGACCTTTTCTGGTGAGGGACTGTCTCCGGTGTTTCAGGAACGTGCCCCTTGGTCAATCATAGATGAAACCAACAAAGCCACAGAGCACAAGAAGGCATAAGAAGGATCAAGAGGAACTCCGTTGCGGTCAGATTGCGCCACACGGCTCTGCAGAGAGGCTGCGTTGCGTCGACGCTCGTTTGTGTCTAGGTGTGTGAAAAAAGGCGTGCGTAAAAGTCGCAATGCGTAAACGCTCGCATGTGTACCAGCTATGGTCCCACAGCTGCACGCACTGTGTCAGGATTACAGGCCTGCACGCGTTGCGTCGAAGCCGCAGTGACTCAGTGACCAACCCCCTTGTAAGGATAGTGCTGGAGGGGTGCGGCCGGTACTGCCAGGGATGGACGTCACGCTATGGTGGGTGTGCTCCACGATGCGGTAAGATTTCGCCACGCTAGGGTATAAGGCTGAGTCGAATGGTGTTCCGCGACGCGAGGGGTTTCTCCACAGGGCTTTGCAGAGAGGCTGTGTTGCATCGATGCTCGTTGGTGTCAAGCAATATGGTCTGTGAACGCAGTACGCAGTACGCGCTGTGTCAGGCTGCCGGGTGCGCACGCGCGGCATCGAAGCTGCATTGCGCGACCTCATTGCGCAGGGTTCGTGCTGTATTGCGCAACCTCATGGCCAGCGTCGTACTGCTGTGACTGTTAAGCGCATGACTTCACCTTATGTCCAGAATTTAGTAGTGCTGGCGACGAGGGGAGGGGACGGGGAGGGGAGTGGGGGGGGGGGGGGGGGGGGGGGGGGGGGGGTGGGGGTGTTAGACATTGATCTACCAATCTTTAGTCCCGAGCAAGCTCTCAAGCCAGTCCCTTTGCTTCGCAAAGCAAACTCAAGGTAGTCCTTACCAGGCTACCTTTCGTGATTTTTAAACAATTGCTATAGTTAGTGACTGTAAGATGTTGAAACCTGTCGGGCATTTTGCCTTTTCCCAAAAGGTCGCAAGTGCGGCTTCAAGTCTACATGGCTCGGCTCCTTTTCCTCTCTGCGCCTCCTTCTCAGTGGCCTCTTTCTTAGCAATATCCCGTCGGCGTTGGTCCTGGTGCACGTTTTGGGTCGAAAACCCCGGCTCCGCGGCGGAGTGGGTTCCGATCGCTTGTTCCTGCCTTTTCCACGTCTTCCGCCCAACCGAGGAGCGAATGAACGGTCTTCTTCGCGTCTGGGGGCGGTGGGTTTTTGGTGAGGGTCGAAATGGTTCGGATTGAAGGAGCCCCATGAGTTGGAGAGAGCTAGTGACGACTCAAGGACTTCCTGCTAAGCCGAAGCCTCCATCAACTCGGAAAAATCCGTCGTTGACAGAAATAAACATACCCAGGTCGACCAGTGGACTCACCCCGGGAGAGCTCACACCCAGGCGCCAGGAGGCTAGGTTAGCCGCATTTCGGCATCATCCGGATGCGTGGATACTCTTTTTAAGGAAAAAAACTAAAAAAAACAAACATATAATAGCTTCTTTGTTACTACTAGTAAGGCACCTGTTACTACTAGCGTGGCACTTGTTACTACTAGCGTATTATACAGAAGTCGTCCTCCATGTTTTCTTCAAAGACTTTCCGCATCGTCCTCTTGGTCTGCTCCTGGTGTTGAACGCAGGCATAGGCCAAAGGCACCAGAACCCCCAGTCGGGGTGGTTTTCATGGACACTCCTGAAAAATTGCTAAGGGGCTATTTACATAGACACCCCACGGTGTCGGGTCCTGGCATAGGCCAATCTCCCAAGGGAATTTGGAGGGATGGATGATCACGGATTATCAGCACGGATGGTGCGGACCTAAACAACGACCAAAGAGCGAAACTCCGTTGTGCCTCCCAGGAACTGCAAGGGCGTGATGTACATCACGCGATTTCCGGACGAAAAGGGTGTAAACATGTTGGTGAAAATTGCGCCAACAAGGGGATTGGATGGTATTGGTGCGTTCTCCCATTATACCATCGGCCCGTGCAGGAATCAATTCTTCAAATACTTGTGCCGTATCACAGGACCTCCCCCCTTGCGTTGATACCAGCCGCTCCAATGCTTTCACTGGATCCTCAAGTCTGGTTGAAACAGCCTAAGCCCACATTCGGAACTTGCCGTTCCTTGCTATCTGCTGTCTTCCTATGCCTAAGCCTACCAAACGCCATTTGGATGAAACAACACCACCTGTTGGGTACAAGTATATAGTTGGCAACCCCGAACTCAACATGATGCACGACTCATAGGGCTCGTGTGGGCCCAAAGTGCTCTGGAAATTCCCGTCCTTCTTCTTCTCATAACCTCAGGACCCCCAAAAGATGCTGTCAACAGGGTCAACAGGTCACCATACAGTGTTGAGTCCCGGTGTGATGTGAATAGGAAAACGTCCCAAACAACACGGACGAGCACACCACTGGACGGTTTAAGAATAGTTACATAGTCTTCCAATAGAACAACTATAAGTAAATACATATTACACATGTAAGTTAATATTGAGATTGGACATCCCATGATATCCTTTACCTTTTCTGCACTTAGCATGGAAGCCTAAAGGGACAGGGAGTTCCCCAACCACTGCCAAGGAGATGTTGCTGCTTGCACCCCCTGACAGCTGTCGTGGCCTTTGCATTTGTAGGCACTGCAAAGTGCGCATGGAAAGCATATACACCGCTACAGCCTACAAGAACAACAGAAACATGTGGCAAATCATGTGGCCAACGATGGCAATGCTATAGTTTTCCTAGTAAGGAGGCGTGCCTGTTGGTTAAGACCCGCTTTTTTTCAGGTTGGGCCATGCCTCAAGCACGGACCACAAATTAGTTTTGCTTGGAGTAACGGCACAAGCATCACATCAAATGCATTGACGGAGTTTCTGCAACAAACCATTGACTGAGTTTATGCAAACATGTTTGTCCTTCACGTTTAGCACAGAATTCAAGTGGCATCCAAAATGCCCCAAAACAGAATACATAGATCTTTAATAGATATTTCGATATTTTGTGATTTGAAATTGTTTCTATCACGTGTTGCCAAAGGATTGGGCACCAGTACCGGCCCCTTTCAATCCCTTTCATGCATTAAACATCTGGGGAACATCTAGGGAATAAGCAAGCCTGGTTTGAACACAATCATGGACTGAAATCATTCAGGGAATTTTTACAGCCTGTTCTGAGTTGGGCAAATTATGTATAGAATGCTTCAAAACCTGGTGCCTTGGCCTACGATTCGGACCACTTTCCGGGCCGTCGCACGGCGACGGCGACGGCCATGTCCTCTCCGCACGTGTTGCCTGCCGAGCGACGCCGCTGTTCCAACTCCATCTCGTTCACGATCTTCTCTACCAAGGACCTCACAGGGCCCCTGTGAGCACCAGGTGGCTCTTGAGGTTCCACTTCAGGTCAAAACTGCATTGACTATAACACTTGTAACAAGACCGCACATATGTTTCCGCATGAGCTGCACACACACCCTGTCATCACGTTGAATGGACATTACCGGCTCAAACGTGTTACGCAATCGATATGTTCAACAATTGTTGGCCAGTTGTGGTCATAGTGCCGCGCACTCAAGGCTTCTGATGTCACCCGTCACATCTGGCAAGTGAACGAACCAGTCTACTGGGGAAGCTGAATTGAAATAATACCATCCCATAGCATGTCCTCTGGCTTCCCCCAAAAACACGTTCTCGTTGAAACCGAATGCGGAACATGTCAATCAACAGCTGCAGTACTCAACTTAACCTTTACACAGCCAAACAATATCTTCCGCATCTGGGTGACGCTGGACGCCCCTTTTGCATCTTGGTGACGCTTCTTCATCCTTCTTCTTCTGCAGCTCCTCATCTTTGAGCTTCCGCCTCATATGCCCAACTTTGAGATATCCAAATAGCGCACACACCCAAATGGCACACCTCCAGATTGATCCTGTGAAGTGGAACTGCACCAAAGCCGCAGTTTGATCGCATAGCGCTTCAGCCCAAATACGTATGGTGGTTTCTCCATGTTTCCCCGCTTGATCCTTGACCTCTGTGCCATCTCGGCCTCTGATGCTCTTGGGAGATATGATATGGTGGTGCGGCCCAGCTTTGTCAAACCCAGAATGTCCCGTGTGGTCCGTCCTTTGCCCCTGTGGTAGTTTCAGCCGGGCGACTCATACTCCAGCTGTGCATCGCGGTCGATCTTCTCCTGGAGCAATTTTTCTTGACCGGCGCGAGTCGCGCGAGTTCAAAGGGCCAGCTGATGCGGATGGAGTGTGACCAGCAACAGCAAAAGCTGTGACGAGCTTATTATCATACATTCATACATGATGTCCTTCAACACCGCCCTCCGTTTCCTCCCTTGATCTGCCGGCCTTGACGATCCGCTGCTGCTTCTCATCCTGACAGGGGCTTCAAACATGGATTTGGACCATGTGGCTGGGTCTGGAATGAGAGGAATCACCACCCTAAGTTGGAAGTCTCAAAACAGATCGCCTACCACGAGGTGAAGGTGGTGATCCGAGGATTTTTGTTGGTTGTCATTTGTGATGGAGGAAGCTCCAACCCTGAATTAGGAGTTTGCACCTAAGTTTCCCTATATACACCTCTCACACATCCTACACCTCGAACGATTCATAATATTGGACTGACCAAGACTGGTCTGCAAAAGGACAAATTCCGTAAAAAGGAATTCATCATTAGTTCTTGGTTGCAACAATGCGCGGCAGGTTGTCTCTCACAGATCAGGGGGACAACGAAATGGGGCCAGTCTATAGTGACCCTCAAAGATAAACAAGTCAAGTGAATTTCCTCTTTCAAACGTATTTGAAGCCCTATCCTTTTGGGAGACCAAAGGCCTTCATATAGATTTTTGCTTTATTTATATAAGATACATTCCATGGAGATCAAGATCTAGAATCTCATCAGCTCAACACCAATTACTCAAGCAGAAGCGTGCACAGCCGATGCGGAAGAACGTATTGATATGAGATTGGCTTTCGTTTCTTAAAAAAAAGGCATCGGACTTCAACGGATGTATGATATTTCCATGTTCTAAGTCCCTGCCCCCCAAAACTGGTTCGTTTGAACTTGTCTGGCTTTTCTGCGGTTTGTCCTTGGTTCTTCTTGGCTTTAGCTTGAAAAAGTGGAGGGGGCTGGAGACAGTGCGCAGTGCCTCCCCCTAAAAGCAACGAGCACCAGGAAAATATGACAACAACACCTTGACATAATATATCGATTATCAAAGTAAATGTAAATAATATGTCAACAATATGAAACAATAATATAATATGTAAGTTTTTAATTTTTTCACTTTGACATCATATATCAATCAAACAATATGAACCACATGATTCCACGTGAGCTTCCCCCGGGTTGGCTTCGCGCGCCAACGCTAGCCGCTGGGCTTGTCCGTCGCAGCCCATCGACACGATGACTCGCCCCGTCCGGTTCTCCTGTCGCAGCTGCTCCTGCTCCTTCCAACGTTCCAACTCCATGAGGGAGTTCCTGGGTCGGTGCTGGGAGTGACAGTGAAACGACAAGGATGTAAGAACAGGAGCTTTTCAGTAGTGGAAGTATAGCCTCTTGAGGAAATCACGCATGTTCATGCAAGGAATCAGGGCCAGAGATTTCCGCAAAGCCGAAAGGGCCCTAAATCTATGCAAAGGGTCTCGTCTTGCCATTCAGCCCAGGACCAAGGAGGTAGAGGGGCACTGCACTCTCTCGGACATTCCAAGGAAGAAACCATTTCAGGTGCGGCTCACTCCAAGCCCAACCCAAACGACGCTCGAGAGGCCACTGGAACCAAGGACTTTCGTGCTCAGCAGGGACCGGTCTTCACCAACACAGGCAGTCCCCGTGCTCCGCCGTGCTTTCGCCAAGGAGCTCGTAGTAGCGCTTATCTTCCTCTGACGAGGCGTTTGGGCTAGGCTGTGCCATTCACCATGCATGTGCCAGGGGTTTATATACATGATCAAAACAGCGTGGCATCCTCCGCTCTTGGACGTGAGGACGATTGTGGACGTGTGAAGAAACACGCCCCGTCCAAGGATCCGAATCGGAAGATGTATATCGAGGACATCATGAAACTCAAAGGGTAGGGAACTCAGAAGATCTTTTCAATTCTTGAACTGAGTAGCACGCGAAAGTCAGCCGGCACAAACCCGGCCCCACAACGGACGTTCTGGTGACAAGCTCGTACTGGTGCCTCCGTTCGACCAGGCGAGTGTCATCGTGTGTATGTGTATGTGTATGGTAGCAATTTGGGGGGGCTTCTTACACTGATATGGAACATGTATCCATGTTTTTTTGTGTTCATTTGATGGTGGGAAGACCACCGAGTTGGTGATTCACAGCATGTCCCCCCTCCAAAAAAATAAGTGATCTAATAAGGATCGCCATCCTAATCGCACAACATACGTAGTCCCAAAAATGACGCTGCAAGTCGTGATCTTAGAACCCATTCTGTCCATATTTTTTCGACGCTCAGTCACCCCAAACCGCCCGCGCCGCGCGGTGGAGGGTGGGCCGCCCCAGCCGTCCTCCACGGCGTATTCCTGACGCTTGGCCTTCTCTGCCACCTCAAATCGAGGGGGCGGTCGATTGGCCTCCTTGGAGCCCCTAGTAGCTTCTTGCTCCTAGTAGTAAGGCCAGGAGCCCCAAATAGCTTCTTGTTCCTAGTTCCCCAAGCCCGGAACCAGCACGGGAAGCAAAACACACGAACCCGTCGTGTTTGGGATTCGATGTCGAGCGGTTTGGTTCCGAGGGTTGAGAGGTTTGGCATCCCTACCAGGCCAACCATACCCCCTATTGAGGTGCGTTTGGATTGGAGCGCAAGTTGTGTGTGGAGATTGAGTTCCATCGTTTCGTTCGCCAGACCGAGACCATGGAATCACCTGTTCGACCACCTTTTTGGATCACCTACAGACCATCTTCATTTATGTTTGTGGTCTTGGACGACTGCAGGGCAGACTTTTTTTCATGGCGAGCGCCCCTCTCTCGAGGCGGACCCGAAACGAACATGCATATAGCCCTTCTACTTATATTCCTCTGGGCTGAGAAAACAGAGGTGCAAACATGGTGCTCCTGTCAGCGGAAGATATGGAAAGAAAACTCCTATTTCATGCTGCCTTCAGCACACCAGGTGGTAACTTCTGGTCAAAAATTCCTTTCCCATCCACTTGCTTTACTCCTCTGGTAGCAATTCCACGATTGTCCCGGTCCCGGTCCCAAAAAGGTGGCCAACCACCCACGGCATGACCACCACCGCTGTGACCACCACAGCGCATCCATCCAAAAAGCCTCTGGCACAGATCCCACAGCTCCCCTGAGCCTGCTGGTCCAAGTCCATGCGCATCTTCCGCTGCAACGCCTTGACGCCCAGCTGTTGCCGCAAGGCGTCCTGCTCGTGCAAGTAGGACCTGCCAGGTCCAAAGGCGAGGTCGGTCGTCGATGGCCTGTTGGATGGACCTGGGAGCTAGCAGAAAGGAAAGGAAAGGATACACAGGCCTAGGATCCAGTCCTAGGCCCAGTAAATAATAGTAAATACATGTAATTACTAGGCCCGAGTTTCTGCTGAAATTGTTGGGAAGTCATATGCTTACGAAACAGAGATCTGCTGAGATCTGCTGAAAGCGGATCATCTGGTGACTCCGAGTGGACTGGCCTTTGCACCATCACGACAAAAAAACCAACAACAAACGTTGCATGGCAGCGGGAGTGGGGGTTGCTATTTGATAGAAGCCTCTAAGC
>CAXAMN010008446.1:108840-126386 GCA_963970005.1 Durusdinium trenchii
CTAAACGCCTCTAAGCCTCAATTAGTAGAGGCTTCGGGGCTTAGACGCTTAGGCGCTTGGGCTTAGGGGCTTAGACGCTTAGGCGCTTGGCATTGCTTTGCTTGGGCTTATGCGCTTAGGGGCTTAGGCGCTTAGAGGCTGGACGTCGAATTTCTTGACCCCTCCTCCTACTGCAATGAAACGTTGCTTATCTTTGGGGATTGGATGGGCTGCAACCTTTGGCAGGTCGGTCCTGCAAGTCGTCCCAGGAAGACCAAACATCCGCAGGGGTTGCCCTCCAGTCGCAGCGCTGGAGCGACTGGAGAACAACATTCTTCTTGAAGGTCCACCACCTGGTCCACCGTCCACCTCTAAGCAGTTTCCTTCTTGTCCCCCACATGGCGAACCTGGCAGAAGCCTGGATCCCAATGGGCGTTTTGGTGGTGGAGCGCGGCAAAACCAACACAAGGGCTGAATCAGAATGAACGAGCTTCAATCTTCCTTCAATCTTCTATCATCTTCTATCAATCTGAGGGAATCAAAACATCTCACCCGCATACTATAGGTTGATGGTCACTCTGTCTGAAGTTTTTATTGTTTCAAGTTTCACTCCTTTCTTCACTGATTGTCACTCCTTTCTTGCCTGTGCTCACTGATGAGTTACAGAACATCCAGTCGTGCAACAAATCCCATGGCTTTGGATCACTTTGAGCCCATTTGAGCCCCATCTAGAACCCACCGGTTTGTGAATGAACACCTCCTGCGGATTCCAATCTATTCCAACCTCTCTATCTCGGGGCTCCCGGCGCGTACTCATCGAGTCGGGTCCAGTCATAGGAGGAGGGCAGCTCGAACTTGGAGCTCACCATCTCCCTGGAAAAAACCAGGGCCGGATCCAAACCATCTTCGAGACGGGCCCAAACGGGCGGAGGGTGCTCCTTTTTTTTGCCGGAGGAGAAGCCACCAAAATGGCTATTAGGCCGTCACTTTGGTCACTTTGGAGTGGCTCTTCATCTCCAGAACAGGCATGTTGTATGGCATGGCATTGGTTCTCCGACTCCCTGAACCACCATGGACTCACGCCTCACGCGTCCGCGACGACGCCTGCCCGCCAAGGAGGTGGCGCTTCGAGATCGCCGTGTCATGCCGCTGTAGTTGGAGACGCCGGAGATCACCTCCAAGCCGAGCACTGGAGGTATGTGGGCGTCTTGGTTCATGGGGTCGGGACTGAAGAATGGATTCAAAAAAAAAGCCTTGCATTGCAATGTTCAATCCCCCAAAACATCAAGAAAAACCAGCACTAGAGGTTTGATAAATAGGGCCTTTAAGTCGCATCATGTCGCATCGAAATCCACCAACTTTAGCCCGCACTCATCTGACCAGACCTCCTGGTCCCTTGTGCTGTGACAGTTGTGTGGAATCGGTCGACCTCATCTGACAGTGTGCTTGCAGATCTGTTCCCCCACCACCCGTGCTGTTCGCTCACCTCCCATTCCAGCCCCCGAGAAGAGATGGGGCGAGCCCCCGACATGAGATGGGGGGAGTCTGTTGCCCCCTGGTCTCTCCTCAGTCACCAAGACAGTCAGATCTGAGTGAAACAGTGACCGCCGATCGGCTGAGGGGCTGAGATCTCGGCTGATCCTTCAAACCAGGACCCTCCGAGGTTCGACCCGAGCACAGGTGGTGAACCGCGACTTACCACCAAAGTGCCCACCTGGCCAGGAGGGTCCAGGAAGGAATCCCAATATGCAATTTTCCTGGAAAAAGCGTTTAAAACAACACAAACACTTCTGAGCTCTAAGTCTTGTGAGCTATAAAATCTCTGGTTCCCAAACGGTTTGCTCGATCAAAGTTCCACACTCTCTGCCAGCCTCCCTCCACTGCGACGCCCGTCTAAGCCGTTCGCGTTCGCCCGTCTTGGTGTCCCCCACCGACGCGCTCTCATCACAGATGCGCTTCTGCGCCCGTCCGTGGAGCCGCCTTGCGCGAAGAACATGTGGGAGGTCACTCACAGTTTGGACACGGGAGAAGTCTGCCTGAACCAAAGAATCTTATATAGACATGTTTAATGGTATGTTTCTGTGGACTATTTTGGAAGTGGGAAGAAGGAGACTTACAGTAAAATATCTTAACATATACCTAGGACCATCCTGTCTGGAGATCCATATTTAAGATTATTTAAGTACTGTAGTGTAGAATAGTACATGGGGCACCCCGTAAGGATGGTCCTGCTTGAGATCATAGAGCACAAACACACACACACATATCCCACATCATCCTACGATCCTCTGCATACATTGCAAAACCTTCAGACATTTCCAAACGCATCATGCGTCAGTCGTCTTGGTGGGAGGCGGTCCAGAAAGGGCCTCCCAAAGCTGTGATGACTAAGTGCCATGGAAAACGGGTCAACCGGCAGTCCACCTCACGTGGGTTCCCGGTCTCCCACATCGGTCCATCGAACAGTGGGCGGCCCGCACCGGCGCCCTACGGCCCGCACCGGCGCCCTACTTCCCAGGTCCCCTGACAACCTCTCGCCCCTCGTCATTCTGCACGTGGGACCCTGGAAGATGTCCCACTTGCTCCGATGGGGGCTCGTCAAAACCACCGGCATCCATGCTCCGTTGAAGCACTCATAGTAAGCCCAACATCGAAGAAATGCGTTTCTTTGCAAAACAGAACGCAATGTTGCATCTATCTATTTGAGAATCTCTTCTATAGTCTGGAAGTTGCCCCCGCGGCACTGTGTTGCCACCCAAGTAATTAATTAGTCTTCCTTCAGCATTCCTGCGCACTTTTGCAACAAAACTGTGAGGCTCCGTCCCTCCAACAAATGAACTATTTGATGGTGGCCATTCCATGTGCAAAGCTGTGTTCCATCGAATGCGTGGTAGCGCCCTCACGTGTCGGACGAAGTAGCAAGCTAGCAAGCAAATGCTGTTGTGAAGTCGAGCAGAATCAAGATTGAGCCCTGTCACTTTACCCAGAATTCTTCCTTTGCTCTTTCTGCAGCGTGGCTGGGACCTGCACGACAAAAACACATCTAATAAGACTAACACTTCTTGGTTCGAAGGAAGTTGGATCTGAAAGAACATCTTCAAACAAAACAACCCAAGAAAACTACAAACCCTTCCGATGTTTCCTCTATTTTCTCTTCCCAGGTTCCCCAAAACTCAGCCACAAACCACCCGCAAACGCGCGGGAGTCTCTCACCGGGTTCGCCCGGTGGACCCTCCCTCCGTGCCTCTCCAGACGGATCAAGTTGCGCTCGGTGACGGCGGCGGTCTTCGCGAAGCGGTCCACCTGCGCGGCGGGGGCCGTTGCGCGGCCGAAGAACTGAGGCCGAAGTCCTCGGTGACTCGGTGGGTTGGTCGGGGGGTTGGGAGTAGTAGGAGTAGAGGGTGGGCACGAGAACACGATGCAGAAAGATGGTGACAAAGGCCGACCAAGGCCTTTGTAGACCTTCTGTATGGTGGGGGGGGGCAGCGCAGACTGTTAGGAAGGCCGCATGTTTGAGGGGGTGTTGCAGATCCAAGGGAAAACAAAACCAAGCTGCCTAGTGCTTTGGAGACGGCGGAAGGCCCAAAACATGCGCGAGGATCGGCACCATTCATTGGCCCTCCCGTAAAAGGAGAACCTTCAAGGTGCCACTTTCAATGAGGGCGTTTCTGAAGGTTCTCTTTTTGGAGTCAACCACCGCCAGAGAGCTGCAACATGGCCAGGCCCAAAGAAATTGGGCTCCAACTACCACCGTCTTCGCTTCGGTGGTTGGTGTGGTGGCTGGGTGCCAGCTGGGTCTGTGCCGGTTTGGAGCTGCTTTAGGCTGGACCCATCGGAGGGCCGTGCGATCCAATGTCACGTGTTATTCAAAACGACGGTCTGAAACATTCTGAAACGCCCTAAGGATCCGCACCCTCAAAAACAAGGGTTTTGAGGGTACAAACCCTACAGGCAACGGCGGTAGTCACCGCCAGTTCTTGTTACCAAGTCTTCCCCCATGGAACTCTGCACAGCCACGAGGCTGAAAAGTCACCGCCACACCGTCGCCCACTGTAAACGCAACATAAACTAAGACCTTTCACCCAATTCCAAGCTTGATCAAATGGAGTTCCCCATGTAAACGCAAGTCACAACATAGCAAAAAACATATGTTTTTTAATGGTTGGAAACCACGTTTATGAACCTAACCCCCTTGTGAACGCAGCCTGAGGTCTCCCTGTTTTCCATGCACCACCTGACGTTCTTTTCGACTTTCGCTTAAGCTCCCCCCCAGCTATTTTCAATACCCACCACTGGTGGCTGCGACTTCCTCCACTATGAGTAGAGGGTTCGACCCCTTCTAAGGAGGGTCCAAGGATGCTTAGGGCGGTCTAAATCCTTTAAAAAAACCAACCGAACCTTAAGTCTTGCATCTACCCCAGGCCCATGGCCCAGGCGCAAAGAGAAGGACATGATTCAGTAGTCAATCACCAAAAGGGGTCCTTCGGGGCCGCACGAGTGTTGATCCATTTTTTGGGGGAATCAGTTCACATGGCTGACCTGAGCAGTCAGTCACCCAACGACCCAATCAGTTTCCATAAAACCATCGCCACCCACACAGGCACACGTGCGTCCACGTACGCTCTGCAGGCCCCCAGCCAGCATGCTGGAAGAGGGGCCGCTGATCGGGCGTTCACGGCCACCTTTTTGGATTAGCGATGAGATCTGCGATGCTTTTGGGGTCTTCGAATATATTCACCAAGAATCTCCGTAGGAGCGACCATCCATGCCGGGCATCCGAAAAGGCACGCGCTTTCAGCTTCCGAATGGAGCGATCATGGAACCTTTGAACCATCTCCAAGTCACCCAAAAGAACTTGTCTGGTTGGTGTTTTCATAATCCCCAAGTAAGGGTTGAACATAAACATATCCGAAACCATCACCTAGTTGTTGCATGACATGGCATCCCAACATTTCAAACACCAAATGGCCAGTCTGATCCCGCAACTCTTCGGCCAGTCTGGCTCGACTCATCCGTAGCCAAACTACCGTACTTTGCTTCCGACTGCTGTCTTATTTGCACGCCAAGATCACACACACAAACGTATACACAAACACAAAAATTAAGCTGACTGCTCTCTTAACTGCAACTTTTTGGGTAACTCTTGACATGTCTCTTCAAAACTTCCCTCTAGAACATGCACCATCTCCATTGCGCGACTGTGCAAGAACAGGGGCACGTGGTGCCAAAAATCCAACGTCCTAAGACCGTCTAACCGCTCCACCAAAACCAACTCGCTCTCAAAGCCTTGGATCTACTGAAGATCTGCTTTTGTTCATCGTTTTGTTAAGAAGACATGTTAAAACATGTTAAAACGGGAACTTCATATCTTTTTCCAAAACACATCCTCTTGCTTCATCAATGGTTCATCATTTTTTCACTCAAAAAGCGGGGATCCATTCACGGCCCTGGCCGATGCGGCCAGCCGTTGATCGCTCCCACAAAGCCTTCTAGCTCAAGAAATCCGGAATCCCGCATGGGACGGAGGTGTTTTTCCATCTACTTCTCACAGTTTGCTGAAAGATGTGGCCAAGGACCTGACACTTTGGATGGATTCCATGATCCAGCCCTTTCGTTCGCCACCGAAACGGAGGCTTGCACATCCACAATCCATCATAAATGTTGGTTTTGTTCTTAGACCTGGCATGGGCACTGGCTATATTTTCATGTCTTTTTTGCTTTGTTCTGTCATTTGACCGTGACGTGCTCGACCACGGCGGGGCGACTGCCGATAGAGACCGGGCGCCCACTGACAGTTCGATTCCAAGCCCTCGGTTCCTTCCGTTCTAGGTTCGTCAAAGGCCGAGAACGGAGTCACACAAGGTACACAAGGCTCCACAAGGGCATGGAGTAAATACAGGCATACCAGAGGCTTGCTCCAGTACATTATATCTCATGTATGGCGGTTGATTAATCACAAGAAAAGCGGCCTGCCTCCAGGATGGTTTCAAAATCTCCACATGAGGAATAGCCCAATAGCTCTACATATCCCTGGAACTAACATGGAAGTGGATGGCAAGGCGCCTCTCAGACCATTTTCCATCATTTTCCTCTACACCACATCGCAGGGATCGATCCTGCTCTATTAACCCTCCTTTCCAGGGATTGTATAGATCAACAGTTTCATGTCTCATGCTTCATGTCTCATGGAATGCCCCACTGGTTGCCACACAGGATTCCGTTCGCCGCCGTGTCAGCAGCAGCTGCTCAGCATGATCGGAAGGTGGAAGGTGTTTCAACCCTTCCACCCATAGGCTAGGGATCTCCGACTCCATGAGAATCAAAACATATCAAAGCTACCCCTTCGTGTATGACCATGACAAAAAATGCAACGAAAGTTCTGCATCTACCAAAACCACTCAGCAGTATGCACACTAAAGCATCTAGCTCCACACATCTTCTTGGCTCGTGGTCACGCGCTGTTGCGCGCGGGAGAGCGCGCCACGGTCCCCAGCACTCCTGAGGAGGACATGAGAACCCTGCGCTGTCAGGTCGGATCTGGTTTGCCAATACACCAAACAGAAGAAATGTTGTGGCTCATATATATGACTCATTGTACATGACACTTCTACGTGTGGTGCAGGCCAGGGGAGACGAGAGAAGCCTTTAAGACGCACAACGAACGCAGCCAACCCGCGGCGAGTAGCGCACGCTTCGGAGCCTTCTCTCCATCCAGTCATAGGGGTCCGCGTGATCGAAAGTGATCCACAGGTGACATCGTCGAAGTGGAGGGAGGGAAACCACATGTTTGGTCGGAGAATGGTCAGGGCCGGGCCATGCCACAAACCAACAAGGAGTGTATCATGTATCCAGTCCGTACAGGTGGGGATGCGCAGCAGCGACGTGACGTGGACTGACAAGATGAACTGAATCCGGAGAGATCGCAGGGCAAACCACTGAATCCGCAGGCCGTGCAGGTGGAATCCACTGTTTTCACTCCACTTCCATGATGATTTGAGGGAGTTTATAGCCCAAACAGGCTTCTTCTGTCCTTCTTGCAGATCGTAGCACCAGGCACTGAGGGAACATGAGGCAAGCCATGGCAAGTTGGGGGGTGTAGCAACTGGATGTTCAACACGTGAACTGTCGATAGCGAAGTGCGTCATCCTTGATACCCACTATCCCGCCTGTCTTTAGTGGCGTTTTGTCGCATGCTTCGCATCAAAACCTTCGCCGTGACGTGTTCGTCTTGGCAGGTTCGTCCTGAATACGTCCCATCAACACTGATACGTCGAAGAACTGTCAGCTGGAATGTCAGCTGAACTGCTGGGATCTGTAAGCTGACAAAATGCAGAATCAACATCTCCTACATCTCACTGTCATCCACTGACAGGTGTTGCTGATGGTTTTTGCATAGACTAGATTACTAGATGTTCTTGGCTCAATCAAATGCCACACCATATCCGCTTCCCACAGCGTCCACCCACTGCTTCCCACCGTCGCGTCCACCCAGAGCGACGTCCACCCAGTCCTTTCGTGTCGAAGCGGAGAAAGCAAAGCAGGAAGCGCCCAAGAGCACTAATCCTCAGTCAACAAAATGTAGCCGACCTCACTCAGTTAGAACCGTATGTTATGTGTGGAAATTGTAGTTGAACTTCAAGAAACTCAGCAGGTGGTAACTCTCTCTCCCTCTCTCTCTCCCACTCTCTCTCTCTCTCTTTCCTCTCTATGTTCTTCCGCACTATCAACGGTATGAGAGACTGTAAACAGGGACAGTTAAAGAGTAAACTGAGGAATTGCAGAACTTCGTCAAGACAAAAGAGTGCCTCTCAGTAAGGGAAGCATTCAAGGCATGCAGTTGATGGACAAGCTCATACACCACTACCCGAAAAACATCTAATATTTCAGCAAAAGCAACCATCTGCAAATACAACAAAAGCATACAAAACATACTTGCATGAAATCCAGGGTGGTAGCAGGCTAGGCGGCTAGAGATTGCAACCCACGTGTTAAAAATGATCGGAACAAGTCAAAACAACACCGTATTTTCTTCCTCTTCTTGTGCTAAACATGCTGAGGCTAACTTGTAGAATCTTGACAAGGCAAGGGCCTCATCAGTTACTACGGTTTTGACATCCTACTTCACCCACTCACCCAGATGTTATTTGATCCAATTGGCCATGAGAAGGAACACAAACTAACACACATTGTTGTAAAACTAATAACGAACTGATGCCAATACCATCCAATACCAACATGGTGAAAATCCAGAAGCAAAGGATGGGAAAATAAGCTATGCATATCAATTCCTCGAGAAAGGCCATGATCAGTAGTAGTGCACAAAAAAAGGTGTACAAATCATTAAGTCCTCAAATAAAAAAACCATGAGATGGCCATACCAGTCCTACCATACCGAGCCTATACCATGCCTATAGGGCCTATACCCTCCAGACTCCCCACGTCCTCCATCCCTTTAGACCCACCAACCTCGTCTCTGAGGACCCGGCCCAGCAGAAGCAGCCGCTTCGGGGCGCCTTGTGCGCCTCGCAAGGTTCGGTCACGTTCTTCACGACGCGGAGAACGGCGGCAGTGGGTTTTTCCGGACCGGGGCAGAGTGGATTCCTATAGAACTTCAAGGGGTTTCTGCCCCTCCCCCAAAGAGTTTCGAAAGATTGGTGTTGTTTTTTTTTTGTTTGGTTTTTTCTTGTTTCAATGTCTTTGTGCCAAGAGTCCAAGAGGGGTTTTGCGGTTTTTACCTTAGGCAACCAAACATGCAATGTGTGCCCAAGAAGCCGTGGTGAATGAACTAAGGATTCCTGAATGTCAACGATGTCGATCGTTGGACTGGCCCATACCCGACGACTGCAAAACGTCAATGTTCAACTCCAGTGCCCAGTGTGGCTTCCACCCCCGCATCCTATCCAGCGTCCCTCATGGGAAGTCAGCGCCTGATAATAGGTGTAGATTTCCCAGAACCTGAGCTAAAAAGTATGGGCAAATGACTGCTGCTAGTAAAGCTCTCACAACATTTACACTGTAACATGTAGTCTAGGAGTCAGGGAAAACCTGAGCTCTCGAGATTCTGAAGCTGGAATCTTCAAATCGTGGAACGTGAAGGGTACGGAGCCTGACAACTTCACCCATCTCCCAAACATGTGCAGCTTGCACGGCTTTGCGGGAGCTCAAAACGGGAACGGGAGACTCAGGCCTGCTGGGTTTAGAAGAATCCAGATTTTTTCCTGATTTCCATCACCCGCATGGGTAGTGGTGGTGGAGGTAGTAGCAGCAGCAGCAGCAGTACCAACAGCAATAGTGCAACTGTAGTAGTGTAACAGTAGTAGTAGTAGTAGTAGTAGTAGTAGTAGTAGTAGTAGTAGTAGTGGTAGTAGTAGTAGTGGTGGTAGTGGTAGTGGTAGTGGTAGTGGTAGTGGTAGTGGTAGTGGTAGTGGTAGTAGTAGTAGTAGTAGGGATCCTGTCTATGATTTTGATTATGTGCATTTGCTGGGGGATGTAGCACTTCCTACAAGCAATGGAATGCTTGTATATGTTTGTATCATTTACAAATGCAAGTTCCAACGGCAATGGTACGGTTCGACTCTGGGAGAGGCATAATCATTGGCTCGATCAAACGCGGAAGTAGCCTTCCCTCAACATTGCCGACTCACCCACGGATTCGGAAAGCGATCAGCGATGGACACTCCTAGCAAAAGGGGCTTGAAGATGCTTGAAGGCTCTTTCAATGCGGGGCTTTTGGGCTCACAAGTTGACGCCTCCCAAAATTCACACGTGATGCAGATCGAAGCAGCTGATCGAAGCTCAACTTCTTTCCCTCGTCCAAGCCATACTCATCCTTGATCTGCTGAAAAGACTTCATCCTGGGTGGGCCAGCGACCCAAACAATGTGCTTTCCTACTCGATCCCCTCGGCTCCAATGGACTCCGAAAAGCCACAAAAAATCGGCTGGTCCCAGCGAAACTGTGCCAGGGAATTTGGAAGATGGGCCATGGGGAAGGTTGTTTATCTGTGTTTTCCCCTAGCCTTCCAAGATGAAATCTGGTTGACCTGGTGTTGCACGTAGTCTAAAATCCTTAGCCAGGCAACGAAGGCTCAGAAGGTGTCAAAAACACCACACTGACCGTACCTATGAAACACATTGGTGCAAGCCGCTGCGTTTGTTGGAAACCCGACCACTCAACCCGCAACTTACATACTGTTACATTGTCATTATGCTCAGGCGCGATGTTATGTTATATGCTGTGCATTGTAAAGACCGAGCTCAACAAATGAGAAGACAATTTACTGTCAAATTGAATGCAGGACTGATCAAACCACCATGAGCCGTTGCTTCTCACTAGTTTAATACCGCCCTGCCTTCCTCCTCACCTCAATCCCCGAACACACCGCCCCCCCCCCAGGACCTCACCCAAACCCGGTTTTTCGTGGCTTTCGCGCACCCCAAAACCCGAACGGTCGGAACGAACGCCACCGCCGAGCGTCGGCACGCCGTTCCACAAGAAGCAGTTCTCGAGCTCAGTACCGTCCAAGCCCTCGTCCGCATCAACGTTGAACAAGTTGAAGATACGTTTAGCTTCCTTGCATCATCTCGCATCTAAAAGGTCCACTGGGGGAAGAAAAGCTCTTCAGCATTCTTCGATGGGGTATGGACATGGCATAATAAGACATCAGAGAATCAAAGTGCTCTGGTTGCTTCTCTGCAACCTGAGTTTTTTCTGAGGGCCTTGAGTGCTCCTCTTGCCATCCAAGCTCTTCATGCCAAACGCTTCGCGCAACCGACGGAGCGGCGCTCGCCGCGGCGTCGCGTCGCGTCGAGTTTTGGTCCGTCCTGCTGCGGATCGAACTCGTCCTCCACGTCGAAGTCGTCGTCGACGTCATCCTGGATCGCTGGGAGTGAGTCATGGTCTGCTACTTGGTCTGCTGATGTCTGCTGGAGATTGATGCACATATTGGCATGCACATACCAGGACCATCCTGACGGGGTGCCCAATGGATACCCTACACTACTTATTACCAGGTATTTGACACCCCTTGGATGGTCCAGGCAATAGCGTTCTCCGATCTTGGAAGGAAAAAGACACCTATTTGGTTTGGCTTAGGCGTCTAAAGGGCCAACGAATTATCTACGGCTAAAATGCTGTGGGCGTGTGCAACCGAGTGCCACCAGCGTTTGGGTGAACGACTTCAACCCCTCGCTGTGGCGAGGTGCTGGTGCTTTCGGTTCGGCGGTTCAACCAGGAAATACATCCGGTCCTCCTGTTCTTCTTCGTAGCTTTCAATCTCAGGCGGCTCGACCTGCAGGCCCGCCGTGTACCGGTGTAGTGCTGGCCATGGTGCACCCAAGTTGATCTTAGTTGACTTGTAAAAAAGCATGTAAAAACACCTGCAAAGCATGGGGGTGAAACAACCCTTGAGGTAGGGAAAGTGTCATCAACGCTCAGAAGCCATTGACACACCTTTCTTCTCTTGCAACTCTTTTGTTCAGATGTTCCGAAACGCGGGGCGGACTGATTCGCCACCAGCCAGTGGACCTTCACCCAAGGCTCAATCAGGAACAACTCACCAAACTCAGATTGGATGCGTGCTTGGCTGATGATTCATGCTGCCTAGCATGCTATCCATCTTAGATTCTTGCCAACACTACTTGTAGCAAGCATTCTGAGAGATACTTTGAAGACCCTGGAGTTGCTTTCTTTGGTCTATCATCTTTGGGGCAGCTTTCGGGTCGGTGGAGTGGGAGAAACTGAAGAGAGGCTACGGGACTGAACGGACTGAACCGTGGATGCTGGTACTTGCCACCTGAAAACCACAGGACGGTGGCACTCTGAAAACCACAGTCGGGTTCATCCGGGTCACCTTCAAATGTTCGCAGTTCCGATGCATTTTGGGTTTGGACATGTCAAGAAACGGAACAAGTTGACAGGTTAGCAGGAACTGAGGGAATGTCCCCTGAGTAGAGATTCCTTTCAATATGTGCGGGTGCATTCAAATAGGGGGAGGCGCTTAAAAAGAAGACTCCCTGGAAGAAGGAAAACAAACAAAAACCATTAACAACCCAGGCGGGCTGAAAGGTCCCCCCTATATGGTTTCCATATCTTTGGATCCCTTCCCTCCATCACACCGGAACCCCCCCCGATCCAAACCAGAAAAACCGTCTCCACCGTCGCTTCGATGCGTCGCGACGGAGAAAACCATCGCCTCGTCGACGGGTTGCAGGTTGTAATCCCTTCCATCATCCACGTTCCGTGAGAAGTCCTTGGGGTCGAGAGTGAAAGCACTGGCAGCACGCACTGGACTGGGCGGCAAGCTTCTGAAATCCAAACGCATTTGTGGAAGGTGTCAAGAAGGAGTTCCACGTCGTTGGCTGGTGTTTTTTTGTTATCTCTTGTTCATCCATGTCGGGGTGACACCTGGTCACCTGGCCGCCAGTTCACACTGAAAAGCCGAACAGGAGAAAACTACGATAGGACTATCAGGACTATCTTCCTTCAGCTAGTATCTTTTACTAACTGTTACTAGTAATGGGACACACTATAGCCATCGATATGATTTGATATAATTTGGTGTTCATGTTCAAAAATGTAAGTTCACCCTGTTGAGAGACACAGCCAGAAACAGGGCATGAAACCCTTGTTCTCCACAGGGCCTGACCCGGTGCTGTTTTCACGCCAAAGCACATATTCTGTGAGGCCGATGATGGCATACTGCCTTGGAGAGGGTGCAGGACAGTAGTCAATAAGGAAGGCTGCACAAACACATACAAACACCAAAGCCTGGTGGCAGTTTCCTTTGCAGGGCAGTTTCTCGAACGAAAGTATGACATCTATGTCTTGAACTATCTGGGAGTCCCTGCACAGCACTTAGGTGTTTTCTAAGAAATGGTCACTCAAGACTCACTTGATCTCACTTGTTTCCTTTATGTTCCTTTCAGTTGTTGAGTTCTCATTCCCCTGCTGTGCGTTCACCGTGCCCGGTCGTGTTTGATACGTGCGTGGTCGCCCTGATGAGACGTGAGTCGTTTCGGAACCCGAAGCAGGTCGCCGCCCCGACCACCGTCGCGTCGTTCTGCTCGACTCGGTGCCCCAGGAAGTTGAAGTCGTCATTGCAAATGTAGTTGTAAGGCACATAGCCATAGCCCTTATCACCCCAGCTGGTTCCCCAGCTGTTCCGCACGATGAAGACCTGGAAACAGTGCAGCCAGGTCTTAACACATCCAACAAACGGTGCAGCTCGATGTGCGACTGACTGATCTGTGAAAGAAGAAGGCAAGGTTGTGTTTACCATGGTGCTGGCAAACAACTTGGGTGTGATTAACATAAATCATATATATATATATAATTATATATATATATATACAGTAAATATGGAGACCTCCCAGTTCGATCTTCTGGAAGGTTCGGAAAATAGACCAGTCTACCCAGGGGGTCTCCCTTTTTTCGATACACACCCACTTCTTTGCGGAATCGCGATACAACATGGTTGTGGGCTTCACGCGTTTTGGTGTACCGCGAGGGGCCGGGGCCAAGAGCATCCACGAGCAAGTGGCTAGCGCGGGACGTCCTTCTCAAACAGCCACCAAGGATCTGCACTCGCCCCGCAAACTCTGAAATGTTAAACTCTTTTGTAAACCCACAACCATCCCCCTTCGGCTACACCAGGTGGGGTTGGGTCCCCCTAAAGGTGGACAAACTGCCATCCCCACATACCCCCGCAAAATGGTTGATAAAATGCCGCCCAGATTCTGACTAATTTCTTTCTTATCAGGAGCTCAAGCCCTCCCAATTCTAGCCAGGGTAGGCCGATATGGGAAATCACAACCACACCCCACTCTCCCCCTCCCCTGGACCCGAACCAAACCCCAACCCACCACATCCCACCACCCCCCAACCCACCGGTGAACCGCTGAACTGCTCCCGGAATCCCCCGCTTCCTCCGGCCGGAACCCGTCGTCGTCGCCGGCGCGCGTCCATCGGGCCTCCTGTCGATCGTTGTAGCCCACGATGAGCATCGCGTGCAGGCCGTGCTCCGCCGACTGCGGATCGCTCGGGTCGGGCGTCGTGATGCCGCCGCCTGGGGGATGGAGGACGGAGGACGGGTGAGATGGTAGGGCTGAGAGTGGGGGGGTTGGGAGGTGGGAGGGGCCTGACTCACTGGTGGAGTTATTCAGTGTATCTATTCACTTGTTAGGTCTGAAGATCACCCGACCTGCACCCCAGCTAGTGGAAAACTACTTTGTAGTTTGGGCAGCGCAAAGAAGAACCAAAGAGAACCATCCCACACCATCCATGTATATGGAATAGCTGCTTACATATCATACAGCAACGTTTATGCAACTCGTCCCATGAATGGTCTGCAACACGAACCAGGAACCATGAACCACCCCCGAACCACTCCCAGCGCACCTGGTGCTGGCTTGAAGAACTGCGCCGTGAGCTTTAAGCCAAACACGATGGGGTGTCCTATACCGGAGCTGGACCAAAACGGGGTTGAAATGGGCTGAACCAAGGTCCGCCGGTTCAGCCCATGGATGAGAGGTGTATCCACTGGCCAGGTCGGTGGTGCCGGTGAGGTGTCCCATCTGGACACGACCAGTCATTTCAAGTCATTTCAGCTCTTTCTTGTGGGCTTGAGAGTGTGATGGGCTGGGACCATGTCTACATGCCTACGCCTACGCAGTCCTGGTATACCCCACACTGTATGGTGGTAGACCCAAATCCCACAAGTAACAAGTTAACAAGTATCATCTTACGTTCTGGACCTTTGGTGAACTATCTATAGTCTTTTAAAGAAAATTCATGCAAATTCCCTTATAACAACCACCCTCCAAAGCCTGGCAGCCCAAAACATGCCTGGCAGCCCTGCGCCCTGCCGCATGGACCACAAAAAGCACACCATCAAACCGCCCTCACTGCCCTCGCTTTTGTCGCCCTCTCCCGACCAGCGGAGAAGCGGTTCGAAGAAGCGAGAAAGGACCCGACGGGTCCTTCGGCCAGGCATTGCCTCATGCTGGCGAGGCGGACTTCGACCTTGCGGGACTCCGCGATCTTATACCTCGCTCGGACGGCGCGTGCCGGAGGTGCCCGGTGCGGAGACGAGTGCACGGAGACGAGTGCCGAGTGCCGTGCACGGTGCGGAGCTCGGACGGCGCGTGCCGGCTGTGACCGGTGACCGGTGGGGGAGGGACAGGTAGTGCCCCAAGCCGGACCCAGCATGCGAGGCACTGCCAGGCGGCATCCTCAATATGTCCAATTCTGCAAACGACTGATCTGGCTCTGAAGAGCTAGTGAGATCTAGCGAGATCTACTGAGAGAGAAGCTCCAGCGACACGGACGGATCACCAGAAGAGTGACTTCTCTCTACCAACTGCGCTTCCAATTTGGGTGTCCAATGAAGACCTATAAGTAGCGTAGGCTCGTCCAGCCTGGTGAGATCTGATCAGCATCCGTCTTGCAACCCACAGGGGCGAAGGAAGGCAGGGGCCAAGGGGGCCAGGCCCTACCAGTTGGTGGAGTCGAAGAACAAAACAACAAACCATTCAGTGCGCCCATCATCGGAACACATCCGAATACATCCCGGCTCCTCAGCATGGGGAGGACGGCGTCCCAATGCCATTCTCCACGATTTATCTGAAGGCTGCGGCTGTGGAGGCCCCAAAAGCGCTGATCCAGAGATCTCCCAAGGTTTTCAGAGGTCGACTCCACGCTGCGACAGGCGAACGAGTGGTAGAACCACCACTTCAAGTCACATGTTCGGTGCTCATGGAGTAAACCCAGAACATCCCAGAACCTTGCAGGCTCGAACCCATTTGGCAAGCTTAGCTGTCCCGCATCCCGCATCCGCTCGCATCCGCTCGCCTCACCGCCTCGTTAAAGCAGGTCTCCGGGGGCCTTGGCGGAACGACTGCAGCGCGATGGTCGCGCCGTGGGAGCCCGGTGGCACCATGTGTGTTAAGCGATGGATCGATCGATCACGAGCTGTGAGAACCTCCCGAAGCCTCAACCCCAACAAGGCGCCGCTCGTTCACACGGCTGATGTTGAAGGGCCAGTTCCTCCTTGCCGCAGGGCGCGCGGAGCGCGCTCCGCGCGGAGCGGGCTCCACGTCCGAACCCGTTGGAAGGGCAGTGCTGTGGTGCTCGAATCGGGCAGGCGGTGATAGGCGGAGTCTTGGGGTATGGCAGGTGCTGATCTGTCTTTATGAGTCTTCTTCCATTTGTTTCCAGGTGTAGTTTTAGTACAGTATTTCAACATATATTGAATATGTTTATTTGGGTTGTGCCCGAGCAAAGTCAAGCAAATCTCCAAAGAAGTTGAAGCATGAATGAAGGGGAGTGCTAGCCGCCAAAGGTGCAAAGGTCGTTTAGGTTGATAATGGTTGATAAGCCCGGAACCTGGAAAACATGTCCAACACATTCCAAAAACCTATCCCAAAACTCACCCTGGGGCACCACCGTTCTTTGGCTAGCGGCTAACACACGCACACACACAAACACATCGGCCCTATTCGGCCCTTCTTTCTTGAACAACAGCCCCCCCGCGCTATGAGTCCACACCTCTTCCAAAACGGACCTGAGCATCCAGCGCGACCCACCTGATCCTCAAATCGTCGCGACCCGCTGCGGCACCCACCCATCCCGATCCACCAGCGCCCGTAGACGGGACCGAGCATCTCCAAGCAAGCGCCCTTCAACTCCAATGCACTGATGGCACCTGGAGGCGCAAACTGTAGGGGACCGGACCGAGCCGTTGGTGGAAAGCGCCGGTGCAGGTGCAGGAAGCCGGGGGAGCCCAGGTGGATCTGCACATCCAACACGCAAATTGAATGCCTCTATAGTAGGATATCTTTGGATATCTTTGGCACATGGAAACAGAACTGCAGCTTCTTCTCAGGAAATTCAGGACCCCACGGACCTCAAAAAAACTCAGCAAATGCACTGCTTCACGAAGTCCAAGCTTTGAGGATTGGGACCGAACAACGGCACATGCCATGGACATTCTCACGTCAAACACCGCCATCACATCATCACCGCCGGTCGGTGACTGGAGTGACCTCAAGTGCCATCATCGCCCAACACAGAACAACCATCAAGATGAGAGCACATCCTCTTGCTTGGTGGATCGATGTAGATGCTGTAGATGGAATCTTTATGGGGAAGAACCCGAATTCATGCGATGAAGGCGATGACTTGTTTTCTTTTGTGACGCCCCCTTCATTGGACGGTCGCACTGGAGGGACCCCCACGTCCAGAGAGTGTTCGACAGGATTGGTTCCAAATCCTTTATTCTATGGTGTCTTTTTCCATGGAATTCCGTAAATATAGGTTTCCTTTCCTATCGGACCTATCGCATGCCGGATCATAACGTAGACTCTTGGTAAAATAATGCCCATTTGGATTTTCATGGATCAAAACATCAACCTTAAAACATGTTCAAACGTCTAGCATTAAACATGAACTATAGCACACACTGACCAAACCAAACATATGTTCCCCACCTACCTTTCAAACACAACAACAACAGCAACAACAACAACAGCAACCAACCAACAGCAACCAACCAACAGCAACCAACCAACA
>CAXAMN010008446.1:126396-137633 GCA_963970005.1 Durusdinium trenchii
CAACAGCAACCAACCAACAGCAACCAACCAACAGCAACCAACCAACAGCAACCAACCAACAGCAACCAACCAACCACAACCAACCAACAGCAACCAACCAACCAACAGCAACCAACAGCAACCAACCAACCAACCAACAGCAACCAACCAACCAACAGCAACCAACCAACCACAACCGACCAACAGCAACCAACCAACCAACAGCAACCAACCAACCAACCAACCAACCAACCAAGCAAGCAAGCAAGCAAGCAAGCAAGCAAACAAACAACAAACAAACAACAAACAACCAACCAACCAACCAAGCAAGCAAGCAAGCAAACAAACAAACAAACAACAACAACAATAGAGGTACGGTCTCTGCATGTGTTCTCCCTGCAACATCCTCCAACATCGACTCGCCCCTCGCTCGAAAAACATCCGCCTCCCAGGGACATGCCTTCATCCTTGGGTGCCACCCTCGGGCGGTGCAGGCAAACGGCCCGGGGTGGTGTCGGGGGTGGCCGGGTTGGTCCATCTGCCGAAAGAGGGCGCAGCAAAATCATCCAACGTGCTTGAATCTACCTCTGATGGTGGAATTCTGGTCACCACGGGGTTGTCGGGTTCAGATAGCCAGGTGTGCTCAGCAGTTCGATCCACTGTGACATCAAGGTGTGTTGTCACGAGTGACAAAAACATTGGATGTCCTTCCACGTCCGTGTCTCCGACCATCTTGAGGGAAAACACACAAACATGTCATGAATTCTGAACAGGCAGGTTTTTCACGTTCACAAAAGATTGCCGGCCCCTTCAAGTTTCCTGTGCGAGATTTCTTGAAAAACATGTTGGCCCAATTGCCAAGAATAGTTGAACATTGACGTCGAACTGAGCAGGGACGTCAAAAACAACCTGGCGGCATTGAAACATTGGAAAGAACGTGCTAGGTTCTTGACCATTGACATTGAAACAAAGATGTCTGCAGTCTTCTGCTGGTTTCGTTCCAAACGTTCGGTTGGGTGGTGGCAGCCGTATGAGCACAATACACCAAGTTGTAAGTAGACACATTCCTGCTTTGCCTATCTGGCCTGAATCTGAAAACAGGCCAGGAAGTGCTGTATTAACTGCTCTGAACTTTGGAGGCGCAACAGGTGGGATCTTGAATTTTTTGTCGTGCTTGGAAAAATGCAATCATATCGTTGCCCATGTCTCGACTCAGGCATCCTTTCTTCTTCCGGCAACCGCCGCTCCTCTCGACCAAGGTGCGAGGTGTCCTGTGCGAGATGGAGGGGCTGTGCCGAGATGGGGAAGCCTGCCCCAGTTGAACAGATGAGGACATTCCACTGTGGCATATTGGTGGGTTACACGGCATTTCTCTTTGTCAAGGCCCCACAACCAAGACCAAAGGGAGTGAACCAAACATTCCGAGAAAAAGGTATCGAACTTGAAACGCCCCAAGCATCAACAGCCTTCCCAGATTCTGGGAACCCCCTCACCAAGGCGGAGCTCCTCCCGGAAGAGTTGCCTCAGCGGAGGCTGAAGGCGCGTGTACGCAAGCGAGCAGGTGCGCGCAGCTCGCCAGGCAAGCTACTCTGCAAGAGTGGCCCCAACGGCTGCCCTAGCTGAGTCGGAGTAAAGCGAACAGAATTACTGTATATCACCCGGCCCGCCTCGACAAAGAGAAAGGGCGGCTTCGTAAGTTTCCGCGGGTGTGTAGATGGGGTTGAGAAACCATTTTCGATCAGGGGGTGCAACATAGAGAAACAAGGATGTCTCAACACAAAATCCACATTTGTTTTGCTCCCTTGGTGTCTCTGGAAACACCGTTTAGGAAAGGGGGCGGGGTGAAGCTATCATCATGAAACTTACAGTAAAACTTCCAAGCAAAAATGTTTAAAGCCACTTCAGCGGGAGTGAAGTCTGGACACCAGGAAATGAAGGTTGAGAGGGGGGTACGCGCACCCCCCTTGAACATACCTTTAATTGTGCCCCAGTGATAGAATTATTGAAGCGGTCTGCCAGCATACCTCGCATACTTCTATGTTACATTGGGCTTACCAACTGCAGCTTGCACGCGATGCGAAGACACTTGGCCCAAAGAACGCTGTAGACACTACACCTGCAAATCAGGCTCCTGCTGTGCGGGCGAACCTTCCAGGCGCAGGCCCCCTGTTCCTGGCAGCCTGGCAGGCTCCTGGTTCGTATCTCGGGACGCGCCTCCGTGACCTAAGAATCTGGAAATAAAGGAAGAGCAAGGCCAATCTGCTCGCCGACTGTAGCAAGGCTAGGCCATGCTGCTCCCTCATCTTCCGTCAACCTAGCTAGCTAGTTGTCTGTTTCGTGACCTTCGTGCTTCGCATCAAATGCAATGTACAGCAGTACGCATGGCAAGTCGTCAAGCTGCCTGGGTCAACTTCCGAAGCTTACACTGATGCAGGTTTCTGGAAAGGAGGCTTTTGATGGAGAGGGTGTGTTACTCGGAGAATTGTCCGAATGACTATTTCAGGGAGTGCACCCTATGCACCATCTGTCGCAGTATGGAAACAAAGGGGAAATTTTTTGGAGGGCAACGTGTGAACATGTTTCTGACATTCCCCAGGGATCCACATACCTTCTCAGGTGCTTGGGCCCTCCGAGCCTACATAAGTCTCCAATCACCGTACCTGACAAGGTACTTGGATCTCTAGGGATTGTGTGCAGGACATCGCGACGGACGGACGTCGTGCGCTAACAACATGATGATGACTGAAGCGCGTGAGCGCAGCAAAAACCCGTAGAAAGCCTGTCTTTTTGGAGACTGGTTGTTGGAAATGCATGTAAACTGCAGGGTTTCTGAGAAAATACATATATGTTTCATGGATCGTGTCTCATTTTGAGTGTGAAACACTGCAGGTCACCCGGGAACGCAACCTCAGAAAAAAGCTCTCTGAAACCGGAGGACTGCGGGTCATGACCCGCGAGTCCTCGCGCAGGGAGACGGACCGAGGAGACTTCGGTGGAGGATGACTGACTGACGACCGCAGGTCTGTAGGCTACAGCCTGGCTACAGCCATTCAGTCACAGCTAGGCTCATGCTGACTCAATCCTTTCAACAGCGACAGCAGGACGTCTAGTACGAGTAGGTTTTTTTCAGAAGCCTATCCAGCTTCCTGCTAGTGCAATTCTGTAGCTTATCATAGCTTATTGACTCATAGCACGTATTGACGCTGGGTTTTCTGCCATGGCAGTGTATTCCTCGAATGGTGTCTCATAACAGTCCAGGAGACGGGAATACGAACAATAGCTCAAAACCATGTTGCCTCCGCGCTTTCAGGCTCTAAACTTGTTGATCTTGAGCATCTGTTTGCGCCCGGTGAAGACAAACAAACAAATACATGGAAAGTGAAGGAGATGCAAGTGGCCAACAACATAACAAACTGCACACACTAGAATGGTCAGCCAGAAAAAGAATAACACAAACACACTCAAATCGTCAACCAACCAAACAGAATGCAGCTTTCCTGGGCCGAAGCAATGGCTGGACTTGACCATCCATGAGTTGCTGAGGTACCACCAGCTTATGTACCGGGACAACAGAGGAAATCCTCTTCCAGGACCGGGAAACCAACTTCACTTCGTCACCTCTTGAGACCCAGTGGCTGAGGTCACTTCGGCTTGTAAACTGTCACTTAGGGTCTCCAAAGAGGTCACTTAAAGGTCCTGGTCGCCCTTTCGACCATTCTTTTCGACCCTTTCCACTATGGTTCGATCATTTCCTCACTGGTCATGCTCTTCCGGCTCTTCCTACTTCCTTCTACCTACTTCCTGCCAGAGCCGGGGACACCACCCCGATCTTTAAGGCACCAAGCTGTCGCACCGGTCGAAGCGTCTGTGCGAACCGCGGAAGCTCTGTCCGAATCACCGGGTCGGTCGTCGCCCAGTGGCTGGTCCTTCTTCCGACCCACATAGTAGATGAAAAGCCGACTGATGTCGTCCACCACCGCCTGCCCTGTGAGAAGCGGGGGGAGATGGGCCAAAACTGGAGGTCTTTTTGGTCGATTTGCCAGAAGGGTGTGAACTTGTGAACTTGGGTGATTTCTGATGATTTACAGAACCTCCTTCCTGTGTGGACCAGCTCTTGTGGCTCAAAAGCCCAGGCGCAGGCAGCAAAAACCTCTGAAAAAACAAACTAACCTCCCATCTGACAGCTGTCACAGCCGGGCTGCGACAGGATGCGACAGGCTGCCCCACATCTTAGACAAATTACCGTCCGTCGCGCCGGCACCTCGTTCCAGCCACACCTCGTTGGCACCGGCCGCACCTCACCTCCCTCCCAGTCACCGGATCCGGAAGAAACTGGCCTAACTGCATGGCATGGCGCTTGCCCATGTACTCGTAGGCGCCGCATACCGCATTGGCACAGCAGCTGTTGGTTTGAGACTGGTCTTCCACCTGAGCCCGCTACGACTCCGGTGCACGACCATCGGTGGAGCTGAGGAACAAAGGATGCGCGAAAAACGAGCCATGCTTTTTTGGGAGATGGTTTCAGGGGTGAGCATGGAGTGTCTGGGATATAGAGCATGGGAATGCCATTCTTTCAGTTGCTCGTGTCGTTTTTGTACCAACACAGGGCCGCCGACACGGGCTGCCTACCATCGCCTACACGGAATGCCCACCATCCAACGGCAACAGCCTGACCCAGTCTGCAGGTCTACAGGTCCAGTCGAATCTGACCCAGCAGGCTGAACAATCTGAGATCTTCTGAACAACCTCATGAGAACCGTGGAGTCGTGGTAAGCTCCTGATCACCTTCCGCCGAAGGTCGACAACAAAACATGTCCACGGGATAAAGCCAAAGGTGAGACATGGCACGGTCTATGGGCCCCCTAAGGGTCTGGTAGTTTATGTGGACTCCACGGACATCTTGAGGTGCCGGTGCAATATATCGAACCTCTGAAACCACTGCAGGTGACCCACCAAATGTGACAAACAATGCAGAATGATACAACCCACAAGGCCCATCCAACGATGCAACATGATGCAACATGATGCAACCAATGCAAATGGGTGAGCGATTTCTTGCCAAGCCAAACTCACCCTTCTCAATCAAGCAGAAACCAAACAACAGCAACATCTTAAACCCTCCCTCCAACAATCCCAGAAATGGTTTTGGCATGGCCTTTGGAAACATCATCGTCCTACTCATGTTCCTCTGCGTTCCTCTAGTTCCAAACATGGGGGGGAAAAAACATGAACGTCCACATCGGATGGGAGGGTCATCGGAGGGTCATACGGAAAAACTCCAGGCAGGAGCTGTGGTTCCGAGGAGCTGTGGTCATGTACTGCCGCAGGTCGACCTTCTCCGGGATCCGCATCCTGTTTCACTCGTGCGCGTCGCGCGTCGCGCGTCGACGGGCACGGCGTCACGGTGAGACATGTTGATTCGACGACCGATGAAGATCCATGTGGACCGAGTCACCGACAGTATTACTTATTATAGTATATTACCATATATATATATATACACACTATATATATATAGGTAAAATAGTGTTATCTAAATGGGGTAAAGGTCTGCAACTATGCATTAATTCAATTTAATTCATATTAATTTCATGGATGGAGTGGTGTCTGGGATATACGTATATACCCATGTACATGCCTTACACTGGCACCAAATCTTGATCAAGCCCCTGTTTCGACGGCTTCTTTGAGCTGCAAGGAGAACCAAACTGAACCAAATTCAATCATAGAATGCCCAACAGCATCTCTCTCCCTCTCTCACTTTGGTGGATGACCACACCGCCAGCCGTTCCACCTCCAAACGTCCCCATCGCCACACCTGACCGCCTCATCTCCACCGCCCCACAACTGGGGGCCCGATTCTCCGCCAAGCGTCCCGCTCGCTTTGGGCACGTAGTTGTGCACCTGGCCGATGGGAGAAGCACTCATGTCGCATGCCAGGCATGCACGGGATAGCTTTAGATTTTAAATCGCCAGGTGTTATCAAACAAGGCCAGCGCAGGTTTAATGATGCTGCTTTTAAGTGTCCGTTGCCAAGGTCGAAACACTGAACTATCTACCCACCCGCTTGACCCTCCGACCATATACGACCGGATCATGCTCCCAACTTCTCAGGGCCATGGGAGCGTTCGGTTGGGGTGGTGCCAGGGGGCTCGCACGCGTACAGAGTGTCGGATGACGACTCCACGTCATGAATGGTTCACGGGGGTTTTGTTTTGAGCCATGTTGAACCGTTTGTTGGGAAAACCATCTTTAGCCCACTGGTAGACCAATCCCCATGAAGCTGAAACGTTTTTCCAAAGGGGTCTCAAGCCCCACATCTTTCACAGCAAAGGCCAAGCTATGCCAAGCTCTTCGTGCTATTTTTTCAGCGATGTTTGCTTGCAGCACAAGACAGCTGTGCCGAAATGCGCGGATGCGCACTTAGACTTAGCGGATGCTCTGATCAGGATGGGGCCGGGGTGCTATCTATGGAGGAAGTCGGGGTGCCCTGGTCACATCCACTCACTGGAGGGGACTAAACATGACTAAACACCATCCCGTACTTGTGACTCCTGGTGGGTCCTTTGTTTTGGTCACCTCATTGAAGACTCAAGAATCCTCTCCGCCTCTGGAGCCATAAGCCCGTTCGTTCGTCCGTCCGCACGCACGGCGCCTTGACGGGTTCGACCACGTGCGGCAGCATGCCGAAGGGCGCAAAGGTCTTGCCATCGATGACCGCCTTCCTTCATTCGGAGAAACGGTTGGTTGGTGAAGATGAACACATCCCTTTTCCATACACTTTGAGTCTGTTGAATAGGAAGACAACCCATTCTTTGTGCGTCAGAGTGTCTGTTTTTGCTTTCTGGGTCGAAGATGGTCGAAGCAGTACACCCCATCTTTCTTCAACCCCTTCAGTGGGATTTAGAGTTTGGACTCAGTGAAGGACGGAGGGTGGGCAACCTAAAGAAGAATCATGTTGAACCATTGTTACATTGTTGAGTTGTTGGGCATCACGGAAGGGTTTGTGGGGGCACTGCCACAAAGAATGGCTTTCCTCACGTGAGCAGGCCATCCACTGGCTTGACCCATCGACTCAGTGCCGCACTTCAAGCCCTGACGTGCCGCATCAATGAGGATCGGTGCCACCTGGGCCACTGGAGAGGGGTCATGGAGCAAGAACGCTGGTAGATCAGTCATCTTGTGGCCAAACAGCCTCGAATCCAAGTGTGTTCCGCCTTGCAGCTGCGCGGTCATTCGGCACTCTTCGTCCCCGTTTGAAGTCAACATCTTCTGCGTGTGCCCGCTACAACAGCAATAGAAAGTTCATCTCTCTTACATGGTGGACGTCCCAAAGCAAATTTGTCACATTGACATACATTGACTTCTTTTTCTTGTTTCAATTTACAACGCACTTTCGACTCACGAACATGGAAATGGGGCCCCTTGCAAGACTCGTTTCCTCCATGAACGGGGAGTTTTCATGGATCTTCCACTTCCATTTTAGTAGGTTGAAGCGGACAGCTTCGTGGAGGTCTTGGCTAGGCCGGATAGGTCGTAAGGAGAGGTACCCTGTGCGCGGGGGCTTCGTGACTGCTTGTGGTTGCGGCTCCCGCGGGGTGGGCTTCTTCTACTTGCTAAGACAGGCTCTGCCGCTGAGACTGCTTTGGTATGGTTTTGGTATTCTGGGGGCCTGCTTCGATCCCACGGCCAGGCTCAGGAGCCCAGGCGCTGAGGAGACTCCATTCGCTTTCTCGACTCCGTGCGCGTGACTTAGTTTAGTGGTGCCCAGGGAGTCCACGAATTCTGCCCAGGGAGTCCCTCGTTTTTCTGCCTAGGCTGGCGGAAGTCCATGATTTGGGCACCACCGGGTCACTCGTCCCGTCCTCACCTGCGACAAGATGTCCTCCGGGCCCAGGGAGGTGGCTGAAATCTGCCCTGCCAGTGGTCCTGCACCCATGACCTCAGCGTGGCCGAGCAGGTTTGGGCCACCGGCCCGGTCGTGCGTCCAAAAGGGAATGCACTTCTCATCACTTCTCACTTTTCCATCTGGTGGCACTATCAAATGGTGGGACACTGAAGGCCTTTCAACACATGTCTCAACCTTGCTATAAAAAGAGTCCATCTTAATCGTTTCACCTCTGGGTCTCCTGGCTGTTCCCAGTGTCGCCGCAGCTTTGTCAGCAACGCCGGTGTTTTTCACTCACAGTGAACCAACGGCCGCCGCTCTCCGTCGAACGCTCCGTCGGAACGGTCAAGGAGTTTGGGGCTGGCATCATCCATCGGCCCCTAATTAGCCCCGATCCCTGGTTGCAATCGCCATGCCCGGCACGCCAGAGACACGCGACGCTCTCGGCTGCGCGGAATAATTAGCCCCGATCCCTGGGGCTTAAAAGAAGTTAACACGTTGTTTTGGTCGGAGAAGAACCGGCGGACCAAAAGCAAGTGACGTGCTGAAGAAGACAAACATAGCTTTTCCATGTTCTTTCCTTCCTTTTCCCTCATGAATCGTTTTCCTCAGGAGCACCCCCCCCGGTTTCCAAATGTAACACCACATGCTGGTGGAAGAAGCATTGTATGAGGCAGGCATGGTCCGTTGAATGGATCCATGGCGTTTCAGGCATGTCCCTGCGCTTCTTTTGGGGGGGACTGTTTGACTTGGCTCAGGGAGGCCAGCTGCCCGGTCGCATTTCATCGAGAGAGAGAGAGAGAGAGCCCCACGAAGAGTGGAGGTTTCAGGGTCGGCGGAGCCCCCACAGCCGAAAACGATGCGAAGCAAGCTATTCAAGCACCTCATTGGCGCAAAAGAGATCAAAAAAGGTGATCCAAAAAGGAGCCAAATGGTTCACACTCTGCTGTCGGCTATGGGGTGACAGTATTCAGAAGTGGCACACAAACACCCCACAGAATGCCAGCATGTATTCCGTACCTAAGTGGTGCTTGCAAGGGTCTTTCCCTAGGTGCATTCCCTGCAGCCAGGCTGGGCCCTTTTTCGCTGCTCGGCCTCGACGCTCGGCCCAGCTAGATCAGCTGGACCCGAACAAACCAAGCCAACTAAGCCAATCGACTACTGCTCACCCTGCTATTCGTGAGGTTGCTGGAGGCCGGTATCAACACGGCGCCAAATACGCCAAGTACTTGGCACTTCCGGACGCCTTGGAACGTGATCTTTTCTGCCCAAACGCGGATGTTGAATCACTGGAGAAAACACATGAAACTTCGCAACTGGCAACACTGAGTGACCAACCAGTTCTTGGGGTAGGTGGGGTCTATTATCCGATTACTGCTAGAAGTAAACTAAAGAAGGCAACATTTGGCTGCTTTTGTCAACTTTTGTTGATACTCTCTGAACCAGGTTCACCCTACTGGGCGCTTGCCTATTGCTATGAATGTTGGTTGAGGTAGAGGCCATCCATCCTCGGTGGTTCGCCAAAAGGCTCATCTTGCAACACGATTTGCTATAATGTGCTAGGCTATATATGATATACAGCAATATACAGCCAGATATTAATATAACATATATCTAAAATATAGTTGCACGGGGCATCTCTGGACATCTGCGGCTACAAGCCGGGGATTGTGCATCCTATTTGCCATCGTTGCCAATCTGAGAAGTTTCCCCTGATTCCTCGCTGATTTTCATAATTAAGATGTCTTAGACTGGAATTAAACAAGGACGCAAAAATGTGTTTACTCACGAGGATAGCCATTGCTTTTGAGGACTAGTATTGCATAATATTGCATTGATTGCCCTTATAGATGCTTTTAGCTTTTGTGCAAAAATGAAGGGTTGACCTCTTTGCGGATTGCTAAAGGCCAACTTTGCTTCTCACCAAACACACACACACAAATTCGTACAAAACAACAAAGAGTCAGCCCCCCAAATCCGGAACACACTTACCATGAAGCTGCCCCTTGCCATCGTCGGCCAACGTATGAACTTTCTTGACATATTCGACCAATACCGACTTCGGGGGGCTATATATGCCTGGAAAACGGGGCCCTTATGAGCACTGATTAGATGTTACAGGTTGGGATAGGGGCCATGTCCTCTGAACGAGACAGAGTTTCTGCACGAGACAGAGTTTGTGCAGCGGTTGGCGGAACTTTCATCCTTGTGAGCAACCCCAAACCTCTCAACAAACACCTGAAGAAGGACGAAACACACTATTTATATATACACCAGAGTGGTCCCCTCATAACTTACGAACGATTTCCCGTGGACTATGACGGATTGACAGTTCCATTGTTTAGGCCACTATACGGCACCAAAGCGTTCTTGTATGTTCTTGTGCAATCGCATGCTGGATGCTCTCCAGCTCAAACGTCAAGCACATCCATTAGTCATTACCTTACCCAGTCATTCTGCTCCACATCCATTCTCCCGCTGGTTATTTTTCTTTCTAACGCTCTGTGCCGTCAGCAACCTCTATGTTACACGCAGGCTCTCCCTGGTGGGGAGCACAGGCTAGCCTGCCTCAAAATCCCATTTCTGCGCTCGGCAGGTTCAGCAACTTGAGAGAGGAGGGGGGTGAACGAAAGGTAGCAGGGAATCAGGCGTAATCCGGGAGGAGGTGAGAGGCCCCCCACTTGTTTGAAGAGAAGTGAGTGAGCGTGATGAAAGAAAAACTAATGCACAAACGCTTGACAAAACCTCCAGAAGCTGTAGCGGTCTAGCGGTTTCAATACAGGTTGATGTGCCTTCAAAAGGAGTCACATATTTCTCAAATGCAACTTCGGATTTACATAGTGACGTGCGGCGACCCTTTAAATTGCGTGGCCGCAGGCCATGCTTGCAAACAGGACGTGCTCAAAAACACTGGTATTTACGAGGTTTCGTTGCCGTCGATCCACAGCCGCGGCAAGGTCTAAGGCCACGCTTGAAGACAGGAGGAGCTGAAAACACTGGTATTTACGGTATTTTGTAGCCGTCGATCCAAAGGCGCACCACGGTTGAGCGCTGGAAAAGCGCAGAAAACCGTGTAAATACCAGCGTTTTCTGCCGGGAAGGTGCACAAAACCCTGTAAATACCATAGTTTTGTGCAATTTTGAAGCCTCCAAAAGCCTCAAAAACCCTTTCTGACAAAATCTTTCCTAGTTTTTGGTATTTTTTCGGTCATTTTTCTAACCGAGGCGCATCAAAAACCATCGGTTTTTGCGGTGTTTTTTGCCGGACAGCCACAAAAAACGCTGTAAAATCCATGATTTTTGGTCACTGCTGAGGACTGGAAGAGCTGAAAACACTGATATTTACAGTGTTTTCGAACGGTTGACCCCG
>CAXAMN010008446.1:137733-185112 GCA_963970005.1 Durusdinium trenchii
GGAAGGGGGGGGGGGGGGCCCCCCCCCCCCCGGCCAGCAAACGAAGATGTCGGGGACCATTTCTCCGAGAGATAGGCTGCAGCTCTGGGTTAATACATTTTTGCTAAAGCAAAAGGAAAACTCAGGTAGCGTAACCGCTACCTTTCGTGACTTGGAAACAATCCCATGAGTTAACAATTCGCGAAGGTATGGACCGAACAGTATAGAGTCAGGAAACTCCCGAGCAGCTCAGAACGGCTTCCTGTTGAAAGGAGTCAGACTATGGATAATTTCAGCTTCCTCATAAACCCTCTGAGCCCCCCTCATAGACCCTCTGAGCCCCCCTTGGAAGCTTTTTTTGGCGCGCGCCACTCCGCGGAGACCTTCATCTTTCAGCTTTGCAGTCCCACGATTTTGATCACTGTGCTGATATCCAGCCGGAAGAAAAACACCATCGTGCAGCTTGATCTAAGGTAGAACAACATGGAAGCAACACCATAAACTGGGATCTTTAGCACCGCCTAGTCTTTGAGGGGTCAAGAGCCACATGCGTCTTTCCACCCTGCCCAAGTCGTGTGAAAAATGGATGCAAAACTCAAGGATGAAGGACATGCTTTTTTTGAAAGCACCCTTGTGATGTTCCACAGTTCCAATGTCTTGTCGTTCGTAACTTGTGCTCATGAGCTCCAGTCTGCACACATCGGGCTATCTGCCAGGCGCAGTTTGCATATATCGAAAGCAATTCAGCCAGCTTCAGCCTCAGCTGAACTCAGCTCCACAATAGGTTTGGAAAACCCGCCCCTTCCCTGCCAGTGCCGTTTCTTGCTGGAAAGGGCGCATGAAAAAAATTGCATGTTAGACAAACTTAAGGGAACCGATGGACTGGGGTTCCACCAGGGGATGGCATGTTCTTTCTTTATGTAGTTCTGTTACGCTCCCGCCCTCTGTTCGTAAAGGAAACTAGTCTTTTTCAGGGACCATGCCATCCAATTCCATGTGATGTGTTCGTTAGAGTGTATGTTATTTTGAGGAGCAATTCATTCAAGGCTTTCTTCATACCAACCGGACTGGGGCTGAAACGGACTCGGTCCACGTGATCCAAACCACCCATTTGAAGAACTGCGAACGGCATCCGGTATTTCCCAGTACCAGTCACTAGTGGATCATGGTCCATCTGGCAGGCCTTTCTTGAACATCGAACTGTTCATAGATCATCTTTCCCCGTCGGGACACACCCAAGGCATCCGAAAGAACCCCTAGGCCTCCAAGATCCAAACCCTAAACCCTAATCCAAGAACCCTAAACCCTAAACCCTATTTACAGGCCCCTTCTCGATTCAACGACGTCGTCCATCCACGCGACGCAGCTGACGACGCGGCGCTGGGAGGCACCTCAGAAGCATCCGGCGCCCGCTTGGCCGCCCTGAGCGAGTCGCAGAGACGCCAGGGACGGTGAAGTTGGGTCCACGCCCTATAAAACCCTCATGGCGGAAGTGGAAGTGGATGGCATGGCGCTTTAAAAAGAGAATCAGAAATAAAATAACAAAAAAGATCAAAAGCAAATTTTCCGAGTATACAAGTAATTACAGGTGGTGGTGAACTCCACTTCCATGATGATTCCAAGGAGTGTATCGGTCTCTCTCTCTCTCTCTCGCCATTGCCATCAGATTGAAATCCGACGATGATGTTTCATGTACATATGTCCACGATGTTTTCTTTATGTGTTCTTTCTCCAGCTACACTCCCCGAAACAATCATAAAAGTGGAACAGTTCGGCCCCGAAAGGAAGACCAACTGTCCTCCAAAAAAGGAGGCTCTGCTCAGCTTCCATGATTGTTTGAGGGAAGGTACACTCCCGAAAACTCACATGTCGACCTGGCTCTGTCAGGCCCCCAGCGTTTTCACCCGTGTTTTGCCACCCTTTTCAGTGGTTCAATGATTTCAATGGGATCGTCGACACCAGGGGCGACCTGTTGGAGAAACGCCGACCGACCTGTTGGAGCCCGACGAGTCTCCGCGAGTCGTCTCCGCGAGTCGGATCGAGGCTTTCCACGTCGTGCCATGCGCCTTGACGATCTGCATGAGGTGCCAGAACTCATCGAAGTCGTAGCTGCCATTGTGGTCGAGATCCTGAGAGCCGTGGGGCATTTCTGGGTTTTGAGGCCTTTGAACTTGGATTTATCAGCAGGGGCCCATCAGCAGTCGGATCGGAGGATATTTCTCTGTGTTTTCTTTTTTTGTTTTTTCGCTAGATCGTGGCAGGGTCGTAGCGTGATGTCCGGATCCGGATGGAAGGGTTCACCAGAATTGGACGAGGCGGGCGATGTCAACCCATCGGAGCTTGGGACGTTTGTCGGTTTGAATGGAGCCGCCAATGCATCTGCAGCCGGTCTGCGGCTTTGGCAAGTCCGCAAGGGGGTGCAAGCTTGAAAAAGTTCCACGAGATCAAAACGGAGACCCTTTCCAACTCAATCCATCTCACTTTACATTAAAGTCAACTGTAAGACGTTCACATTCCTCGCTTTGGACCACCTCCCGCCCTGCATGTCACAGACCTCCCGCCCTTGACCGTCCAAGAAGCTGCTGTGGCGCAAATCTGGGCCAATACCAAAGGATTCATCCGAATGCCGTTCATCAAAAAGCCTCACTGAGGGGCAGCGGAAACCACAACGAGCCTGGCTTCAAAAGAGCGTAAGCAAAAGGTTGGCCAACACATGACACTCTTCCGTGACTCATGTTGCATCTCCAGTAGCTGCACCATGCAACCAAGTCCAAGTCCCAGCGAATTCCCAAAAAGTCTTAGTCTTCATCCTTCTCTATCTCCACAGGTCTTCGAGCTTCCTTTTCCCTTCCAATGGATTCCAATCCCCTCCACCTGAACTCCACTTCCCCGTCTCCACCCGAGACGGACCCTAGAGTCCAGACCCTCCGACCTTCCGAGACCCGGCGAGACAGCCCGCCGTGGGAGCGCCGAGGCGCAACTCATCAGCTCCTGGGCATCGATCTTGCCATCCTGATTCTTGTCAGACTGAGTAAACAGCCTTAGCGTCCAACGGAAGAACGTCGAACCGGGGCGTGTCAAACGCGGCCGAACCGGGGCGGCCGGCCGGGTTTCTTCTGCCTCAACAAAAGAGTAGTGTTCTTCCATGTTCTTCCATGCGTCTTTTTACTGCTCATTCCTCCTTTATTTTGTGTTTTTTCGCTGGAAGATGTTGTTCCAAATCTCTTTCAGGGAGCTGCAGGCATGCAAGAGGTGGACTCGGTCTGACCCGCAAAACAACAGAACAACTATTCTGGCTTCTCCGCCGAAGCGCTGGTTGAAGGTGCGCTCTGCTTCACTCCTTGGAGAAGACACGCATCAGGTGATGTATGAGCGCACAGGGCCGGGTCACAAGAGCTTGCCTGGGGCGGCCTGCAACAGGTGTTTCTTTCTTGGCATCACATCTATGAATCGCTCCCAGCTTCCCCCCAAAAAGATTCACAACCCTTGGGGAGCATTCCCCAAACCAACAGGAGATCTGGGATTCTGTGCGGGTTGCAGGGTTCCAGTGCACGCCATCGCTTCCGGCGTTCCGTGCGGGGCGCGTCCTTTTGACTCTGTTTGGAGGGCGGAAGTGAACGCATTCTAAGGGGAGTGAAGCGGAACTCCCTGATTTAGGGAGGGAACTTGCTGGAGAAATGGGGATGTGCGGACCGTGGATCCTTCCAAACCCGGATTCTGACAGAACAGCACCTGCTTCTAACAGAGAAAAATGTAGCAGGGGTTCTAAGAACAGTCCCCAAGGGGACGAACACATGGATATGGACAACATGTTCACAACCCAACAGATTCCTTCCAAAAAGCCGTCGATCATCTACCAGCACCCGACTCTACAGGTCACCCATTGAAACCTTATTAGAGCCTTTTCCCAACCCTCCATTTCGGAGACCTGTAGAGTCGGTGGGTGACCTGTAGAGTCGGGTGCTGGGCATCGGATCTCTGGCATCGGATGCCCAGCACTTCGGAACGTCTGAACCTGCGGGCGGTTCCACGGCCGAATGTCTTGGCCCCAGGCCGAGAAGGGACGGCAGGAAGAGCTCGGATTTCTTCGGTTCGATCTTCAAGGAACGGAACGATACCCGGAACGACATGAAACACGCCAAGCGTGCGCTGCGTGTTTGGCCCTTGAAGTAGGAGAACGAACGATTACAAAACTGTTATATAACTTAACTGTCTCTATTGCTTCCAAGGCCATCGGAGGTTCTCGATCGACCTCGCGCCCCCCCGGAGCTCCGGTCCTATACTAAGTAGTGCAGGGATGTAACTGTGTCCTCGCCCCCCCCAAGAGCTGCCCAGAGCTGCCCAGACTGAAGAGCCCAACGAAGGAAAACCATCGCAACATATCGAAACCCTTATATCATCTTATATCCCAGAACTTCCAATCACTCATTTTACTCCAACTGGTAGTCATAATCCACCACTGCCACAGGGGTGAAACTTGTCATAAGGACTCTCAGCAAAAATGATCCAAAACCCTCAGCAATCAAAGACCCAATGGACGACTGACATGCCGCGGACGCCGCGTCCCCCTATTTGTCATAGCGACCACCCCTTTGCCGCGATCCGACCAATTCTCCCAGCCGCTTGGGATCAAATTCATCCTCCACGTCGAAGTCATCATCCTCGTCTTCCTGCGACTGACCCGACCGGTTCGGGGGAAGCCCGGGAAGCCTGAAGAAGTGGGCTGCTTGCCCCCCACCTGGACCTTCAGAACTTCAATAAAACGGAGTTTCAAAGTATACCAGGATACCATACATGGACTCATGCGCAACTGGATGAAAAATCATGGTGGCCACGATGCGTTTTCCACAAATATATAGACCCATACATTCCCCTGTGCGCCAACATGTATTGGAAATCGTCTCTCTCCATTCTAGATTCTAGAGATTCTAGAACCACGTGGATGGATGGATGGAATCATGCTGAATCATGTTCCTCCCTGAGTCCACCAAAACGTCGATGAATCCTCTTGTAAAATAGGAAAAACAACCACATGCCTCAGGGGGAGACACCCAGCCCCAAGGCGGCGCGAGCAGTGCAGTCCTCAGGGTCATCCTCATACGTCTCCAAATCGATTTCATCATCGCCTATCATCACAGCAGTTCCATATGTATGCCTAAACATTGCAAACAACATATGAATCAACCCAATTATAGAGGTTTGTGACACATGAACGCCTTGTGGAGAGCATGGTAGATATAAAAGATCCACTCTCATCCAAGTCTCCACTCTAATCCCTGTAGCTTCTCTCCATGCTCAAGGGGTGCATCTTCTAGACCTTAGGACGTCATGCGATCATAGCTGATCGGTTCAGACCCCCCTGAAGGCCGACACCACTCTTTGACTACGAGTAGTGCTCCAAATGAATGATACTCTGCCAAACACACGTGGAACATCCCAAAGGTGGACGAGAAAGCATTTTCCCTCCACTCGGGGAGGCATGCGGAGCTATGCGGAGCTGGCTCCGCAGGCCCAGCCAAAGGCCTGTGTCTTGGAAGTTGTAGTCCCGGCCGTCGTCTTGCACGCCAGGTGTGAAGTCCTTACAGATTCTCAAGGCCACACAGAATTGTCCATGAAGTTTCTGTGTCTCTGTAGGATACCACACAAGCAAGATTCCACTGGTGTTTTGCGATCCTTGCGCCACGGTGGATTCCCCTACTGTAGGTGAATCATAACCCTCGCTAGTAGTAGGATGTTGATGTGCTATCCTTTAAATCACCTCGATCAAAGGCTAAAACAGCAAACCGACCTCTGACAAACACACCAACGGTGCCTTGTGATCTTCACAAACGGCGTTGGCGGGTGAAACCACCGCCGTTGGCGTCTTCGGCCCCTCCCGTACGAGCGAAGCCCTTGAGCCTTCCCGACGTGAAGGGACATGAAATCACTCGCCTCGTCCCACCAAGTGGATAAGACCTTTTTCTGGGGTAAACAGTGGATGATGTGGCAAAGGCTTGTCTCAAAAAGCATGATACTAGCCACCCGATCATGGGCAACACTCGTACGACCGATCCAAATCCCTTCTGGGGCGGTGCCATCTCCGTCAGGCCCATAATAGCATACTGCCTCAGGCGAGTTCGGTGTGCGGTCCAAATGTGGTGTCTATGCCTATGCAGGTATTTCTTGAGCAGCCCACAAAACATTGGATGATGCATGATGATGCCCCGGCCATGCAAATGGCAATACATTGCCAATAGAACGGTTCGTCACGAGACGTTTCCAGGCGCGCCGCGCACGCTGCGCACGCTTGTCTTAGCTCTGGCAGGTCAAGTGGCCCCAAAAAGTTGAAGTCATCGTTGCAAATGTAGCTGTAAGGCACATATCCATAGCCTGACGCAGGTCGGTCGCCACGGCAAGACTGAACCAGGTTTCTGTTATTCTACTTGACCAGCGGCAAAGAAACCAGTGCGGTAGACCATCATGAACACCAGAGGGAGGGGGCCGGGACCTGAGGGAGGAGGCCGGGGACCTGAGTGTCGCCGACAGATCTTTTGATCGGAATTCTGAGTCCTTGCTAACCTATCAATGCTTCAATCTAATCTTACTCCTTGGTGATCATGGTTGCCACAAGCATATGAAGCCCCCAAGCTAACCCTGGTAACTCAAGCAGAACCTCCGTGGCTTCCCAGCCAAACTCACCGGCCTCCATCGCCCCAGGAGGTGCCCCAGCTGTTGCGCACAATGAAGACCTAGAGCTGTGGAGGCGGTCTTGCGTGCCCGTGGGCTCGGCGTGCGGTCTCGGCCGGCGCACCAGCAGCGCTCGCAAGCCCCCAAGAAGGGAGGAGCTGTCAACGGGACAAGCTGCTCCATTTTCATGTGGACAACTCCTCCATTCTGGACGTCTGTATACTTATAACGAAGAAACACACACACGAAACACATCGAACGAAGGCATGGAAGCCAATGTCCAACATCAGATGTCCAAATGCCAGGAATTCCGCACCCTTGGCATCCCCGTGCAGAATGACAGCGAAACCACCGTGGGTCGGAACCCAATGCCCCGATAGCGACCCGACAAGGTAAGGATCCCAAGAAACCGAGTCCCATGACCCATCAAAGCCGGCCCAGAAGGTCTGCCGTAGCCTAATTTGATGTAGATCTTCTCGGTCAATAACGGACACTTAGATCATCTTAGATCAGATGATTAAACTCATTTGCAATTGGACCCCGTCCGGAGTCCACCAGAGTCGTCGGCCTCCTGTCGATCGTTGTAGCCCACGATGAGCATCGCGTGCAGACCGTGTTCGCTGCTCTGAGGGTCGTCGGGGTCGGGTGTGCTGATGCCGCCACCTGAAAAAGGTGATGCGATTCCAGCAGCACTTCCAGCAGCAAAGCAGGGGCAGGATGAGTGGAGTGAGGTTCAAGATGAGTCTTTGGAGGTTCGACTTAGGGCAGAAGAGACTTGGGAAGTGAAAACTTGCCTGTTGTGAAGCACACATGTCTCGAGATGGACCTGTAAATCATGAATTTTCATGAATCAAGTAGAGAATCTTTGGGTTCCTGGAAGGAGTCCCGCCACCAGCTTGGTGGTTTTTCAAGGGTCGGCTCAGCCAGTTGCTGAAACCAAGTCCTGCGGTCCTGGAGAACAACACCTTGTCAAACCACGCAGACGTGGCACCATCACCCACCACCTCTCTTACATAAACTATCATAAACCGCAAAAAATACAACTTGCAGGTGGGGTCCGTTGATTGTTTCCTGAGCTTTCGTGAAACTGGGTTGTACTAATTTATGTTTGTTGTCTACTAAGACGCTGGGGGCCACCAAGCAAGGCATCCACAGGCTGCCATAAGGCTGATGAGGTGGATGAAGCGCCAGTCTCTCCAAGCGGCCAGGGGCAGGCTTGAAGAACTGCGCGGTCAGCTTCAGACCGAAGACGATGGGATTTCCTCGCACATCGCGGCGCAAGCACTGCACGGTGCCGCAAGCACTGAAGGACGAATCAATCGAAGATGGGAGAAACATGGAGAAGCCAAACACACACCCTACACCTCCACGTACCTCCTCAGAAGGTATTTAGACCCTCCAAACCCATCCCAAACACCTTCTCAGAAGGTACTTGGAGGCCTCGGGACATTGAACATGGATCCTTCAGTTGTGGACTGAACAGCTAAGCAGCTTGGGGCCGTCCTGGTGCGTAGTTCACCCTTTCACCAATCTATTTGTGAAGTTAGCTGGGAGCACTGCTGGGAGCCTTGCAGAAAAAAGGCCCACGCATCACGGTGTCGTTGCTGCCCTTCGTACGTCCATGTCGCAACCTTCAAGGTCAGGTGTGTACGTGAAACTTGGTCCTTATGTCATGAGTGCATTGCAAACAAACAGGTCGAAGATTTAGGAACTTTGATATGGTCAGTCTCATGGTCAGAAAACCATATTCACACATATATTATATTCGTCCACATTCTTCCCGAAGCAGAAGCAGTTGTTCCGCGATTTCGGTCCGACTTTGAGTATTACAAGTAATTCAGGTCGGATTTCGGGAGTTCAACCTCCACAAAGCTTCAAGTTCCACTGACACGATGCCATCCAGGCGCTCTGAAGCACGATGCCATCGCCGACTCCCGGGCAAACACAGACCGGTTCGGAGTCCTTCGGCCAGGCACCTGCGCATGCTGCTGAGGTCAACTGGCACCTGCGGCAACAGCGACCAGAACAAGGCGAAGGACGAGAACGGGGTGTGTCTGCCTCTCTCTCTCTCTCTTTCTTCGGAATTCCTGAGAGGTGCCAGTGTTGAATTGGAGCCAACCATCCATGTTATGTGCATATGGAGGTGAATAAATTGAAATTAGAAATACTTAGTCAGATATTTCCTTGACATTGTCAATTATACAATTGTAGGAACTGCATAAAAAGGGACCTGTTCAATGTTCCCAACCGCATTGAACCCACCACCATCCCAGACCCAATTCCATGTCTATGTGTTGGCCCGTTCTTCATGTCACTTCTTCATGTCTTTTCATCCCTTGTGAACACCAAACAAAACCCACATGCCCTCTCTTTCCATCCTTTTTCCAGCATCCCGTGGACCTTCTTTCGCTTTCACACCCAGCCCCACCTCCACTCTCTCTCCCCCGCGCGCTGCCTTCCCCCGCGCGCCTTCGCCCCGCGCAGCGTTCCGCGACGCGGTCGGGCGACCGTCGCCTTCTTGGACTCGGCGATCTTATAGCGGACCGCCTCCGTGAAGCAGGGGTCGTTGGGCCTCCAGCTTCGGTTGGGGCGAGCGTGGTTCGGGCGGATGGCGACCCTCCAAACCCGGGGGCGGCGAGGGCGGCGGTGGGTGGGGGCGTGTGTAAAAACGCGGGGCGCGGGCGGGTTTGGGAGGCGGTATTTTTGGGGCGTAGGGTTGAAGTCAGTGCACAGCATAAGGGAAAGGGGCCTCTCCAGATTGCATGTAAGAGGAATCTGCATAATAGAAAACCCAGATGCCAGGAACGCAAACACACCTCGAATCTAAACAAAACCACGAATACAGGCCACGGTGAAACAGCTTCCATCTATTGCTGAGTTTGATGAAGAAATTAAAACACACTTTCACTTTAAAGCGCTGAGGTTCCAGGACGAATGTGGGGTGCAATGTTTGGCTGAGGAAACAGGCTCTGGCTAGGTCTAGGCGTCCTGGCAAACCTTTCCATGTCGACAGGTTCGCAGGTGTAGCCATTCTCTGGCACAACCTGTTGTTCATGCATTATTATAGATGCATCATGATGCATCCTCTATATAATCAGAATGTTGAATGCACTGCAAGTACCCATACGTATACCAAGGACATGCAAGGACTTTGTCTTGAACTTCTCCGCGACCCTCAACCTTGACATTTCTGGAGATGCCCAGTCCATCGAACCCCCCAAAATCCTGCCTCTCGGGAAGCATCGAAGACATCAAACATTTCATCCAACAAGCCAACCATCTGCACTCTCCCAAATCATCCAAAGAAAGCTCCACTCAAAACCAACAGGAACATCACCCAGCGCCGCAAGAACCGAGCCACGCTCGCGATCGGCGCCACTGGCGACGGTGGCTTTGCAAAAAAAAGGCACTTGTGGTTCACCCGATCGATGTTGAAAGGCCAGTTCTTCTCCATGCAGGCGCCTGGACGGACGGACTCAGTTGAGAACACCAACGCATGAATAGGGGGGACAGCGCCCGGCATGTGGGGCAATGGAGGGAAACGATATCTGTCGTTTGGAATCAAGAGGGGAGGGAGAAGAAACTGCCGGCGCCGGGGAAAAACTGATGTATGAAATGGTATGAATGGATGCTGGGAACCCCAGCATGTCCAAACTATAATTAACTAATAGGCGCATCAATGAACACCTGGTGGTGGTGAATCAGAATCAAGGAGTCTGACATACCAGCAAAAACACCGACTTGACTATGTCAGAAAACATCTGACGCACACCAGAAATATCAATCGAATGGGCTTTGCTGGGGAGCCCATCGTCCAGCACAACCACGGGAACACCATGAACCTTTCTCATCCTTTTTTCTTTGTCTGGCCACTCAAGCCAGCGCAACCCCTTGCCAAAGAAACCGAAAATCAAATGTAAAAAAGGTAAAACCCACATGCATGTGCCTCACTGCTTGTGCCAGTCTCGACCTCCTAGGTCCTCCCTTTTCCTGTCCGATCCTTGATTCCCCCCAGTCTCTGCTCCAGCTGATCAGCTCCACCTTTCAGCTCCAGCGCGCTGATGGCACCTGCACCGCGCCATCAGCTGAGCAGGCCGCGCGCGCGGGTCGGTTGTAGGGCGAGGTTGGGGGGAACCGTGGTGTCACCATTTGGGTGTTTAGTGAACGTTCGGTGGTGCGGGCTGGCACTGGTATGGCGCAGGGACTCTCCTGCTGTGGAAGGAAAAGAAGGGAAAAGCCATGAGGATATGCCAGGGGCATCAAGGAGAAAGCACCCATTGAAGCTTGTTCAGGAGCAAGCTGTCACGCCAGCATGCAAATGTCGGCAGCAACGGTATGCTGCCTATTGCTGATTCTATCTCGGAGGCTTCTATTTCAAAAAAAATCGAGATCTTTGAGATTCTTTGAGACAAGCATTGAACAACTCCCCCGCAAAATAGCAGTGGCTCTGCTATAGCAGTGTTCCTCCCCGTCCATGGCGCCCTTGCGCCTCCCAAAGACATGCCCTCGTCCTTGGGTGCCACCCTCGGACCGTGCCCGGCGATGGAAGGGGCTGCAAGACTGGTGGGGCTGCAAGCGGTAGGGTCCGGAGCGGGTGTGTCTCATAAGAGACCCACCTGTTTCAAACCGCTGGTACCGCTGGTACGATGGACTCAAACTGGCATGGGAAGACAAGTGCAAGCAGAAGAGATGCAGCTGCTTTATATCATCAATCGCCTTCCCAAACGATACAACAGGACTGGAAACCACGATAATGGAATCATGATTTGAACTCCCTGGCGCTGCATTACCTGAGAGAACCATATACAAATCTACCGCCTGCCAGTCACCCAGATTGAACATGAGGGCCCTATCTGACTGGGACTGGGTAGTCTGGCCCAAACGCCACGCCCAAAACACGCCACGCCCTCTCTGTCTGGCCAACTCCCCACCCTCCACTGTCTCGTGCCAAGTCACGAGGTGTCCTGATGCTAGGCCGTTGGAGTTCACGGTGTTCACGCGGCCGTAACGGCCCAGCGCACGGTGAACGTAACAACAACAACAACAACAACAACAACAACAACAACAACAACCACATGAACGTAAGCGTTGGTTTATACAAGTCGCCCGCGGGGGAAAGTGGAGTGAAAAAAAAGGCAAATGGATCCCAATAGGATGAGCAGGATGCCCTGTCTTTTGCATCAAGGACAAAGCTGAGGTCTTGCACAATGAAATATATATATATATATATTATATAGTTCTATATACTTAGATCGTTATATCAGTTATATCTTAGATTGTTCAATGCACACCTGGACGGTTTCAAACATTTGGTTTACTGATACTGCCCCAGCTCACAAGAGGCTTTACCAAGCGGCACGCGTGTCTGATGTTCAAACTCATGAATTGAAAGAACTTGTGCGAAGCTGGCAACAACAAAAAGGTTCCAAAAGGGGGTTCTAACATGTTCCAACAAATCATACACACATAGTAGGCAGTGCACTACACCCTCAATCACCTCCCTGGGGTTGATCTCTGGGCTTGGTAGGTCCTGGTAGATCATCACACTTCCAGTTTGTGGCAAAGAATGCACAAATCAACCCACATTCCACCAGCACCACGCCCCAAAAGCCCGCTCCTCACGAAAGAGCTGCCTAAGTTGCTGCAGGATTCTTCGTTCAAGGGAGGGGAATGCAGCTTATATAGTTGTCTCATGTTCTCTCTGGATCTTTCGCTCGTGGACTAAGGGTTCGGTGGGCCTTTGGGCCATCTCTCTCTCTCTCTCTCTCTCTCAGGAAGACCCGCAGGCCACTCTGCATCTGTTCCTTTGCAAGAAAACAGGATTTCTCGACACAACTGTCCGGTGGAGGAATCCAACGACTTCCGGTCTCAACTTTTTCCATTGCCCTTGTTTTTACATGATCAAAGTGAATCAGAAAGGAGAGACAATCAAGTTGGATAGATTAAAGCAATATATGTAAGCCGCCTCAAATTCGTACAATGATCTAAGAATTGTACCGGCGCAATCCTGGATGGCATCATCTGGTCAATTTAGATGAGTTTATCAGAAAAATCAAGAACCCAGCACAATTTCGGAGAACATGAACAACAACTCCTATATTGCCTCTTCCAATAGTTCCTCACATATCTCGTGCGCCATCGACCATCCCGGCTGGACCAAGGTCCAGCCTTTCTGAAGGGGCTTATGGGTAGGAAGCATCGTCGATGGGTGGACGCCCGCTTCCTTACTTCCAGGCTTACCAGTGGACCCGCAATCATCCTTATATGAACGTAAATAGGGCAAATGCATCTGTAGCACTCTATAACATTCTGTAACTCTTCCATGCGTGGAACAGTTTGGGGATGATGAACGGTTAGTCAATTACAGTGGTTTCAGACTAGATGGCACTGGCACCCCAAGATGTCTTTGATATAGTCCATCATTGCACCACCTTTCCATTGGGGATTGTGCCATTGGTCCTCTCAACCCACCTTTCCAGGCCCTTTCCATGCCTTTCCATCTCTAAGGCCTTTCATGACTGACCCGACCCGCTAGCGGGCCTCCACCGTTTCCAAACGCCCGAAGTCCAAAGGGCTGGTCCCTCTTGCGACCGACGTAGTAAATGAAGAGTCGAGAGATGTCCTCCGTCCGATCGCCTGGTAAGTACGGGAGACAGAAAGAGCGGGAGGCAGAAAGAGTGGGGTGAGCTAGTCCGTTTTCGTGGGAGGGTGAGACGATGAGAAAAACCTCGACGACAACAGCAGAATCGACGACCCAACGGTGAGGCTGCAGCCTACTTGTAGGGCTGGAGGCAACTCTCATGGTCGGTCGCCCCGAGTTCCGGCCCCCTGTTGAAAGGGGAAGAATTGGGATATCTGGCTCCGGCTGACTCGCTGCCTCCCAAGCACCAGCTGCTGACTAGCTAGTTGATCAATCTCTAAACTTACAGATTCAAGAATCAATGCCATTGAAACCATGCCAAGAAAAGGATCTTCTTGATTGCCGCCCTGATCTTCGCTCGCCGCCTTTGGCCATGGCATAGCGCTTGTTGATGTACTCCTGGGATGGGTGGTCCGCCAAAAGGTCCAATAGGCCCTGTTGAGGAACTCAATTCGAAGCTGTCCATGCCGCTGTTTTAGGGAGCTTGGAGATGGAGATGGCTCCTTCTATCTCCAAATCAGGGGATCAGGGGATGAATGCAGGGGTCGGTGCTCCTGCCCTCAACCTATCAAAGGACTTGCCAACGTACCAAACATATCCAAAAAAATAATCTTGCATGGGAAGTTGACATTGACTTCATGATCTTCAGTTGTGTCTTTCCCTCAGGGCACATGAATGTTCTGTCAGAATATGTCAGAATCAGCTCCCTAACCTACAGTGTTACCTTTGTTGAGTATCAACACCTCCAAAATTACATTGCAAAAACCTAAGCTCCACCACACCTTTTCAACATCCATGATGCACCCTGGCTTCTCATTGAGCCATCTTTAAGCAACCCATATGAAATCATCGGAGTCCAAGGTTCGTAGGCACCCGCCACGGCATTGGCACAGCAGCTGTTGGTTTGGGACTGGTCTTCGACCTCGACAGTCGACCGGTTGGAACCCGCGGAAGGCCAACGGTAGCACACCCTGATGGCCAAATGGAAGGCCTGGGAACTAGTGCTTTTTCTAGAATCCACAGGTGTTCGACTGGTGTCCGACTATACCAAGCGGGCATCCATGTAGAGTTGGGTTGAGGTATCGAAAAACCTGAACATGGACTTGTGCCCGCCCTAGGTTCTTCTGGTCTTTGAATGCCGGCGTGTCAGGCTCAGCAATGATGTATATATTATAGAACCATATAGAATCTTGATTAAAGTACCCCCACAACTCAAGAGTTGTACAATCCAAATATATGTGTCTTAGTCAAAGTCTTAATCAAGAATGCCTTCCTCAACTCTCCCATTGCTCAATGAAGTCCCAACGAGTCTCACCTATTCCCATCCAACATCCAACAATAGACGAGCACATTCGCCAAACATCCCACGTCCAGGATGGAAAGATAACGTTTCCCCAGATAGCGAAGCTATGGGGTTCTTACTTCAAATAACAATGAGTTGCCCGTGCGCGCTTTCGAGACAGGTTGCTGGTGCTGGTGCTGTGAGCTTGCACGTGTGGAGAGAGGTTGCTGGTGCTGGTGCTGGGTGCCGGGTTCCGGTGCTGGTGCTGTGAGCTGGCTGTGCACGTGATGGAGACAGGTTGCTGGTGCCGGGTGCCGGTGCTGGTGCTGGGTGCCGGTGCTGTGAGCTGGCTGTGCGCGTGGTGAAGACACGTTGCTGGTGCTGGTGCCGGGTGCCGGCGCTGGTGCTGTGAGCTGGCTGTGCACGTGGTGGAGACAGGTTGCTGGTGCTGGTGCTGGTGCTGGGTGCCGCTGTGGAGGTGCCGTAAGCTGGCTGTGCATGTTCCAGCCAGTCGCATGTCAACAGGTCGTGGGATTCTGCCTAGCTATCTGGGTCTATGCTGGTGTAATTCATAGAGAGACCGCCTGGATGAGTCTAAAACAAAGACCGGTTGCTTCCGATGCGGAATCGTGTCATGCTCCTTTGAGGCCCAACATGGCGGACATATACACCAGCACACGCAAATATCTGCGCGCGTCGCAATTTGGCCCAAGCGAGCCTATACGCTATCTTTCAAGATTCTACATGGGAGGCACCCTGGGCCTCAACCCTCATGGTGGGCAAGTCCAGTGCTTCTCTTTTGAACCGTGCGGTCCGTTTCGGTATGTAGCGACACATGGCCATGACGATGAGTCCAACATGAGCCAAACCTGGCATTCACCATCTTTAAATACGAAGAACCTTGTGATGAACACCGCCAACAACTCTAAAAATAGACCAGGATTGGGTCTATCCTATTACCTGTAACAGTGGATGATGATGGTTAGTAAAGGCCTTGGTCAAAAATGATGATAATTGTTTACTGACTGTTCCAGGTAATAGGAGAGACCCTAACCATCTTCATCTTCCGAAACATCATCACCAAAATGATACCAACAAAAAAACCTAATAGATCCATTCGACCTGGTGGAAAAACCCACTCACATCGCAAAAACATCCCTGATCATCTCCTTGGCCCACGGCCCATGGCTTCCGTCTGTTCTTGTTTCTTTGCGAGGCACGTGGGTCATGTACTGTTGCAGGTCCACCTTGGCCGGAGGTCGCCCTGCGCTGGCCTTGGGGCGATAGGCCGCCACCTGCGGCGTCCGCCACGGGAAGCGGAGGATGTCGAGTCGACGTCCCCAACGTCCCCAATAACATCTACACCCATCACTTAAATATGGGATTAGTCATACTCAAGGTTCCAAAGCACCACAAATCAACATCTACACTGAATATATATCCTAAATCATCCTAATTAATACATCCTATACTCTGAATATCCCCATATATCCCCCGTAAGCCCTCCATTGTTGGAGGTTCACCTCCAGCAAAAAAGACTCCAACATTGCAGTCATTGTCAGTAATTCATGTCTGCACCTTCTCAGGCTCCACCGCGTGTGGCACCATGCCGAAAGGTGCGAAGGTCTTCCCATCCAGGACCACCTTCCTCGGCCGTGCGTTCGCCGCCCCTCCGCCGCCCTTCTGGAGGCCGCGACTCACGCATGCGCCGGTCTGAACATCACTAAGAAATACAAAGAACATCGTTATAAAATGTTGACTCTTAATCTTACTCACCCTATGGTCTGGTAAAAATGAGTTCATTGCATAAACTTGCGAACATCACTCAGAGGTGGGTGCAAGACAAGTACTGATGACTTGGGGAGTGTTGCTCAGGAGTCTCCAAAGCTTCACTCTGGTTTGATGGCATTTTTAGCATCATCTACTCCAAACAATGGTCCATTCATCAAATGCCGGGTGCATCATGTCCACATCGATTTTCAGATGACCACTGTGGGGCTCTAGCTGACGCATAAGCGGGCCAGCGTTCCACTGAGCCGATGTGTTTCTCTTGCGCCCAGGCCAGTGAGCATCACCCCTGCCCACATGGCGTTCGAACTGGGGCGAACTGGCCATATCGTCAAAACGCTCCTCGAGCGGACCGTTTTGAAGTCCTTAGGTCAGGACCTACTGGTAAGTTACATTAGGTAAGATCCCTTTAAGGAGCCAAATATCTTAAAACCCAACACCCTGTTGTTTTTGTTTGGGATCCCCGACTGACCTTCGATGTTCTCAGGTCATGTGACTGACCAAAAGGGCCTAGGGGTCCCTGCTTGGCGCCTTGGCGAGCTGCATCGATAAGGAAGGGCAACACCTGATGTCGAAGGATGGGCATCACCAGCACCACCCGTGGTCGGGTGGTTGTCGGGTGTCCCGCTTCAGTGAGTCGGCCCCGAGCTGATGCATTTTCCAACCAATCACCATCCTGTGGGTGGTGCAGATACATGTGCTCTGATACATGCCTTTCTCTTCTGGCAAAACGCTCGGAAAACGCCGTTCTGTTGACCAAATCAAGCAAAGATGTCAGTGTGATCGACACACAAAGTTCAACCCTCACCCCCTAAAGAGTCTGTAGGTCCAGTTGCCAATCCACTTTCTCACTAAAAACATCCTCCAAACTTTGTAGGTCAGGTGCACAGTTCTCCTCCTTCAGCTGGACTGGCTTCTGGCTTCGCATTTTGCCACCAGCCAGGACCATTGGGACAAAGAACTCTAGGCGGCTATGGCTCTGAGAATCCCAAAGAAATCTGTGTCCAAACAGATCTGGTCCATCCCGACTCACCTTGCCTCCACTGTTGGCACCACCGGTCACCACCGCCGAGGCACAGTGCCGGTCCAGGACTCCGGTCCAATGGCAGTCGACGCGCTGCCACCCATGGCGCCTGGATCTCGGTCGAAGGGTGCGACGAGTAGTATGGGCCTTTTAACATGGGAGCGGTGTCACCTAAGCGTGTGGCACCAAACCCACAAGTCCCATGACAGCACTTCATGTCCTCAAAACCTCGAAGCAGCGTTCGCTCGCAACGCGAACTGTACGTTTAGTTTACGTGTCCATGTGCACCAAATGATGGTGAACATCCAGGGGCGAACCACTTATCTGGGCTGATAGATCTTTTATCCTTTTTGAAAGAAACCATGCATGCGACTCCAACAATTGTGCAGAACCTCCTCATGATGCGAAAATTGATCCACGCCCCACGGCCAGCAGATTCGGCTGGCGAAAGAAACTTGCCAATCGGATCCATGATTGAATACATACAGCAGAAACCTTGACGGGCTGTGGTGGTTATTGGAACACGGTGAATCACTTGGGTTCTACATGCCCCTCGCCCAGTATTATAAGTCAAAACATGTTCAAAGCGGAGCCTCCAAACTTGTAATGAAGCTCTTAGACTGTAACTGACACTGGGTGCGGGGATCACATAGTATCGGATAACCATCATGGATTCCTCAAACCGACACGCTGCGACCTTGCAAAGCTTTCACGGAGCGCACCTAGTGTATGGAGATGTCGAGTGAGAAATCTACGACCAACGCTTTCACGCCGCGCGTGGTCAAGCTAGGATTACGGACTATAGCAGCTCGAGCCAAACAAGAATGGGCAGGTGGGCAGGCGGGAATCAAGTCCTTAAGGAGGCAGGGAAGAGAGACTTACCCTCTCTCCAAGAAACATGGAGGTGGAGGGTTACCCTTTCTCCACCCTATGTTTGGAGGGTTTTCTATACTCATACTCTCTCTCTCTCTCTGACTTGTAGGTCGGACTTCTATGTTTACACATAGGTCGATGTTAAACGCCCGTTCCGAGTCAAACGTCACTGCTTCCAGGTGGTGGTGGGCTTCTTCACGCGCTGCTCTTAGTTGACCAGTAGGGCCTGGTAGGGGCGTCTCCACTTGTTCCGGAAACTGCCAAAAGTTGCAGGAACCCCAGACCCCCATGGAGAAACCACTAGGGCTCGGGCATCACTAATTCTGGGGGCATTCTAAGGGAAAACGAGTCGGAGAAAACCTGTAGTCCACTGGAAATCTGACGTTCTCCGATCTGCTTATTACATCTTATTACATGCGTTTTGCACCAGCACCGGAGTTGGGTGCAGACCACGGACCCCGGGGCGATTCAGAGACAAACCCCCCGCAGGGCCGCAGACCGCCCGCATCGGGCAGTTGGACTGCCTTGGCTTTAGGTTGATTCTCACGCAACCAAGGCCAATCAACTGATTGAGGTTCACACTTTATTGAGCCAAACTTCAGACTAAACTTCATTCCAACGGACTTGCCAAACCTCACCCTGCGCCAAAGCATGCGGCAGGCGATGGCGACTGTTGAGCTTGCGGGGGACGCACCTCCTTTCTGATGACTGCCTAGGCTGGCACACGAGTCACGCATTTGAGCTATACATCCAAAATACCTTCACTGGATGGTTGCAACTCCCACTGAACCATCCAATTACGGGTTTGTGGTCGTAGAGCATTTGGCTTCTTGACCTCCCATATCAAGAATCTGCGGAATGTGTTCAACAAGATTGCTATAACCGCCAACTAAACACAATGAACATCCGTGTCTGACAGACCACCCAAATATACCAAGGTTGATTTTTTGCTGACATCTATGTGGAACCGAAGTTCAAATCCCCACCGGAAGCCAATCTCTTGGTCTGGCAGCCGGTCTCTATCAATGCTTGTCACAATGCGAGATATATCAGTGAACCCAATTTCAATTTGCTCTCCGAAAAAGCATGTGGGATGGAAAACAGCAGTCGAGTTGGAGATCAAGTCCTCTTCGGACTCAACTCGGTCTATCAAACGGGATCGAACGGAAAGTCGTGCTTGTCTCAAAAATCGTTCCCTTGAGAGCAAGTTTTGGGATATTTAAGGTAAAGCGTCAGCAAACATGGAAACATTGAGGGGCGGTGGCTCATTTTCGTTAGAAATCTGCAGCATGTCATGGTATCTCATGGTCAGGAATCCGCCATCTCAAAGGCTGGGGCCAGGGAGGCTGCTCAGCCAAAGAGCTCCTGGAAGTAAACGTCATGACGAGCATAAATGAACATAATGAGTGTTTTCTTCGGCCTTTGTTTCTTGAACATTAACCGCACTAAACACGCTCCACTCAGATATCCACACACACCCTGGCTGCTTGTTCACCACCTCGCTCCCGGCTTTGACTTGTTTTACATTCCCAGGGGTCACTGGGGCGGCAGTCCTATGGCAGTCCCATGGAACGTCTGGGAGTTTCAGAGCTTCGATGGCAGAGACCGAAACCGATGTCCTTTACATGGAGGTTCCTATAAACCACCTTTCCATTGGGGTCTGTGCCATTGGTCCTCCCAATCCACTAAACATGGTTTTAACTGCGGTCCAGTGGCGGACGACACGGACATCTCGTCCGCATCCTTCAACTGCGAGCCCGGCCCAAAGCGGCCCTGCGGGCGACAGGACTCGGCAGGTCCAACCGAGTCGGCAGGTCCCCCGTCCCATTGTTCCGCGTGGAGGTGATGGCCTTGAACTTCTCGATGAGGGCATCTTTGAGGTCTTCTCTGCGCTTCAAGTCCATCAGCTTTGCCTCGCTTTCGCGAATTGTGGCACGCAGCATGCAAAGCAAAGCCTAAAGGCAGCTGCAGATTGCATCTTTGCATGCATCTTCCAAATCATAAGTGTATTCATACCAAGCACAGTTGTGCAGGCTGATCACCAGCTGCAAAGTTGAAATCAATTTAACAGGAAGGTCGACCGATCCCAGGTCATGTCTTGTACATGAGACCTCACCACTGGGAGGACTAAAAAGAACTTATCCGAAAGCATTCAGCAGCCCAACGCCCAAATGCTTCGAACAACGATGCCCAAATGGTTTGAAGACACTCGTGCAGACGCGATCCATGCCGACCGCCGACCGCCGACCGTCCGGGCGGAGCCAGACTCGGCGACTTGAACAGGTGTGATCCGACATAATTTTTGAAGACGCGTTACCGTAATATGATATGAATATCTAATAGAAAATATAGATTTATTATAAGTATACATTAATAGAAAGTTAGAATGCCTGATCATGCCTGATCATCATTTTTGTTCTATATGATCGATGAGGCATGCCTGAAAGAGTATGCGCGGGTGCGAACTGGCTGCAATCGAAGCTTGTCAGAATGAGGTGATGTCAGCAATGAAGTGACAGTAGATCTAGGCCAATGTGCGCAGCAATTCAATCCCCATGATCTGCCTAATTTGCAGCGAACCCATCGTAGGGGTGTTTTGGGGATCAATGCACGCGCAAATGGAGGTATGCCGTGCCCCTTGGCAACTCCAAGAGAACCATTACAACAACATATATTCAACCCATGAAATCAAGGTTTTTAGGCCCCAGTAGTGCTGGTAGTGCTGTTTGCGGCGGATACTCGAACCAGTCGTATACTGGAACCAGATCGAACATGATCAAATGAGGCGTCAGAGACGTCCAACACTTCTGGACGATCAGAGCTTCCATTCGCATGAGTTGCCTGGAGAAAGCCGGCTTGTAAGCTGACGTCGTCGCCAGCTGTAAGTGTCTGAAACGGAAAAACATCACCAGCACCAACCCAATCAATTCACAAAAAAAACGATTCATCTTCTTTTGATTCTAAGCCACGATCGAGTTCTGAACGAGGAACAAGAACGAAAGACACACCAACATGTTTTCGTCTCCAGCATCCATCGGATCTGCCCGGAACGTCCTCGCCGTCCTAAGCACTTCTCGGACTCCGGGCCCGGCGCGTGTCGGACATCCGAGAGCCATTGGACCTGAGGGACCCCGATCGCTCGGACGACGGAGGAAGGTGGAGGTTAGAGCTTCGATCCGATTGGCTTTGGAGCGAAAGATCTTCACCATCGGCAAAACCAGGTATCCCAAACACTCCATGAATGGTGGTGAAATCCCGATCAGTTGGGGTGAACTTTCTGGGGTCAACGTCAATGTAGGCTAGGCATCTAATTCGGCATATACAGTACTATATAATTAATATACATGGAGCGTGTGGGTAGAAAATCGAACCCCCCCCGTTTCCCTGGACAATAAAAGAAAAGCTAATCTCGCTCCACCTGCTCATGTCCAGTGGGAGACCAACCTCTCAAAAAGGCTTAAGGGTATCCACTCTTCCAGGGTAGGATATAGTTGCGACGACTGTCAGGCCATAAACACATCGCGATACAAACTGTTACCAGCCGATATGGATAAACACTCGCTGTAGGCTCCAATATGGATACCTCGGCTCCTGAGCTCCCTCCTAACCAGCTAACAGCAGCTGGGCAGCTAGGCCAACTATTCTAGCTGAATTATGGGACATTCCAGTGGTGCTTGGGGCTTTACAGTGTAGGGAACTTGCTGCAGGTTCCCTGCTTAGGAACTGCGGTCTAGGTGATTCTATGCAGCTCATCTGCGGCATAGTGATACATAGTGAATTTGCAGTTCGAATGCAGCACCGTCCACAGAAACGGTGAGTGAGGCTGGTGCTGCAGACATTCCGCCCCAAGTCAAGAGACCCTTCAATGAACATATGGCGTTTCCAAAGGGACGTTCTACAGTCTTGCTAAAGCTCCCCAAGTCAACTACACTGTGCTACGGTGCTACACCCCACCCCCCTGTTCCCCTGCAATCTTGTTGAACAGGTCCAGTGACATCGCGGTCCCACAACGCTCCTCATTCATCGCCATCGCAGTCTTTATGCCTCGCAGACACCCGAGACTGGACTCACCTGGGTGCATCTAAAGGGACCCCTTTTGCTGCAAGGGACCCCAACCACACTCCGACGAACACATCACATGGTTCCGTGGATGGCACACCCCAAGTTCCCGTCAAGGGTCAGACGTGGAAGACTCCGAACTCGGGAACCAGCAACATCCGCGTAACCATGTGATGTGTTCGGAGTGTAACCAACCACATCGAACCAAAACACCTCCTTGGTCCTTTCGACCAATCCAAGCTGCAGACGAAACATCGATCTTGACCTCGACGAAACACGAGGCTTCGGCCTCTCGGCACGTGCCTTCAACATTCAAACAGCGTAGTACTCTTACACTAGGTCCAGCCATCAATTGCAGTGTATTGGCATGTACTTTTGGCGCTAAGAACATGGCACAGTACTACCAAAAGCTGAGAAAGACGGGACAACACTTTGAAAGTCAATCGTTCGCGCAGCACTCCCGTTCGTCGTCTCACCTTTCAGACCTGTTTGCCGTAAGCTCGGTGCCCGGAGCTTTCTCGTGCGAACATGACCCATCCAACGACCCAAAGCAAACCAAAAACCGTAAACAACAAACACTCACAAAGCGCCTCAGGCTTGGATCTGCCGGGCTGAAAACGCAGCAAAACGCGTTGCGTCCCCGGGCTTGGAGCCCAATGCGGCGGCGTCCCGGGAGAGTTTCTCCGTCGGCTTTGATGGCAAAAGGCATCCTGGAGCTATAGTGCCTATACCAGCTCCACTGTGGTCAACTTGAGGCTTCTTTGTGTGAGTTTCTACGGCTCTTGGAGCAAAAAGAACACAATGAAGAAGTCCAAATACAACTTCACTGACGGAACACGTATCAAATTTCCCCAAACATGTCCGAGAAGAGTCCCTACTTGGCCGGGCCAATCCACTACATCCTACGTTTTAGAGCGTGAAGAACACCTATGAACTATTAAGAACTGGGGATCATTTGTGTTCGCACCATGCTATTCAAGCTGCTCAGAACTTCCGTGACTTGACTCATGAACTACCCCACCTGGCGTTGATAACCCACCACCACCAACAGGGAACGGGGTGAGTCAAACTTGGACTCTCAGTGCGTTCGCATCCAATGCGAGCCATGCGGCACCTGACCTCACCGGGCTCTCCGATTCTCAAGGGGGTTCCTCGTCTCTCATCGTTCCCATGGTTCGGACCTGCTGGTGGACAGCATCCGTCCTTCGCCAAGTGCGAAAGGATGTGCTTGGTATTCGTCATGTTCATCCATCCGTCATCCGTGTGAAGCGACTACCAAATTCACAGTATCACACGTTTTTTTGAGCCTTATGAATGTCATAAAATGTCTTAGATCATCTTCTATCATCTTAGCAAATCTTTGACTTGGACACTTCTCCATGGTGTCGATCCTCAAACAACTTCCCCCCCACGCCACGGAGTCAGTCCCACGCAGGCCCTCTGGATGTCAGGCTAGGTGAAGGTGTGCATGACTGCTAAGAATTCTCAATGTGAAGCCTACAACAGGATCAGCTCTCCAAATCGGATAGCCTTGTAGGGATCAAAGCGGACACTCCCCCTCTTGATCAGAAGCCAATGAAGACCCCTACGAATGCAGGGCTTCATCGTCGATACAACATGATACAACCAATACACACACAGATATTTTGACAATGGTTGATTTTGTAGTATAAAACCCTTAGTAAAACAAAGGTGGTTCGGTAAAGGCTATTATAACAATGGTGGTTAGACTTCTAGGGTATTTAAAAAAAATATATATATTGGTATATAATATGTATAACCCCCCAAAAGAACACGCACCGCACCACATGTTCACACATGGGACAGTAAACACTTCGACCCTCCTTCGGGACGGATTCGTGATTCGTCTCTTGGCTTAAATCCATCGGTTCAAAGGGTTCTCCTCGGCCCACCGCCCAAACCGGCGGAGAAACCGCCGGCGCGGCGGTTTCTCCGCCCGCCCGAAGCGGTTTCGGGGATCCCCAGCCAGCGCATGGGCGCAGAAGTGTGCCCCCTTCGCCGCATCACTGGGGCCTGAGAAGCCGAGAAAGAGAGAACCAACGGCCCCCCTGAGAGATGGCGAGGCCCTGGGGAGCTGAAAAAGGGACGACATCCACCATCGACGGCCGTTCGAATAAGGGGCCAAAGGTGACAGAGCACCAAAGCAGTTTCTTTTTGGTAATATGAGGTGATATGTTCAAGCATAAAGGTGCATGGACTACCAAGGAGGCTTCGATGGACATCTATATACCTACTAGGTGATTCTTCACATGTCACGTCGCGGTCGCCAACCGTGCCCGAGGATGCCGGCGTCACTTCGGAATCAACATGAAGCTTACCGTCCCTGCAACAAGCATGGAAGTGGACACCCCCCTCTGAGGTAGAGGAACATCGTCTTCATTTCGGGTCCATGCCATCCACGCAACCATGATTGTTTCAGGGAGGGTACATTGCCTTAGCATTGTCCATCTTTCAATCGATTACTTGGATTTGCTGGTCCAGGAGTCAGGGGATTCACCCAGGTCGAGAACATCAACATGACCCGAAATTCAACCCGGCAAAAACCAACAACAAAACCCGTTCCATCGGTTCGGCTTTGACACCTTTTGTGTCCAGGACCAACCACGCCCGCCCGTCGCGGTCCCCGGCTCAGTCGCTTCTCTAAGACCTGAGTGGCGCGACGAACTGCGCGACCCGTGCGGCAACGGACGACATCGCCAACGGTGGAGGGTGGTCGGGGTATCCGGTGGTCACGGGCTTCCACAACGGGTAGGAAGATCCGGTGGTCTCTGGAGCACGCACGCATGCAGAGTGCAAAGAAACACGCACACATTCTAAGAAGCACGGATACTGGATGATTGTAAGGAGTAAATAGCCCACCAAACCATGCATGTCCGAGTTCAACAGCTGATGAGATGCCATGAGAGTTGATGCCATCACCGGAGCGACACGTGGCGGCACTGAAGAGGGGACCTTGATCTTTGAGAGTAGGGGGTTCTGGCAGAAGTGGTTTGCAGGCACGTCAAGTAGCCTTCCTCTAAAATGATGTGGTTCATTTGCGTTTTCTGCATCAGAAGAACCATCCGGATCATTATGAAGTATCTGAAGTATCCGTATTGTCTCCATGCAAACGCAGGTCTGTTTGGGGCTGGTAAGTTGAGAGAAATCCGTGAGTGACACTTACCCATGGCAACCTCCTCTTACCTGGCTCTATCAACATCTGGTGGATGATGGACCCCCAAAAGTATCCAAAAGTTCTGATTGAGGTCTAAAACGTCAGCGATGTGAGAAGAGGGACACCAAGAAAGAATTATGGCTAGGATATTGCAGGATTGAATCTGCCCAAGATTCACGTTCAGTGGTCCAGCCCCGTCCATTCCATCGACTCTTCTCCCTCCCTCGCGCTGTTCGGCTCTCGCGGCGGCCTTTTGGTCGTTGGGTCCATCCATGTCTGAAGAGATTCGCGATTCGTGTGATCAGGTGGATCCCTCCAGCCAAGATGATGATCATCTCGGAGGTTTTGTAGCCCTGTCGGTGCAAGCAGAAGGTGACTTCACTCCCTGAGGCGCCACGTATTTCAGAACTTTCTTCCCAAACATCGACGCAAACGGCTTCGATGTTGGTGAGTGTCTCCAATCAAAGAACCTGCTAGAGCCTAATAGGCTCGTGCTCTTGGCGTTACGGGGGGGGTCCGACCAAACACGATTTGCGCAGGGCAGCGTGCCTGCAACACTAAGAGATCAAAGGCGAAACTCAGCGCAGCCGATGAGGGGCTCCTACCTTAAGAGCAATCCTGCATCATCCTGCCATCCAACCCTTGGGGCGGCTTTTGGGCGACAACCACCAGAAGTCCACTTCCTTCTTGACTTCAAGTACGGGGACCTGGACACCCAGGTGGTTTGTTTGTAGCGAGTGGGGTCTGGACACCGGACTTCTCACTGGAATCATTTCACTGGTCACTGGGCATTTGTTTAACAACAAATGCAATGAGGCACCCTTCCACTATCTTGGAGTCTGCAGAGTCTTGTCTCCTTACATCCCTGAGGGTACAACTTCGTTGGTGACCAAAAACCAAAATGTCCAGGTACCTTCTATGGATCCACATGCTGGCTGACTTGCGCTCCCCCTTCAATCGCTCTTCCGGAGCTCATGTCGGGCTTCCAGTTGCTGAATCCTGTGAACACGGGGTAGCTGGCCAAGTACTTTGCGACTTGGTACGACGGGCAAACTGCCAAACACCCTCTCTTTAGTATCTGTTGTCACCTCTTACCTCTGTGTTGTCTAATGCAAACTTTCCCCCCAAAATGCATTACTTCGAGTGATAAATGCTAACAACCCTCACCTGGCAGGTAGGGAGAAAAAAACATTTCATACAATTCCCTTAGCTTGTCCGCTAGTCCCAGGCTTGCATCCAAGCAATTCCTCTCTGGATCTGATTCTGATCCTGGCAAAATCCTTCCTGGTGGTTTATCTCAACCTCTGGCAGTCTGGGGAAAATAGATGTAGACTCGTGATTAGAGTAATAGACCTCTTCATATGGGGGGTTTATTGATCAAGAGTCTACATCAATCTCAAATCACCTTTTTCATGCCACTCTCGTATGGAGGCGGGTTTCTTTGGGAAAGGCTTTTGGCAGGGCATCGTAAATATCTTTGATTTATATAAGCTGTCTAAATGGTCGTGAGAAACAGCACAGCAGCCTCTTCCAAAGCGACGACGCCGAGCTTCAACCTCTCCATTCAACGCCTGACGGCGTATGGCTCTATGACAAGATGAGACACGCCATCGAAATCTTTGGCGCGCGAGTTCAGCCATGGCACTTGTGGAGAAAGAAAGGATGGTTCCGACACTTGTGGTGTCAGGCAAATGTCATACGAGTCATATAGATACCTGCTTCTTCAAAGTGACCCTTTGATAACCTGGTTTGAGTTCACTTAAGCCTCTTGAGGGTCAGTTAGGAACCTTCAAAAGGTCACTTTGAAGAAGCTGGTGTAGACTATAGATACACTCACACTCACTAACATGGAAGTGGACCACCCCCTCGTTTGTACGAGGAAACCCAAATTGGCCATTCTCCACTTCAATGTTATAGAGCGAGAGAGACATGGATATAGAAATTTGAGAGGTTGAAACGGGGATTCCGTGTCTGGACCCCAATTGCATACCCCTCCACCAGCGCAGCCCAGCGCAGCTATCCCTGAACTAGAGCTTCTCGTTCTCTTCCAGTCGCTGGCCTTTAATCGAAAAGTTCTGATCGTCTTAATATGTCTTAATTGGAGGAACAACGGGGGTGAACCCTTCACCTTTCACCTCAAACAGGTTGTATTTCTATGAGTTTAACGTATTTCATGGTATTTCTATGGTATATCTAGTACTTCTCCTGCAGTTCTCTGCAGCCATCAGCCGCATGTTCATCCTGGCAGATTGGACACCTGTCCAAAATCTCCACCATCATGGCACTAGGCCCTCCTTCCTGGAGTTGGCTAGTAGATCTAGCAGGTCAGCAGCCACCGCAGCCATGAGCCGCATGTATGCCGCATGCAACGGCATGGGGCCACGGTGATGGATGAGCAAGGTCGTAACCAGCAATTCCCCTACCATGACAGGTCTGCTTGGCGTTCACATTCTCCTACCAATTCCCACTGACTGCCAGCAAACCTAGTGAAGGAACCTTATCGTCTGATTTACCTATATATACATATATATATATATATATATCTCTCTCTCTCTCTCTCTACATCACCCCGTCGCTGTGCAATGGCTCATCTTCCCAAACAGCTTCATTCATACCCCAAAAACAGGGTCGCGCAGCATCATCTTCCAAGTCAGGTGCATGTCAGCCGACTATAATCCGAAAGACTGCGGGATGGCCTGTTGGCCAAAGCCTTCGACTCAGCTGCTGTTCTCCTCTCATGCGTTTCCATACCTTCACATTCAACCAGATCTGCTTGTCCATTCGGGTCCATCATCACCGCCTGGAACCGGCGAAGCTGGGCGTGGAATCGGCTGGGAAATGCCGCAGCAGTCGAGTGCTGAAAACTGATGAAAACTGGATTCGCTTCTCGATTCGAGACCTGTCCAACAACATGGGGGTCGAAGCCTTCTGCCTTGTATTCACTGCATGTGAATAGGCTAGGATGCAGTGGACAGTGAGATCACAATCACGGGCTTTAAGGCTATTACCCTAGGCCTCCAGTCGCACCTTCGTTTCGGTTCGGTGGGACTGGAGGCCCGGGTGCCAGGAGGCTTCAAAGACCTTCTGAGGTACGACTGGAGGTGTAGGGATACTGTTGGTTCGGGTTCCGGCGCGACAACGCAGCGCGGAATTCCTAGGTGGTGGCTTTCTCGTCCAACACTGACTGCTGCGTCACGCGTCGTTCACTTGGTGAACGGTGCGAAGCGGCTTCGCTACGTCACGGTCCAGTGGGAAGCTAACAAACTGGCTCCCCTTCCTGCTGGCTACTTTGCCTCAGACTGCCCGTAGTTTCAGTCTGAGGGTTTGCGGGGATCCTCGAACAGTCCTCATGATCTTTCTGCAACTCTGCCTACCTACATTTATAACTAGTGATAGTCGAAGGGTCAAAAAACCTACATTGTCAGAACAGTTTTTGCGGTGTTTTTTTGCTGAAATGGGACCACTGCGTGGTGGAACATGGTCCTGCTTTCAAGTATGAAGTCCGGAAAAAGATGGGAGTTCAAGGCCCTACCAGTCTTCCAAGTTGCGCTTCTGGGTCTTAACTTTGATCCTTGGACATCCAGGTAAACAGCTTCTATCCATTTCTATCCTATCTATTTGATACCGGGTGAGGGAGGTCCCTCGCAGTGTCCCTCGCACCTGCAGGAACCCAACAACACATCCTTTCTATTCATCCTAGCCTTTCAAAAGCAACTTTAAAATGGTTGAGCTGGTCTTGCAGTGCAAAACCCTTAGTGAAACAATGGCTGTTCGGATTTATTCCGTAAAGGCTATTAAATCGACGGTGATTCAAATCCATTCAAACCCTAGGCCCCTCGAGTTCATGAAACTGAAGCTTGTTTATGTCACCAGCAAGAACATCCTCGACCTCGTGCACCATCCGACTGCCGTCGACTCGGCTGGACACGCCTCGCGAGAGCCCCAACAACATGGGGAACTCCGGTCTGCCTTCTAAGAATGTATTCACTGCACGTGAATAGGCTAGGACGCAAACACGTGGACACGAACCTAAGGTTATCGTGACCCGGTGACCCAACTAAGGCGTTTTGGTGATCTATAGTGACTTTGAAGAACCTCGCACATACCTCCACAAATGGATTGCATGGAAAGTTGAAATTCAACTCTTCAACTTTTTTCGGCTGCTTGCCAATGATCTGTGAAACCATCTCGCCAAACACAAGGGAACTTTGCCAAGTCCACCTTTGACACCGCTTCAACTGTCACAAGCTTGCATACCATCCACGTGTGCAATTCTGTTTGACATGCAAAGCGTTTTGGACCCCAAACACGCCCGCCCCCAAAAAACCTCCACCTATAGAACAGGAGTTCAGACCTGTTAAGGTATGCATTCACCAGCATCACAATCACCCTGTGAAGGCCGAAGTCTCATGGAGCATGTAAGACACCCAACCAAAAGAGGCTCCAGCCGCACCCTGATAAAGGAGGGAGAGGAGGTGGTGATGGCATAGACGTGTCATCAAATTTGTTGAGAAGAACGGAGAGTTTACAGTATATCTACGTGTACCTCATAAATGGTCAATGGTCAGTCAAAACAAATCAACCAATCATTGTGGATATACTGTCACACCGTCACACCAATCAATTGGCTATATTGCCCATGATGGACACATTCCAAATAATGAATGCGAGATAGTGATGCTCAGTCAGCAGATTGGCTATACATTTATCGATACTTGCTTCTACTGAGGCTATATAAATGCCATCACTCACCCACGCGGCTGTCTCAGCTAGGGCTAGGTGTTGCCGGTGCCACCGTGCCGGTGGGACTTCGCCGTTGGTCGTTCTCCAGAACCAGCTTGTCCAACTCGGCTTGCACCTGGTGGTGCGTTCGGGTGAACTAAGTAGTCGTTGGTCCAGGCTGAGAGCGGGGTTGACCAAACCGCCCCAAGGAGCAAAAGCCTCCCAACATTGCTCGAACAAGTGATCCAGGTTTCGAAGGCACCTTCAAAGGGGAGTGACTTACTCTAGAGGTCACTCGAGGATCAAAGGGCAAACTTGTTGAAAGGCTCTTGCTTCGAGAGGCCCGACTGTGTTGGCAATGCCTTGGGCATCTGCACCGTTGGTCAAGCCGTTGGAGCATTCAAGAACTGATGTTCTCCTTGCCTTGCTTTAGCCGTTGGAGACATCTTAAATCTGCATTAAAAAGACATTGACGTCCCATGAAGTACCACCCAGAAACCATTGAAGCACCCAACGGCTCAACCGCTAAAAGCCACCAAAAGCCAGCCAGAAAACACTTCCATGTGACTAGGCCCGCTTCCTTTTGTGATGTGAAGACCTCCCACACTTGCTAACCCACTTACAGCTCCACTTGGGCTGGCTCCCGTGACAGGGCCCTCACTTTGCCATGCTTCCAAACCTACACATCTCCCATAAGGTCTATATACACCTGATAGAGTGAACAAACTACAGTTCACCGACCGGGAAGTCTAAAATTGCAACCTGGCCTCACTGTATGACGCTGTGTGGTCATTATTGTGCAAAAAGGGCCCCAATTGGGCGGTGTGCCCAAACAAGGAAGTAGTGCAACGTCCGAGCGGAAAGCTTCTTGTGGATGAGAGTGATGCTGTCTCAGTACTTGTTGCCCTATCTGTCCTGCATAGTTTTAGTGCAACATGCGGACTTCTCGCCGAAACAAGTTCGCAGCAGGACTGCCTGCCTTTATCTGGCTATTGGATGCTATTAGTTTGTGAATGTTACATCTCAAGTCTGTCAACTTCTATACCTGTTGCGGGCACCAAAACCGGCTCCCCGGTCGCACACGAAACGCGCCTGCTGTCGCACGTGCTCCGCGATGGCTTGGGGTGGTAGAAGTGCCAAGCTCTCCAGCGCCATCTTCCGGTTGACCTTGGCGAAAAAGCGCTTTCAACCCCGCAAAAAGCACTTGACAAAGTGGCTTCTCAAGTAGTAGCATGCATATATTTTGGTGCGCTTTGGTGTTTTGGGGGGCCTTGTTCTGTGGTCTGAAGACAGGGCCTGTCAATTGAAGGAGATCCTCTAGCAGCTTGTTGTATTTTCTTCAACGAACCCCCTTCCTGAGGAGTCAAGCATATACTCTTCTACTCCAGGGAATGGCGCCGTGCTTGCTGAAAATCTGTCGACCGACCAAACCACCCACAGCGACCTGCGCCGTGAGAATCCTCCCTCAGCCACTCGACAGAGACCCACGTTGACAAAGAAAGTGCTGGGGTACCATTTGCAGGCCATGACGGTGGTTGCCGGAAGTGGCAAGGAAAGGCAAGCCAGATCAAGCAAGCCACATCCATGCCAATGAAGTATTAGTAAACCATGGTAAACCTCGTGACCAGTTCAGTGGTATGTTTCTCGCAGAAACTATGTGCTGGTTGATCTCCTAAAATCTTGCTGCACCTGCCACTTCGTTTGGTCTGTTTGTTTTTCTGCTTCTCCGCCCACAGAACGCTCCACTTCCATCCCCGTCAAAAGGATGGCTTTGGGGTCCACATCTACAAGCATCCCTAGGAACAAGAAGCTATTAGAAACAAGTGCCACGCTAGTAGTAACAGGTGCCTTACTAGTAGTAACAAGAAGCTACTAGGAACAAGCTTACCAACTGGCAGCCCCTGAGATCCCCGAGACTGGGCCGTTGGCTATGTGTCGTGTTCGCGCGGTGTCGGATCCGGCCCAGCCGCGCGGAGCGCGCGCGGCGAAGGTGGAATTGGAATCTGTTGAGAGTTCTGTCATCACAAACGCATGTACTGAATCAATGATGCTGGATCGCATCAGGACCAACGTTTTTTCAGCACCTGTGTTCGTCCTGCGAATTGACCCCATTTCCGCTTTGACAGCTCCATGATTCTGCTTAAACCAATTTCAGGCCGACGTTGGAGGCTGGTTGCTCCGCTCTCCCCGAACCCAGGCCAGCCGAATCCAAGGAGCTTGTGACGGATGTGGTGCCGCCAAGGGGTTCTGCCGCGACCGGTCGGAGTCGGCCCAGGCCCGGCCGAGGGCGACCGGTGCTGACCGAATGGACCGAATGGGTCGACCGGTGCCCGCTCCAAACCAACTGGTTTACAGATTCTTGGTGGAGCACAACACCTGCTGATTGATGGTGATTTTTTTGGGGGGGTGTCAACCAACACACCCTACTAAGGCCCTAGGGACCCTTCTCAGAATGTGATTGGAGACACTGTTGTGATCTGTTATGTAGGTGCCAGGAGGGTACAAGTATCTTCTGAGAGGGTACTTGGATCCCTAGGGACAACTGAACTAAACACTACCAACCCATACGTGATTATCTTGCTGAATTTTCAGGTGTCACAACCTTCGTGGATGATATGTCTGTCAAGAATGACAGGCTGAGCTTTCTTGATGTAAAGGATGTGGACACATTTAGGTGCTGGGATCTCAGTTGCTAACTTAAGAGATAAACACCCCATTCACAGCAGGCTTTGCAGCATCTCTCATGCTATGGAGGTTTGAAAGGGGCCCAAACTCATCCTCATTGATTCCACAAACGAAGGCTGCCAAGCCCATCACAGTTGAGGACATGGCGGGAGAATGTGGGAGCAGGGAATTGCACTCCATATATTATATGGATCCTTTTATTCACACACCACAAAATGATTATACAACAAATTAAAACATGAAACAGGTGTAGTGTACCTTTCACCTTCATGGCTAAATTTGCATGCTTGCGCTCCTTCATGGTTTGATTTGGATGTTTCGGGGCTCTGTTTGCCAAAATGCCAAAACATGTCTCTCCTCTCGAAATTGAACCCTCCTGTTTCCGGCTGTCCCAACTAAGGGATGATGGCACACCCTCTCAGGCTGTGCTATGTTTGTTTCATGGGCGCCCCCTACAGGCCCAGTCTGATCCAGTAAAACCCATAGTCCTTCATATCTCATGAATTCCAGCAAAAAATCGTAAAATGAGGTCGTTTGAGTTCGTTTGATTCCATGATTAGGTGTCTCTTAGAGTCGCTTGTTGGCTCCAAGGCTCCTTCTTCCTCTCCAGCACTTCTAGCTTCTCTTTGAGGGCATCGGCCCGCCTTGAGCGGCCGGACGGATGGGGTGACGGATGGGGTCGCTCCCCTCGCTCCCGCATGGAGCAAGGACTGCCCTCGTCCCCCGTGCCAAAACACCGGCATAGGACCGAAAACATCTTCATCTACCAAAGAACCATCGCCAAGAGAGGTTAAGTGACCTGAACTAGGACCCTAGTTAAGTGGTATATATACAGATCTTCCTTCCTCGGGACACCTCCGCAGCCGACCGAGCACTCCGGCGATAAATTTTGCCGAGCGACCGGTCCCACGTGCGTCATCCGTCCCGAGACGCGCGTCGCGCGACGCGAGCCCAGCGGCTCGGAGTATGAAAGCTTGGCCCATTTCTGCAAGGCCGTGGGGCCATCCTTGCTGAGCTCCAGTAAGCCTGGGCTCCGCATGGCTCCGCTGATGTCCGGAAAGGGGTTCCTCTTTCAGGGGTTCTTGAGGGGGGGTCAGGTCTGGCACCACACCCAACGTCCTCTTTTTGGGGTGAACGGTGGCGTCCTGGCGTCACTGAAGCCATCTCGGGAGCTACACCATGCAGCCGAGGGGAATCACCATTTCAAGCTTTGGGCGACTGATAGCACATCAAAGGCACGAGCGTGACGAAGGCACGTCTGATCTTGCAAAACAAGTCGTCAAGGCCCCTCTTCCCAAGTAATTCTCGCATGTTTCGTCTCAACTCTCTATATACATATATATATATATATGGCTAACATTCAGAAGCACCTAACCCCAAGCTGCTAGAACCTCTGGTAGGCCACATAGGCCAAAAAGGATGAACAAGCCTTCTCTCTTCCGGTCAAAACCCTCTCCGAAATCGCACAAAGTATGCTCGCTGAAGGCGCCTGGGGAGACCTTGGTATGTTGAAGTCTCATGGTGACCTTTGTGACACCCTGTGGGAGCTTGCCAAGGAAGCTGAAGACGCCTGCCGGAGGAATGCGCCCGAAAAAGCACCACGCATTACGGTGAATGATCACTCCTTGTTCTGGTGCTTGTAGTATGTTTTTTGCAGTAGTCCTAGGTCCTATCTGTGACTGAAATTCATGTATGTCCTTGAACATGTGCAAATGCATTCCATGTATCGATGGTTTGATGACAGCTAGGCTATAATGGTTTGGTATTTCACCATCGTTTGGTCTCACCGCCCACGACTCGATTGACCCACACCCACCTTCTGGTGGAAGTTCTGGTTTAGATCACCAACCGGAGTCCATTCAGTGCATCTGATGATATCATTTCGATCCCTCAAAGGGGGGAGGCATCTCAACTCACAAGGGCAGAAGGATGGTTTCTGGGCAGTCACTCGACAGTCTCGGCAGTCACTCGATCCCAGCGATCGCGAAGTCTGAGGCCCGGCCCCGGCCTCGATCTGTGATGCCACAGCCAGCAGCGTTGAAGAACAAGGTGTGGAGATTCCTTTCAATGGCAAGGCGGATGGATTTCTGGTTTCCTATGGTGTCTTCAGCCTCGGGCTGGGGCAATCCATTGGGATTTCGGTGGGTTTGAACGGGGTACCTTGGAGTTACCTGCAGACTTCACTAAGAACCACCAATTCTTCAAGGCCATGTGAGACTAGTCTAAGTCTAGGCCTAGGCGTCCTCATCCAAGTTTGGTGGGAAACACGTGTGAAGTCCAATGTCCTGAATGTTCAGGCTTGGAAGCAGCAGAATTGATCTACGAAAACCCAGGCAGATTCCCAATGATGGCAGCTACAAGAAGTGGCGTAGACTTTCAGACTTTCAGCCCCCCTCTGCGAACGAAACATGAACATGTTCAGGAATCAACTGTTCATGCTTATACCTAGCACTTCCAATGGGTTCCCAATAGAGGCCTATTTACTAGGTAGGGTAGGCTAGTCTATTGGACACCCAGACAGGATGACCCTGCTATGAAGAGGGTGTGCGAAGAGCAGGGAAGAGCAGGAAAGAGCATGCCCAACGCCTCCCCGACACTTCGGCCCTGCGACACGTGGTGAGGTTCACCCTGGAGATCATGGGGGCTTATATATCCCTCAGCTCCCGAGCTTGTTGGCAGTTTTCCTTCGCTTTCTTCGTTCGCTTTCGTGTTTCAAAGCACCACTCGCCCTGGCCCTGTGTCGTGTAGCCATTTGATCAACAAAGGTCTGAAGGCGCAGTTTCCTGCCTCAGCTTCTCCTGAAAGACAAAGGTTCACATGTTCAGCCTTTTCGTTTTGAGTGGGGCAACCACTCACCCAAAACTGGTTCCAAGGTTATCCGCTCACTGGGTAAGTGAATTGGCCCACCCCTGGCGAACAAGAATTGCCCAGGTGCGGTGGCAAGACGCGGGCCAGCGAGGGCAGGCTGAGGTCCTCCAACTTGCTGAACCTGAGGGGAACACAGTGTTTGTTTGGTGAAAGGCACAAGGTGTTTCATCCCAAACCACGCGTGTGTCAGTTGGTTGGTTGGTTGGTTGACAAACATTTCGCCCGTGTGCGGCGTGCCACGCTCCAACACACTACGCTCCATGGAATTGGAAGTAAACATGAGGAATACGGAGCTGACATGTGCTCTGTAGTCTTCAAAGTCATGTGCTCCGTGTTCTGGTCCCTCGGTCCTTTGGTTCAAGCACGTCGTCGTGTCTCTCTGGTTTTTGCCCAAGGCCGGGCCGATCGCGACACCTGCGGCGACGCCGGAAGTCTTGAACCGGACAAACCAAGCAGCTGGAAGTCTAACTTCAGCCACTCCAAGTTGGGCGGCAAGCTATTCCTTGCAGCGGGATGGCTTCCGTGACTACAGCTCCAAAGAAGTTGGCCCTTACTCACTCAGGGTACATGGCCTAAAGTTCAAGAACTACTTCCGCGATGTGTCCGCTTCCACAGGTCGTTGAGACGAACCATGTTCTCAACCAAATTGAGTTGGGTGTGATGGAGGCCGGTTCCGTCTCCTATCACCAAATTTAACCAGGTCGATGGTTCAATTTCATTGGACTCTGGGCCCTGCACCCCAAACGAACGCCCAAACATCTACGCACAGCATATCCCCGACGCTCCATGTATGGAATATATGCCTACTGGGGTGGTTTGGGGGGTCTGTGGCGGCAGTCCGGACTGGCAGTCCCATGGATCGTCGCGTCTGGGATATCGAATTGGGCTGCCCACAGCTGCTTCATCACAAGTTGAGTCGTCGAGTCGTCGAGTTGATTGATGTTGCTATCATTAAGCTGTAGATCACCCGAAACCCATGGACAGCTTAATGATAGCAACATCAATTTACTTAATGGGTGACTCTTATTGCCATCTACTCTTTAAGTTCTGAGTCACTCGAAACCCATGGATCCACCTCCGCCTGGCAGTTTTCCAAGCTTCGTCACAGTTCCTTCAGCGAAAAAGAAACGATCTGGGCTTCCTGACTGACTTTGTGATCATTCTATTAATAGTGGTGGGGAAGGAAGCCCAAACTTCCGCTGCGATGCAATTGTCCAACACCACTGAGGTTTGCACCATCGCTGTCGAACAAATGTCAGGCATGTAGATCTGTGAGCTGAGCTGCTACCGTTCGAATTAAAGCCCAAATTATACCAAATGCGGCAGCCCTCTGAACGACCCAACCATCTCTCAACAAATCAGTTCGTGATCATCAGCGCTCAGGCGGCGCCATCATGGCGTCCTCTCCAGCTTCAGGGAGAAAGCAAATATCATCCCTCCCAAAACGATGATGGAACGTAAATGCACCCACCAAACACACACACATGATATCATAATTACATCATAATTACATATATAAATAATTACACTCTAACATGGAAGTGGAAACCACCTCTTCACTCTAAAGAAAAAACGTCTTCCCAGGGGTAAGAGTCCGCTTCCATATTAGTGAGTCAAACGGCAAGCATTCATTTATGCATGTCACCCTCTGATCTCTTCGATTTGCCCACTCAAACTGAGTCACTCCCCTTCTGGATCCCTGGCTCCCTTGGAGGGCCATCATTTCACCGCGTGGCAGGGCCAGCTGTAGGATCTCCTTCTTCGAGAAGTCGCAACCCCCAAGGTTCAGCGTCAAACTCTTCCGCCAATAATCGCCTATAAGGTCAAAACTTCTTCGTCCCGCGAAGCTTTGCAATGGCCGTTCGGAATGGAAATCTTGTTGGGCTACAATTAAGGAACAAGAAGCTACTAGTAGCAAAGGGCATCGCTACTAGGAACCCGGGCATCGCTACTAGGAGCAAGGACGCTACTAGGATTACGCTCCCTGTACACAAAATGGCAGCGAGCCTCAGTTTGTCAACATGCTGCGGGAAGTCACGTAGAAACAGCTCGGTGGGGAGGAAGCGGAATCAAACGAAATGTAGCGGTGTTGTAACGAAATGTTGGTGAATGCAAAAGAATCTGCCAGTGTCCAGCCCAAAGGCTTGAGCATCCCCGACAAACCATCAAGGAAACTCAAGCCTTGATGCAAAGCTCGATCCCTATCAATTCTCCACATCATCTCTCAGTATTGAAGCTTTATTCGCCAAGTGGTTCTAGGTGAAGAACACTGACCGAACACACATCAAAACGCTAGAGCAGTGGTAGTCCCCTCCCCCGAATACAAACAACTTGACCTGGCCAATGGAGACACTCAAGAGATTCGATCGAGTGAGTGGCATGCTGAGATCCATAGCAACAAAACAATCACAAATGAAGAAAGCCAGGACGCAGCGAGGACAGCTCTGGAGTTCAGGTGACATGTAGTGGACTAATTCCGACTGTACAAAGTGAGGGAACAACGCATGCAAAGTGTCAGCACAGTGCACAGTGCGGCACAGCCCGCCTTGGATGGCTTTGGCCATGTCACTCAGCAATTGCCTGAGACCGATTTCTGCACCAAACAACCCGCTTCCCAAGCCGCTTCCCTGGCAGCCCTCGTGGAGCCCTCGTGGAGCCAAAGCTCTTCACTTGCTAGAGCAGCGGCAACCTCATGACCTACAAGTCTAGTTTCTGGACTGGGCAAGGAAAAGCCAAACTAAGGGCTCACCTTGATCAACACCTTCAACTTGATCGTTCCTCCCAAAGACCCAAGACTTAAAACTTCGAGTGGCCACTAGGAATCGTTTGGGTGCATGATCATGCATGGTTCAATGATACAGTTGCTGCAAAGATGAAGTAATGTTAATTGGGAATTCCAGATTGTGCTACTCAGCAAGCTACTGAATGATATGTTCCTGTCGCCTGCCCCTTGTCACAACACTACAGCAGCTAAGCCATGTCCCCCTGGGCCCCCAAGGATAGCACCCACCAAGCGTACACCCGGGATCCGAGAAACCACATGGAACCGGGCGAACGGCATGGACCAGTGTCCTGGAAGACGATGTTGTTTGAATACCAACCCGACGTGGATTTCAGAAGTTAATCTTCCACCAAACTTATCGAATTCGATTTCTCGACCTGTTCTTCGACCAGTTGCTTCTTTTCGGATGAGGCATTGCACAGCATAAAGGGCCAAAAGACCAGAAGGAGCATGCTCCGCAAGCGCCTTCGCGGCCAGAAGGGGAGCGCTAAACAGTCGAGAGTGCGCAGTTAAAAACATGGTTTGGTGCGCTAGGGCCTAGGGTTGTTGACCTTCCCCACACAAGGAAAAGCAACATCACTGATCTAGTAAGACCTAGTTACCATGGCAGGTGTCTCCCAACTCCCCGAAACATGCCTGTTCACTCGAATTCTGAACAAATGGTCAAGCAAGGCAACCCAAATTGACCATAGACAGGGATGTGTAACGCTGTTCTGCCGGAAGCCTTTTGAATCACAAATGATCATGAAATATCATGAAACCGTTCCACTTAGCAACGTGCATCCATTTTTTGGTGTAACCTTGTATATGTACGAGCTGCATTCGAGAAAAAACACTGCAAGGTTGTTGATGTTTCTCAATTGTTTGTGGTCATGACGCAGCCCCCCGGCTCATTTCACATCAAGCTAATAGTCAGCTGACTGGCCCTTCGGCGCCCTTCGGAGCTTGCGCAAGGTTCAACATGATCAAACCAAACCTGTGGTCCACACCTGGTCATTCGTTGGTATGTCTCCACTTCCTCTTCCTCACCCTCTGGCACCGCCAAAGACCGCAAAAGCTTCTCGCGATCTTCCTGCATGGCAAACTGCCCCACCACGAAGGTCCCGTGGCGGGTCCAGTGGCTGGACGGGAAGGGGGGGAGAAAAAACATAGAAAACAAAACACACCACCCCATGTATGTATACCATATATTGTATGCCTACATTGAGCCAGAAAGCACTCCAATGTAGGCAAATATGGCATACATGAAGTGTCTGGGAAATATAGCTTACAGAAAACCCGGCCACACACAAACAAACGTTTCAAACTATATATACTCAAGTTGAGTTTGCAAAAAACAAACGAAGTGGAGTGAAATATAGCTTACAGAAAACAAAACCATACGCACACACTTAGACAAGGTTTTATCCAGTGCCATAATCCACAGTGACAGGGATGAGGGAAACGCACGGCGGCTGAGTCAGCAACATCACTTGAAGTGCTTGAAAAACTGTTCGAAATCTCGCGCGAATCAGCAGCTGCAGAACGGCGCCGCGGAGCGAAAATGGGTTTTGGGGAATAGCATGAGAACCACCATGGCATCAAAGCACAGCGGTGAAAATTGGAGTGTTGGCACAACGGCAGGTAAGTGAGTCAAGCGTCCTTGACTCATATCACAGGAAATCCACGGTGTCTTCGTTGGATGCCGACCATGGAAGTCCCCGACGTCCCCCTGCTTTTTGGAAACATATAACCTCCTGGAAGCGGACGGGACACACACACACACACACGCACATACGTTTCAGGATGATGCATGATGATCAATATGTTGAGTTCAGTTGACCGGGAGAAGAAGACAGAAACAACAACCTGACGATACCTGATGCACCAACAAAAAGCACCACAAGGCCACGCACACCCAGAATGCCACGGCGGAGGACCGAGGATGGTGTGTGACTCTGCACTCCGTTCCAAATCCGTGGATGACATGACCCCGAAACGTAGACGACGACTTTCCTTTACGAATAGGGGTCCCAGGCACCATGACCCATCCACTTCTGTGATAGCTATCATGGCGCCGACTGTTCCACATCACATAAGTGGTTGGGTCCCAGGTGCCCAAATAAAGAAGCGACCTCATGACTCCGCGTCTTCCGAAAGACCAAACCACAATGATGAAACCCAAATCGTACTCGTAGTGTATACCCTCCTATACCCTTGCTTGAAACATTCAACACACATATTCAAAACCATATTCAATATTCCATGGCCTGACGGTCAGACCTGGAATCATTTCTCTTAGCGTACCCGCCATCTAAATACAGTATCCCCTGTAAATAAAGAGGTTCTGCAGCTCCAATGGGTTATAACCAAGAGTCTACCAGGACCCTCTAAGGGGCTTCTATTGATAGCCCCTTAGAGGTGATTCCGGGTGTCCATTAACCATTCACCACAACAAGTATTTGTGAGTCCTGGTACAATCCACGAGCGCGTCTCGTTTTCGCGCCCTTTGCCTCAACCTGGGATTCGGTCGAACTCGCCTCCTTGCTCGCCTCCGTCTTCTCCAGGGCGAAGCGCAAGGGCGCCTCGCGGCGAGGTGGAGAGACCGACCGACACCAGACGCGCAAGGGAGAAACCGAAGAGATCGAAGAGAAGCTTGCGCGGTCCCCATTCCAAACATGGGAAAAAAACATCCTTTTTATCATCAGTTTGGGGACTCAAACGAGTAAGTGCAGCCAGTTGAAGAATCACAATTAAGAAGTGCCACCAACATTCGCCAACATGTCGGCATGTTCCATCCAAATCATCCCTGCATCATCTCCCGCAAACGCGGGAGACTCCTGCGGTCCGTCCCATTTTGTCTTCCTTCTTCCACCACGTCATCCAAGGCGGGATGATCTTGGTGGCTGCTTCGCAGCTCCGGGAAAGCACCGTCAACCTCCGGTGCTCCGGACCCGCAGTCGGTGGGAAGCACAAAGACCCTGGTCGTCCCCCGGTGACGGAGACAGGGTCCGCATGGAGGGAAGCAGGGTCAGCGGCTTCAAGTCATCGGGTATTTCCTGGGCGAAGGAGGTGACAAGAATATGCCCTACAGGTCGACCTCATGTTACTGGAGTTGGTCAAACAAAAGCATCCGTCCGGGTCGGGAAACAGAACGTGTAGTGGTGTGCATTTGCAAACATGAGAAAGTCTCAAACCACAAACACCTTGTAAAACCCCACATCTTTTCTGTATTTTTTGTCATCTATGCGTGGAGACTGACTGGGTGCCCTACAAAACCTGTGTTTGCATTGAAACCTATGTATTTGTTCTAACTACAGGGCTTCGCTTCGTGAGTGTTATAGTGTTATTTGATTCGGAGAAAAAACATAAATAAAACCACCCATAGGAAATGCAACGCAAAACTCGCGCAAGTGCCGATGCCCAAGGGCTTGGCAGACCGATTCCCACGCCCGGTCCGCCGGCTCGCTGGTCCGGGTCCGCGGTTCGCCGTCCCGGCCAAGCGGCTCGAAGCCTTCGTTCTCGGCTGCTGCCACCATGGCGGTGGAGGCCACGCTGTCGCCCGAGCTGCTGAGGCTCGAAGCGCTGGAGGAGCCGCGCAGCGCCGAGGTCGCGCGGCACGTCTCCAGGGGGGGGAAGCGCCGCCAAGGCGCTGGCCTCGGTGGGGACCCGGCTGTTGAAGGCCGTTTTTGGTTTTGATCGGTATTTATATGCACCTCTTTGCCAACCCTTGCGAAAACATCCACCCCCGAACAAACATGTGACGGGGATCTCCTCATGTTCAAAAAGTCACTGAAATCCCAGGTCTTTTTGGGACGTTGTGCGTATCGTCTCGCCAAAGCTGAGCCAAGGCACCAACTCGTGGCTCGAGCCAAGCTGTGCGCTCCCCACTCCCCGCAGCCAGGCCTCCCACGCTCCCCCCGAGGGCATGCGCAGCGCCACCAGGCACGCGGCGCCGCGCGTGGTGTGGATGGGCCGGTGCCGCAAGGCAGGCAAAGCGCAGGCGGAGGCTTGGAGATAGTGGCAGTGAGTGACCAAGAGACATCCTGCAGATGCACCTCTCTTCAAAAACATTCCAACACTTAAAGGTGTACTTTAAGGAGACATAAACCACATCATGACTGTACGGAAACGAACGGCTCTGAGCCCTATTATCCTACTGCAACACAATACCCTTTCGTGTACTGTACAGTGGTTGCTGCAGGAGTGTCACACGGAGTCGGCACGACTGTCGACCTCTTGGGGGATCAGGAAGAACGACATACCGCAGTCGGATGGTGTCGGTCGAGGGCTTTCGCATGATCCATTCCGAAGTTCTTGACCATTCGCATGGGCGAACCCTAGGTCGAGGATTCCGCTTCATGGGTGAGGGATGGCCTCGAAGATTCGCTCGAGCAGAAAAAAACCCTAGCCGTGATGATTCTGTCTGTGGTCAAACCAACTTATGCACCTGGTGCCATTGACATATACGGTTCAACTATGGTTCAACCTTGCCACTGCAGCTGAGTGACCCTGCACACCTCCCTCGAGCGAATTCAACTGCTCAAGCTGGTGCAGGAATGCTGCTGCAAAGCGTCTTCGTGCCTGGAAAACATGCGGTTCAAGACCAACATGCTCACGACTAGACCATCTCTTGGTGCCTTCCTGTAGCTGTTGTGTTTTAAACATGCCCACGTGGAGAGGTTCTACCATCTGAATGGGCTGGATTATGATGGATCCCAATGATGAATTCCAATCAACTGTCAACATTCTGAGGGACTCTTGTGGAGTGGACTATCCAAACACCTGCCACCCATGGCTGCGGCCACTAGCAGATGGAGCTCCTGAGTGCACAAGATCCACAACGTCATCGTTTCAGGTGTGATCTCGCCATTCTGCTCCCCAGCGGAAGTGATGCCGAAGAAGCGGAAGTTCCATGGAGCAACAAGGACATGTTGCATATTATGACTTAATTAAGGGTCTGCAAACATCGGTTAAAGAGTTGAGCCTTGGAACTTTTACGGCTCCCAATCTAACAGGGCCTCCTCCGGAAGTCGTGCTGGGGATGACACATGACACATGAACCACCCAGTCACAACCACCACAATTCCAAAGACCCAGTATAACCTGGTCTTTGACCTCCTTGAGTAGTGTTTTTGTGTGACCAGTTCCAATGAGGTCACAAATGTCATAGACCTGCAGGGAAACACCACAAACACTCGCATTTCACAGCCCGCCTCCGCTGAAACTCCACCAGCATCATCCAGCTCTCCGGGTAAAAGCTCCAGCTCCTCATCCGCTACCACCGACATCGACGCAGCACCGTTGCTCCCTTGACTCCCGAAGTGCTCAGCGAGGACTTGGGCTGTCTCCCAGCAGGCGGTGGAAGGAGAGGAGACGATCCGGTCGAAGCTCAGGTCCTCACAGGGTTGGAACACAGGAACGTTGAGGGTTTCGATACTTGAGGCGATGGTGGTGGACGTAGAGGGTGCACCTTCTTGAGGATTTCTTGGGAAGAAGAAATCAGTAGGAATGCTGTGTGTCTAGATGACAATTATGCCCAGGGCGGTTTGCGTCAATTGACCAAAATGTGCAACACTCCAAAGGGCACCCTCGGTTTCTGTACGAGATAGCATTAGCCCTAGCATAAGCCATAAGCCATACATCACACATTGAACTCAAAAGGCAGTTCAATTTTGTTTCATCTGCTTCTGCAAACATTTGCATCTCAACCCCCTGCTGGGCGCTTTCTCCTCCCTCTCCAGCGCTTCCGCCAGTTCAGCCACCTGCCGTTGCCCCATGGCCGACAGTGGCCCACCCGGTGAGTCCCACTCGCCATGGGCAGCGATGCAAAGGCACGGACGACGTGGAAGTGGTGCCAACTCCACCTGAACGCAGAACGGTGCAGAACGGGGCCTGCGTACTCCGCGCTTCAATCGTCGGGTTTGCGGACGGAGAAGAGGCCATATGAGAAGAGGCCCCCGGAAATGGAATGATGGGGATGAGGCCTCCACCGCGCTGGTTTTAGACATGGAATCATAGGATCCGGAGAAAAGAACAACACAAATACAATACTGTTTGATCTTGATTAGTGAAGGGCGGCCTCCCCCCCAACGACCCCCCCCACCTAAACCAATGGGAGGGCCTCTATAATTAATAAATTACCACCAAAACAAATCTGGGTTCCTGGGAGGATTCCTTTAATTGATTGTAGTATTATTCATGTTCCTTTCTGAGGTTCTTTGCAATTAGATATTCTCAGCAATCCTTTTCCTTTGCAGTCTCAGATCTTCAGCAGATCTTGAGGACTACTACCTTGAAAATTTGTTTAGATCCCTGTTGAAATTTCAAGGAGAACTTGGGCCGCTAGATTTCCTAGTAGAATTCTAGGTGAGGTCGATTCAAGGCAAGTCGTGCTTGCTAGAAAATGGTACGTTGTGAAAAAAGCCCTAAAATTCAAGGTGGGGTGGAAAAATGACATCTTCCAAAATAGCCTCTAGAAAATGCTCTATCCAGGTTCAACTTCCCAAGTCTCAGCGAGTAACAAAAATCCAAATCTCATCTTCTAGGGGAACATTGACAGCTGCATGACGAACATGGACAAACATTCCAGAAGATCCCAGAAGTCATTTTCTAGGACCCTGCTTCGGCATCCAATCGACTCACCAGCACCTATCATCATCTCACTCAAAATGACTCCCTAGAAAATGCCCCTTGTAACAACATGATGTTCTAAATGTTCGTTTCTAGAAAATGCAAGGGAATCAATTCAGTGAATTCAGTGTACAAAAGTTGTTCTCTAGAAAAACAACATTTTCTAGGGGACCTAGATCCCTGCATTTCCTAGTGGAAATTTCAACGAGGATTTTAGGAGCAATCTTTACAAAAAGGTTTGATGGGAAGCTGTGAGTTTTGAAGAACCAAAGAAGCCTATGATTACCAATAATATAATAATACTCTCAGCAAGCCAGCGATTGGCTTAGTAGTATTCACAGATCTCCGCAGGAATTGACACTCTCATTCTTCAGATTATAAAAGATTAGGTTCCCCAAAAATTTGGCATAATTATAATATAGAGAACCCTTAAAACAAACATGGTGTCAAGAATTATGTTTGAACAATTTTGCATTGCAAAGGGCCCTATTACTAATTAGCATCCAACATTATTAGGTCCATGTAACAGTACTGGTCAGACTTCAGCAAACCAAAGTCCTTCATCGGGATGTTGACCCTTTATCTACATGCTTATGGTCAATGCCAATATGCATATCAACCTTCATGGAGCAAGCAAATCGGTCATCCCTTTGCCGGGGTCTGCGAGGGTCTCAAACCTCCTCGCTCTGCCGCCTCCATCCCCAAGGCCCGCAGGGCGGACTGGGCGTTGCTGGCGCTGCGCTCCATGCCGGCCCGGATCGCGCGCCAGCGGGCGTGGAAGGTGATGGTGTGACCTAGGAACACATCTGGAGCTTGGAGCGCGAAGCAAGGCGTCGTTTCTCCAACAAAACACCTGGAGCTTCGGTTCGGTACATCGCCCAAAATCGCCGTGCTCACAAAAAAACCTGGATGCCCAAGCAAAAATTATGCGTTTTTGCAGAGATCCCAGGGGCAAAAGACCAAGATCCAAGCCAAGCCCAACACTACTGGGACCAGGGTGGATGGATCTTGGTAGTCCATCCACATCTTCTGGAACAGCCAGGAGGGCCAAGTGAAGCAAATCAAGATGCTGGTGAGTCCCATTGCGCTGATGCACACCTTGGAGAGAGAGGATCCATGCATATCCATGCAGTGCATATGAACATGTCTGGGGGCCTGGGTCAACGTCAACTCACCTGAGTAGCTCTCTCTCTCTCTCTCGAAAAAAAAAACAACAAAAACAAGTCAAAGGCTGGCGGCTGCCGTATCATTACACGAACACTTGGCACACCATTCCGCACAATCAGCTTCTTATTTAGGACTTGGGTCACAAGACTTCAGCTCATTATTAGCTCTTCTTTCGACTCTTAGAAGCCCTGAAGGCGCACGCCTCAGGAGCTTCATGCGTCCATGCTGACATTGATCCATATGACAGCATAACGCTCGCTTCCGAGAAGCCAATGGGTAGCATCCTGCTTGGAGTGTGATCTGAGTTGCCTGGACCGGACTCCACGATTAGCCACAAACCAGCCGTGTACATCGGGCTTCAGGACTTGGGGAGTGCGACTTGGGGAGGGCGCAGAAATCACCGAACAAGGAGGCGAGAATCGCAAACACTTCCGATATGGGATGTAGAGGGTGCCATGTAATGCAAATGCTTCAGTACCTCATACCCAGAAGAAGGGTCATGTGATATACAACATTTAAATCATATAATGTCCCTCTCTCTCTATCATCTCCAGCTACTATTACTATAATATGTAATATGTATGTTAAATCCGTGTATGTTTATGTATGATGTGCATTCATATGCAAAAACGTTCAGTATATATGGTAGAACGAACGAGAAGGTTGAAGCTGGAGGTTTTGGTCCTCCAATGTTTCCACATGTTTTGGGATTCGTTGTTCGGCCCGTTTTGGTCACCAGGCCCAATCGCTCTTGTTGGGATGTTCTTCAGCTCTCAATTGGTGCGTTCCGAGGTGCTAAAAGGACCTCTACGAGGCACAGGGCTCGGTCGTCGATGAAGTCAATGTGATTTGGATCCGAAAGCCTCAGACGACACACCACGGTGCTCGCCTGGCCTCCACATGAAGCACCGCATCGCACCGAAACCACCCGGCGCCAAAACCTTGTGCAGGTTTCCGAACCGCACTGCTAGGTGCCGCCGGGGGTGATGCGGGTGTACTTTCATCCAAAGTTCTTAGATTAACCCTAGGCTTCCAACCTCCATTCATTTAATAGGCT
>CAXAMN010008446.1:185122-230616 GCA_963970005.1 Durusdinium trenchii
TTAAGTCACTTGAGGCTCAACATGCACAATGGATTCATGCTCAGCTTCATGCTCGTCTGAGGTGGCAAGGGCAAACCTCCAAGTGTAGAAAAAAACATCCTGCACCTGGCATAGACACAAACACTGACCCCACCATGTGCACAACAATCACAACACCTGTGCTAACGAACAAGATTTGTCCAAACATCTCATAATAACTTATAACATCTCACCATCGGGCTATTCATCAACAGCCAATTCATCCCAGGTGGCTCTGCTAAATTATGTTCAGTGCCGTTCTTCGATGGACTCCACCAAAGACACCCGACTTCAAGCCGCAACCTTCATCTACCCTCCGCCACCGCGAATGTGGTTTTCTCCAGGTGACTCCAAAGTCATCTCCAAAGACATGAAAATGGGGGGAATGCAGCCTGGATCGGTCTCGGGATCGGTCGAAAGATGTTGGTCTGAGGGCATCATGCGAAGCATCATGCGGTGCACGGGATGAAATAGCACATCATGTGGACATGTGGCACATTAAATCTGAAAGGCTTATGTCGTCTTGCATGAAGATTTGAATGTAAACTTTGAGCTTTTCATGGCAGAAGTGGAAGGCCAATGTCAACAGCTGAACTGAACAGACTCTGGTTTTGTTTTTGCCAGGAAGTCTGTCAGGTCGCAGGTTCTCCAAGAGTGATCTTTGAAGTCTAAGATCCTGCTGGGCGTTTTGCCACCCGGGATAGCCTGGTGAACCTGGCCGGTTTTTTGGGGCAAGCCGTCTGGAGTATAAACCAGGGCTTCTGCAATTGTTGTAAGTTAAGTCAGTTCCAACGATTTAGAGTTGGGGATGGGATTAATTTCATGCCCCTCTTGTCCTTTGACACCTTCTGTCCAGAAGACACACCCGGAGGCGTCACCTATCGGGGCTTCGGTTGGACACCACGCTGGACAGCGCGGCAACGTGTCGCAGACGAGGGGCAGGAAACCGCCAAGGTGACATCCTTCTCCCAGGCGGACGCGCCGCAGTAGACCAGAAGCAGGACGGGCACCGTGGGGATAAAATAGAAAGAACCACTGGGCAAGTGCTCCTGGATGGCAAACATTACAACAAAATCATCCAAGAGAACAGCAGTACCAGCTGAAGGATGGATTCCAATCAAATAGGCTAAACCAAATATAGATTTGTTGGACCTTGACAGCCAAGTAGCATGACAATCGGAATGCATGAACTCATGCGATCCCCACTTCATGGGCCTCGGTTATTCTATAGTGAGAACTGCTTTGCTGCTATTCTAGTGGGGAACAGGAAAGGCCGATCTCATGTGGATTAAGGAACGGGAGGCAAACTCTTTTACCCAAACACTCCATGTATGGCATATTTGCCTACATTGACCCCTGAAACCACCCCAACTGATGGGCAAATATGGCAGTCTTAGGGAGTGTCTGGCTAAATCGCAAGTTTCATCCAATCTTCATGGCCTGGGGCCACTGGTGGATCTGGTGGGTCTAAGTCTAAGTCCTCTGACTTCAGCGATTGGGTTTGCGGCCGCCTCTGACCGCCCACGAACGTGTTCGCTCTTGCGATCCAAGAGCAATGGTCGGATCGGTTTCACATGCATGAGGCGGAAACATAGAAGCTCACCCCAACTGTCGCCCAGAAGAAGCACAAGCACATCTATGTTTGTCTTGAGATCCAGTGACAAGTCTTTGATCGAAAAGGAACGCATGTTACGGAAATCTCGGGAGACGTGCAGACTAGTCAGAATAGTCAGATAAACTATGCCAACGATGCTCAGTCGCATGACAGGGGGTTTGCTCAAGATATATAATTCTAGCCAAAACCACCCCCCGGACTTTGGCTCAAGCCCTCCATGGAGTCATACCGATTGTTTGCAAAAACTAGTTACTTTAAACTAACATATAATTACTAACATAATATACAATACGTACTGTAATATAAGTAATATAATATATTACCCTCTTTGATTTTGAGCCAAGACTCCTGGAGCAACGCCAGTTGACTCTACAAGGGGCCAAAAGCTTAGTGTGAGAAAAAGCGCTCGCGATTTCGCCCTCGCGATTTCGCCCTGCTCTCCTTTCGCCCTGCTCGCATGTCCACGTATAGACTCCAGGTGATGGCATGACCCGACCGAATTGAGGTACGACGAGGAACCGGTGGTGTGACCACTCCACGATTGATGCCCTAAGCCTCGTACCGTTGCACCTTCGTTTCGGTTCGGGACTGGGATGGGTGCCAGGAGGGTCTAGTCATACCGAACCTGAGGTACGACGGTACGAGGTGTAGGGATGGTAGCTCACATCCGCTCGGATTCTCCTTGAAGTACTTCATCCAATGGGGTTTCACCTCCTGGCGAACTGAAGGGGGTCAACTAACCCCCAGTTCACGCTGCGCAGCGAAGAAATGGACCGAGGACCACCTCCAAGGGTCCAAGATGGTCCACCTCCAAGGACCGAATATATGGGCATTCCAACATATTCCAACTGGTTTCTGAGGGCTCACCTCTTTGGTACTGTAAGATTCTAGTTGAAGGAGTGTTTGTCTGAGTCAAGGAGACTGCAGTGGAGAAACCAATCTGAATGTCATCAGTAATCTTCACGGTCAACTTCGGATATCTCACTCTGCCACGAGTTGTGCACAAGTCGTCGTTTTTGTTTCAATTGCACATTAAATATCATTAAATTGAGAAGGATTTGGCAAACACATGCTCGTGGCCGGAGTGTGTCAATGTGTTCCCATGCTTCCTGTCTTGGCAAAATAAATGTGCCTCCTCTTTTCGAAGAAACGTCATGTTTATTGCGACATGCAAGAGAGAGCCGTTAAGAATCAAGAACGATCTATGTAATAAACCCTAGGGCTCCAGTCGGACCTTCGTTTCGAAGGTGGGACTGGGGGCCCGGGTGCCAGGAGGGTCCAGTCATACCTTTTAAGCAGGTACGAGCCTATAGCCCTAGGGAAACATCATATCCCTAGGGATCCAAGTACCTTCTCAGAAGGTACTTGGACCCTCCTGGCACCTACATAACAGTGTCTCCAATCACCGTACCGTACCTGAGAAGGTACGACTGGATCCCTAGGGTATATAACTGTGCAGAGTCTTTCGCTTTTCACGTGTTTCTTCACAAGAAGTGCTTCAACCGATTCCTGAGGCCAGCCCTGGGGAATTGAACACACGACCGTCACCACGACCACGGTCAGTCCGGTGGTGGGAAGGTGCCGTGTAGGGAAAAAGCAGGAAGAAGCTTCACGACTTGGGGCACGGGAAGAAGACAAAAAGAAAACAACATGTTGGAAACATGTAGAACTCTTCCTCATTTCATCTCATTTCTGCCGATTTCTGCCCCAACTGCTTCAGCTTCAGCATGCTGAAGCATCGAAGAGGCTCCCTGCCGAAGGCACACGGCCGCATCACGGGTTGAAAAAGGACTCTGCAGACTCAGAGCGCTCCTCCAGCATCTTCCGTTTTGCCCAAACCAGCCACAACCACCACACCTTGGCTAGCCGATGTGTGTTTTTCCATGTTCTTGTTGAACCGACAAATCTCCAAGTCTTTTTCTCAACAGATTCTTGGGCACCACAAAAACGAAGCTTTGCCCAACCGAAATGAAATACTACGTTACTAGTATATACATGATCTTCAAGGACTTCATCTCAAAAACGTATGACGTATTGCAACAATCCCTCGAAGCTCATTCACGCCCCCGATTCGGTGACTCAGCGTCGCTCGCTACCCCACCGTTCCAAACCTGATCCCAAGCTGAAAAACGGATGGAAGATGGTGGAAGAGGTTGCCCACTCGCCCACTCCCTGCACTTCCAGTCGCCCAGCTATTGATGGCTGCTGCCCAGCAAAAGAGCCTCCCGTGACGCCCTAGGACTGGGCTTGATGAGGGGTCCTCGTTGTCGCCTCGACATCGCCCGAAGCAAAACGGCCTTCAGCGACGACTCTCTACTTTTGGCTTCGCAAAGGGGGTGGAGGTTTGCCAGGTGTGTTCTTTGAAGCAATGAAACCTGAAACTGGAACAAACCAACTGTTCGTAATTTTTGAGAAGTGCAGGTCTGTTTCTGATTGATCTGGATTTCAGCCAGGTCCTCCATCACTTCCATGTTCCCCAAGGGCCCAAGCAAAGAAAGGACCATGATGGTTTCCGATGCCCATCTTTGGAGGACAGTGGTTCTTTATGACCTTGTTCACCCTCGATTTCCTCATCATTTTATCTGATCTTGAGGTTGTAATTTTCATTTAAAATAAAAGGGTTGCTCCCCAAATAATGATGGTCAAACATCAGGATCCTGGTATGAAATGGATCCTCAAAGCCAGCCTTCTGTGCATGGAAGGAGTGCATGTCTTATGGGAAAACGACTCCTGATGCCCCAGCCCTGGTGCGGCTGCTATATATACTTGCCTGAGGAAAGCCGTGTGCTCCAAACATGGGTGTCTACATTATGCTATACTCATTATGCTATATTTCGCTGACATCCAAGTTGTAAAGGCTTGAAACCTTCCATTGCGCGCTCAACGCCGGATCGCCGTTGGTGAAGCATCCCGACGCCACGCACTTCACGCGGCAGGTGAAGTCCCAAAGAAAGCCTCCTGACATCGACAAGCATGGCAGAACCCACCAGCATGGGCTGGCGGGTATGTGTTTGGACGCTGCAGTGGACAGGACAGGACTTTCAAGAAGTGCTCCATGGTTCTTGATGTACGTAAACTGAAAGAACTCCTTGAACAATCACTTGTGGCAGGAAGTGCTACGAAGTTTTTCTGACTCAGGATAGTGATTGGCAGTGAGGGCCAGCCAGTATAGACCCCCACAACGATAGGAATTATATTTGGAGTTGTTGCTGGAGTGGGGAAATCCTGCATGCTGTGGGATTATGTACTGGCAAATCTTGATATCCTTCAAACTGTTGACCACACACCTCGGCATTGCATATGCATTCTTTAGTGCAACTGCGCTTCAATGTAACCGCACAGCTATGGGCAAAAGGCCACTCAGGATTAACAACAATCTTGAAAACATGAAAAGAACAGCGTGGCACGGTAGCTTTTGCATCTTTTGCTATCTTTTGCTCACCCTGTCTAAGTTCGAAACAATACCTTTGTGTGTTCCCTTGCTTGCCCCTCCGCATGCTTTGCCTTTTGTATCATATGGTTTCAGATCCATCCTGAAAAGCATTGAAAAACAAACCGTCTCTACCAAGCGCCCCTGCCGGTGAAATCAGCCGAGATACCAAACATGATGAACTCAAAGAGGATATTGTGGAGCCAGAAGCCTCTTTCCTTGGCAAGGGAACACCAAATCCAGGTTGGTGGTCGGTGTCCGTTTTTTGCTTGGAACGCTGAAGCAACAAGTCCAGGTGGCCCCCCAAAACGTCCAAACATAGAAAACGCCACCTGCACCCCACTCAGAAGCCGTTGCACGCACACTCACACGATGTCCACCGAAAGAACCCCAGTTGTGCTCTAAACATCATGCAATGGTTGCGTAAAACAACATGAGATTCTCGGCTTGGCATCTCCTCATGCGCCCGACCCATATTCCATGATTTGCCCCTCAAACGAGGGGAATTGGATTGGGTCGAGCCTCTTGGAAAGCAGGTGGTGTTCTAAGGATTTCAAATGATTTCGGTGGCGGTGTGGCCGTCGGCCGTCAGACCACCTGCACCAGCCGAATCTGAACTGAGTTCGATCATGTTGACGGTTGGTTTCTTTCAGAACTCTCCGGTGATAGATCATGGCCCGAGCATCTTTGTCGTCCATGTAGTGCAAAATCTTCCTGAGGCTCTTGTCAGAAAACCTGTTGGCGCAAATTTTCCGGAGCTTCCCTCCCAGACCAAAACGCTCTGCATGTCCCAAACTACGAGTGTCTGCCATGCAAGCGTCCATCCAGCAAAAAAGCGTACCGTGCATGCAAAAAGCTTTTGATCAAGGCGTTTTTCTTTGACGGCAATGTCTTTACCACTGGTTTGGGTTGCATGAAACTTTGTTCAGTTGGCTTCAGCCCTCCAGGAAACCATTTGAAACCAGTTTCTTGGACGCCAGGAGAACCAGGAGAGCAACCGAAGAGTTATCCCCGCATCTCGTGCAAGCGTGCACACGAAACACATCCGAGAGATCCTGAGAGCACACGGGTGACACCACACATACAAGCTGGGGGGAAGCTTCAAGGCATGATATGTCCAATGTTTGCGTATCGAGCCCAGAATATAGAGCCCTATAGACCAGCAAACGCAGCCCTGTGCATCACAGCTGGCTGCGCGACACCACGCGTGATTGACACCACCAATCATGCTGCTCACCAGCAACACGCATCTTTCCCGTTCCTCACTGGCACGGAGCCACACAAACGCATCCACCGAGCAAACCGCATGGCACAGGAACACCCGGTCTGCCACATCCTCGACGCCACAATTGACCACCAAGTCCGAACATGTGCATCACAACGAGAGCGCTGCGGCGAAACAGCGCCACGGCCCAAAGACCCTTTTTACGAGCAAGCTATTTTGGGTAACAAAGAGCATCAAAGACCTAGACTTGTCCAAGGCCGAGAAACTCAATGCTTATCTCCTCGATGATGTCCCTCCACCTCCACGCAAATGTGATGCAGTACATCAACACAATCAGGAGGGCCACCGGGTGTACATTGCTGTGGCACAGCACCACAAAGGCAATGACCAAATGGTGGTTCTCCTCTCCCGGAGCAACCTTGGATCAACTTGCTCTACCAGGCGACCAAAACTCGACTCAGAAATGACTCAGGCTACCAAGACTCCTCTCATACCTTTCTAAGCTCGCTTGGGGCTGCACAAGCAGGGGTCCACACTGGTTCTGCATGTTGGAGAATCCACTTTTTTGTTGCTGGTGGGGAGGGGGGCACCTATTTTTCGCACCTGAAAAGGACCCCGATGTCCCGACCAACTGCCAAACAAAAGATGTTCCAACTACCTCAAATTCCAAATATATAGATTCATATTATAGTTCATATGATGTTCCCCTTCAGTTATGGTAGATGAATGAACCAAGACATGACACCCTTCTCATCTCATGATTCCTTCAAAACGCATCTCCTGGTCATTGCCCGTGCCTGAGCCCAGGCCGGGTGGGGGTTCCTAGCTCCCGCTCCCGGTGCGACGTGCTCCCAGAATTGGTTCCTGCAGTGAACACCTACAGGAAGCCCATCATGTTTTCTGTATTTTCATAAGGTTTTCCCGCAGATGTTCCTTTAAACCAATTCTGGAAACTGTGCCCACACCTACACTGACCTACATCATCCTGGCTGCGTGTGTTTCAGCATATGAAAAGCCCAAAAGCCGATGGTCAGGGTCCCGCCGGCCCCGCCGGTGTCCAGAGAAGTGACGCGTGGCATTTGAACCAAAATACCAGCACCCTCCAGGAGGGTAGGTGAGTTGAGGCTTTGTTAGGCCCTAGGTCAAGACCTAGATGACCTGTCGGAGGGTCCTGGTAGAAGACAAGAAACGATTGTGCTGTGTCCGATTGCTTGCAAATATGACTCATCATTCCAGGACGCACAGTTGTTTGAAATCGCTGACTGCGGCCATATGCGGCCCCAGTGAAAAGCATTGAAAGGTGTTTGGTGGAATGTTTCCACGCCCTATACTTCACGTATTTTTTTGAGATCTCGACTCAGGAGCCGAAGAGAAACAGCAGAAAAAACCCGAGTTCCTCAGCCTGTCAGCCTCCCACACCGAGAACGAAGGTTCCGCTTCACGCCCGACAACCACCGGGTTGTAAGGTTGGGGAGCCCCCTCGGGTCCCAGGTCCAAGCGCTGACGAGCTGCATGGGCCAGAATCTCGAAGCTTTGCATCACTCCCAAACAAAGGCAAATGCTCCCCAAGACACCCTCCCGTTTCGCCAGTGTGGTGAAGACCGTGCCCAGCAAGAGCAAGATCAAGATGGCAAAGTCCACCCTGCCACGTAGACTCTGAAGGGTGGAGAGTCGGAGACTCGCGAGAGTCGCGCCGCCATCGCCGCGCCCGGGTAACCCTGAACGAACCACGCGGGAGACGGGACCAAATGGTTCAACCCATGAGTCGGATCAAGGTGAGTCGAGTATGAGAGAAAGAAGGAGCCGTATTAAAAGGGGTCGTCATGCCGTGGTTGTTTTTAGAAGCTGAAGGAACAATGGATCAAACAGCTTGCGACCAAACATCACATTAATCGTTGCACAGTTAAATCATGTGCGATGAAGAAACCTCCTTCATGATCCAAAGGCAGTTGATCCAAGAACCCATGAGAATCATACGAGTATGACATGATTCATATCCATGAACACCATGGATATTTTCAAGTCAAACATCCTCACTGAAACAGCGCGGGTCACCGGTCCACTACGGTTGATCCCACTGGTGTGGGTCGTTGATGCTGAAGGAAGCTGCAACGAAAGCCACTTTGCAAGTGCAAGAATCCACTGAATCAAGGCTCTTGGTTCGTTGATTGGAAGTCCCGGCATCCTTAGGTTGATCCAGCTTGATCCCCGGGGTTGGTGACGATTAAGCGTGACGCTGCATCTAATCATAGGGCCTTAAAACGGACGTGCGCGGCATGATGTCATATATGGTCCCAAACACGGATGATATCAGAACTACTACTAGTTCTGCTCCCCAATCGGAGCGGGGGAGCTTGTGCCGTGGATCTCAATTCGGACGATCGGCCGGCTCTCCGCCTCAAGGGGCCCTCCAGCGCTTCCTTCCAGCCTTGATGCCGGAAGATGAGGTAGGACCTCCCGATGTTCGACCGGAGAAACAGGGTCGGCACGGGCCTGGCTGGGAGGAGAAACGTGTCAACGACGTTTTTACTTGTACGGCACGTCTGCATGCATCCGCTCGTCTAGGAAAACATATGGAACATTGCTGGAACATAAAGATAAACACACACGGCAACTCTGACAACAAACAGAAAGTAATTCTGAACATGGAAAATCATGGGAACCTGAACACCCCTGCTACACATAGTTGTTCACCTTTGCATTCACAGTTGAGGACGTAAGTGTATAAAGGGGAAGCTGGCATTGCATTGATGCATCTTTGCCCTACCAACTTACCAGGTAACTACCATCACCGGGACCTTTACCTGTGGATTGACCCAGAACCAACCTTTGCAGTTGAACCATGTTGAATCTCAGCATGTGCTAGTTCAGCAAGTTTGGGGACTAAAGCTAGTCTTCTAAGACTCAATTTTCCATTGGACATAAGGCACCGGTATCCGCACTCCCTGCTCCCGCTCAAGGCCCTAGGTCCAAAATCGTCAAAAAACAATTGCTCTGGCTCAAGTAACCACCCTACAGGACTCTCTACCAACTCTACCTCTCACGTGGTCTTGTTGAAGGCAGCCATCCCGGATCCGGATCCCGGTGCTCGCCAGGGTGCCAACCCAAGAACTGAGCAAGGACCCAGAGGACTCGCAGGGTGCGCCCAGTAGTGGGGCAAAGCCAAGGGCTGCTGAGAATCACCTGCACGGACCGGTCCTCCGGTCGCGGACCGACTCCCGTGTTCTGTGGCCGGTGTCGTTTTCGGTGTTCTGTGGCTGATCGCTGAACTCTCAGGTATCCACACAAACTTGACCGCACAATAGTGGCTTGTAGAAGAACTTCGGCCATTCTGATGATAATATTGAATCGAAATCCGTTACTTGAAGTGAAATTGACTTGGAACTAAGGTAGAATTGAATTAGGGTTATTTAACCTAGAGCTTGATTAGTAGAACAGTATTGACTTAGAATTGAATTGGGAATTACATTCAATTAGAATTGAACTACAGTAGAATTAATTTGCAAACTCAGTTTGAATTCAACTATATATAGAATTCAATTAGGCTCAACTTAGAATTGTTTCTTTGTCGCTTTTTGACAGACCAGCCAAAAAAATAACAAAAAGTTCAGACCCATGGAGAGGGACCCAGGAGAGGCTGGACAGGAGACATAAGTCTGAACTTTTTTTTTGGTTTGTCCTTTGGGTCTGATTTCTTTTTGTCCTTTGGGTCTGAACTTGTTGTTTTTTTGTTGTTGTTTTTTTGGTTTGTCTATTGTTTTCAGGAGCTATTTTGCATTTGCTAAATCACTACCCTCACAAAAACCTGCGTTTCTACAATCTACACCACTCCACCCCCCCGCGGCTACCGCTTCTGGTCTGCAAAAAACAATATTATATATATATAACCTATACAAAATGAAATCCTTTCTTGGAGGGGATCGCAACACAAAAAAACACCACAAGCCAGCCTTTCCTGCGCAGAACACGGGAGTGCCTCGCGCGTCCCGACTCACTCACTCACCAGTGCAGGTCTCCGAGCGGCGGGGTCCGTAATCTCCCACCACCAGTGCTTCACCGCCCAAGCCCATTCGCACAGCCGCTCACGGGCGGTCGGAGCTCCTGAGGTTGGATGCTGACGTTGGATGATACGTCCTAGCAAAGGTCCCAAAGAGGAACAAAAGCAACGGTTTTTCAGTTCAAACGTCTACCGTCTACCACATGAGCCTCGAAACCCCACCACAAAAAAGGACGTATATATATATACACACTGCATTATACTGCCTATATTTCTTCTATAGCGCCTTAGAGGTGAGAGGTGATTTGGGGTCTCCATTCACCACCCTCTGAGGGGCTCTGGTAGATTCAGATGTTTCGTGGAATCTCCCCGGGCCTAAGATGGCCCAAGTTGAACCAGGCTCTACCAGGCTTTGGTCAACCCGGTTGGTAGTGTAAAAAGATCCACCGGTTGAAAAGGACATGGAGAGCAGCCATCTACACTCCCTGGAGCTAACATGGTTACGTGGATGGCATGGCGCCGTAAGGAAGACCAGTTTCCACTACAAACAGGTGGTAAACTTCACTTCCGTGCCAGTTCCAGAGAGAATATGAGTTTGACTATTGAAACTGCTTGCACTGTTTTTTGTGTCCCCAAGTGAGTGGATGACGGGGACCCACTCACGGGGACTTCCGACAAGTTCGTGAAAGGCACCCCAACCAGTACTGTGACTCCTGGTGCATCCATACCAGTACTCCCTAGGGATCCAAGTACCTCCTCAGAAGGTACTTGGACCCTCAAAACCCACATAAGAGTGTCTCCAATCGCCGTACCCGAGAAGGTACTTGGATCCCTGGGGACTGTTACAAGTGGATCTTCGAAGATCTCTCTGAGGGGCTGCCCCAAAGTTCCAACTGGCCTTCCCCACGGATCTTCGATCGGGTGATGTGGCAAGCACGACGGCGTCAGGAACGGAGGGAGGATGAGGACAAAGGCTTCATATAACTGTCTTCCTTCAACAGTGGTGGATCCCTGGTAGTTCACCAACGCTTCTTCCAAGCCGAGACAGTGCTCCTGCTTCTGGATTGGTCAGAAGCCAGCTCCCCTCTTCAGCCATCTCCCATGGAGCCCATGCGCTTGCGCGCGGAAGTGTCCAAAGCAAAGTAGGTTTTGCGTGTCCCTAAATCATCACTGGTGGCTAACATTGCCTATCCGCCTATCCCACCTTGTCTCTAAGCTAACAAAGCAGGAAGTTGAGTGCGGAAAACCATGTTCTTCTATCCGGGTGGGTGCAAGAAAACGTCTCTCGTCGTTCGAGACGGTTCACCGTTCACCGCGTGACCCCGTGGTAGCTGGTGGATGGTGCTCTGGCTCCTTTCCCTGCCCTTCTTGGCAACAATGACAACCAACAAGTCGGAGATCAGCGGTCAGTTCCAGAGGAGCTATGCATGTCCTGTCGCCGGCGGTGGTTGATCTTAAAACCAACCGGCCACCGCTGCATGAAGCTGGCAGGCCACACACAAAGAACAAGTCCGGGCCATGTATCTGGTGTCTTGATTTGTTTAAAACATGTTTTGAGACCTGCCGGATGTTTAAGCTTTACGTCATCCTGATTTAAACGCATATCATATCCATTCATATCCTAGATATAATAATACACCTGTTTGATCAACTCTGCTTGTGGCTGTCATGGAGTCTTCCTGCCGAGTGATGACCGTCGAAGGTTGCCAATTGACCTATAGCCTATACCGATATGGAGAACTCATCTGCAGGCTTTTTCACCTATCGTTTGGGAAGCCACGGGCTCATTTCTTGAGCCAAAAGCATCAACATGGCCAGTGCTTATTGTTATACTGGGCAGGTCATAGCAGGTCAGTGATTTCAGTGCAACACAAAAAGAATCGGAGCTAGTGCAACACACAGTTAGGACCGAACACCCGAGCACGGCAGCACAGCAAAGCCACCGTGTGCTTTTGTCATTTGAGCTGTAAATGATAATGCCGAAACTACGCCCAGTGCCGTGACAGCTGCCACCTTCGCTGTGGACGGAGGAGTATTGAGTATCCTGCCCTTCACTCGCTGCCCTTCGCATTTCTCAGGCCGGCTTTGAAAAATTCTCGCCCACGCTTTCAGCAGCCTGTCGGCTGCTCAGCTCCGTGCCTGGGGCATGTTCCACATCCCAGAGCTTGTTTTGGATTCGCCTCACCGAGGACATGGCTTCTAAGCTCCATGGTCCGGTGCCTGAAGGAGCGTCCTGGCTGCCGAAGTCTCCTTGCGGTACCTCCGGTCTTCCTTCTTCCACCGCTCGTACGTCCGCGGATCAGACGGTGGCTCCTGCGGTACGTCCCAGTCGTACCGCGGCTCTGCAGGGTCTACGACGACGACTCCCGGTGCTCCGGGCGATTGCATGGTGGGGTCCGCAGGGGACCGTGGGCGGCTTCAAGTCATCGCGGGGTATTTCCTGGGCGAAGGAGATTGAGAGGTGACAAGAATATGCCCTGGTCGACCTACAGTGAGTACCTCATTTTGCTGGAGTTGGTCAAAAAAAGACTCTACTCAAGGACTTTAAACACCAGGTTTTACTGGGTCAGACTGGACTTAGGGTTGATCTTGGACATGGTTGGATGCTGGGCTGAAGACAGATTGGACATCTGACCATCTGCACGATGTCCAACCTCGGGGGTTCCGTGGTGCTCCAGGGTCTTAATCCACCAAAGAACCAAGATGACATAGACATTGGACATCTACGCTCTATACATGATGTGAAGTTCCGGGGGTTCTGTTGTGGGGCCCCAGATTGTTCCAATGTCGGTTGTAGGGCCGCACAACCGGCACACAACCAACATGACATAGAGATGTTGTGACCGATCTCCTGGGTAAACACCCTCCCTCCCACAAAACCACCGTCCGACCTTCAGCCATAGTCATCCTCCAACTTGAAGCCCTCCAAATGCCCCCCCACTCAAACGACGACGAGGGGAAAAGCGGCGAGGTTCACTGACGACACGCCGACGCTCCCGGCCGAGCGGCTCGAAGCCTTCGTTCTCGGCTGCTGCCACCATGGCGGTGGAGGCCACGCTGCCGCCCGAGCTGCTGAGGCTCGAAACGCTGGAGGAGCTGCGCAGCGCCGAGGTCGCACGGCAGGTCTCCAGGGGTGGAAGCGCTGCCAAGGCGCTGGCCTCGGTCGAAGCTGAAAAATAAAGGCATGTTAACGGCAGTTTTGGAAGTGGAGACCTACCAAACTCTTTTAATTTTTAGTATATTTATTAGTAATTATTTGAGAATACAGTATCTAGTCCAAGGCCAAGGCCAACCAAACTATGCACCTCTTTGCCCACCCTTGCGAAACAATATCCACCAACAAAAATTTGACGGGGATCTCCTCATGTTCAAAAAGTCACTGAAATCCCAGGTCTTTTTGGGACGTTGTGCGTATCGTCTCGCCAAAGCTGAGCCAAGGCACCAACTCGTGGCTCGAGCCAAGCTGTGCGCTCCCCACTCCCCGCAGCCAGGCCTCCCACGCTCCCCCCGAGGGCATGCGCAGCGCCACCAGGCACGCGGCACCGCGCGTGGTGTGGATGGGCCGGTGCCGCAAGGCAGGCAAAGCGCAGGCGGAGGCTTGGAGATAGTGGCAGTGAGTGACCAAGAGACATCCTGCAGTTAGATGCAGATCTCTTCAAAAACAGAGGTGCAGTACCCACTGGGCCCGTTGTCCAGGTCCCGTGGAAGGCCCGTTGACGGCGCGTCACATGTCAGATCCCCTCTCTATAGAGACACAGCCTGCCAGCCTGCCTGCACTTTTCTTGACTTTGAAACTGTCCGAGGTCTGTGACCGCCAGCTAGGATCTAAAGAAAAGGTTACTTTAAGATACTACTTTAAGGAGAAAAAACACATTATGACTGTACGGAAATGAGCGGCTCTGAGCCCTATTGCAACACAGTAGCCTTTCGTGTACAGTGGTTACCACAGGAGTGTCTACACCCGGAGTCTGAATGAACATGGATGAGAATATAGATCCTGGTCGCCCTCTTAGGGGTCAGTCAACGACATACCGCAGTCGGATGGTGTCGGCAACTCGTTTTGATCCATCCCGAAGTTCTTGACCATTCGCATGGGCTTTCTGGTCGAACATTCCCATTTCCGCTTCATGATCTTCATGAAGATGCGCTCTAGCAGCGAACCCTAGCTGCCCTAGCTGTGATGATTCTTTCTGTGGTCAAGCCATGCACCTGGTGCCATTGACATATACGCTTCAACTATGGTTCAACCTTGCCACTGCAGCTCAGTGACCCTGCACACCTCCCTCAAGCGACTCCAACTGCTCGAGCTGGTGCCGGAATGCTGCTGCAAAGCGTCTTCGTGCCTGGAAAACATGCGGGTCAAGACCAGCCTTCCTGTAGCCTGTTGTGCTAAAAAATCCCCATCTGAGAGGTTCTACCATCTGAGTGGGATGGATCCCATGATGAATTCCAATCAACTGTCAACATTCTGAGGGAATCAGTCACTCCAAGTCTTGTGGATCCCAACACTGCCACCCATGGCTGCGGCCACTAGCAAAGGGAGCTCCTGAATGCACAAGATCCACACGTCATCGTTTCAGGTGTGATCTCGCCATTCTGCTCCCCAGCGGAAGTGATGCCGAAGAAGCGGAAGTTCCATGGAGCAACAAGGACATGTTGCATATTATGACTTAATTAAGGGTCTGCAAAAATCGGTTAAAGAGTTGAGCCTTGGAACTTTTACGGCTCCCAATCTAACAGGGCCTCCTCCGGAAGTCGTGCTGGTTTTTTTTTTTTCTGAAAGCTCGATGCCCTATGCCCTTCCAGAACGAAGGAATTGATCAATCCTCTAGAAAATATTCATGACACATGAGTCCCCCAAACACAAACACTCGCATTTCACAGCCCGCCTCCGCTGAAACTCCACCGGCATCATCCAGCTCTCCGGGTAAAAGCTCCAGCTCCTCATCCGCTGCCACCGACATCGACGCAGCACCGTTGCTCCCTTGACTCCCGAAGTGCTCGGCGAGGACTTGGGCCGTCTCCCAGCAGGCGGTGGAAGGAGAGGAGACGATCCGGTCGAAGCTCAGGTCCTCACAGGGCTGGAGCGATGGCTGCCGGCAGCCCGCGGAATTCTGAAGTGGAAAGGCAAACGAGCAAGGCCCGTTGAGGGTTCGCTACTTGAGGCGATGAAGGTGGACGTAGAGGGTGCACCTTCTTGAGGATTTGGGAAGAAGGAATCAGTAGGAATGCTGATTCCATTGGGTCATGTGGGTCTTGTGACTTGTGTGTCTAGATGACAATGATGTAGTATGCCCAGTGCCCAAAGTGGCTTGCGTCACTTGAACTTAACACCAAAATTGCGCAACACTCCAGGTTGCTGTACGAGATAGCATGAGCCGAATTGAATTAGCCATAAGTCACACATTGCACACAAAAGGCGAGTCTAAGAGTCTATGCATGTTCGATTCATGCTAGTTCAATTTGATTTCATCTGTTTTTCAATATGTTGCATCTCAACCCCCTGCTGGGCGCTTTCTCCTCCCTCTCCAATGCTTCCGCCAGTTCAGCCGCCTGCCGTTGCCCCATGGCCGAAAGTGGCCCACCCGGCGAGTCCCACTCGCCATGGACAGCGACACACAGGCACCGACGACGTGGACGTGGCGCCAATTCCACCTGAATGCAGAACGGTGCAGAACGGTTTTTTTGCGGACCCCCCTTCTTTGAGATGAGGCCTTCTATGGAACGGGTGGCCTTTTGCGTTACGCGTTAAACACAGATAATCACAAACCATATTTTAGCCATGGGTGGCAAAGATCTGGAGAGAAGAACAGCACAAACCAATACAGCACTATAAGACTATACAATATTACATATATCCATGCATGTCAATTACAGTACTGGTCGCGAGACTTCGGCAAACAAAAACCCTTCATCGAGATGTTGACCCTCTGCTCATCTATTTGTAAATATGATACATAGTATAAATATATATATATATTTAAATACTATTCATCATATTCATATATATATATATATTGTCTCTCTCTCTCTCTCTCTGGCGGACATGACTCATCTGTCACTGCCATCATGTGCATCTCAATCTTCATGGAGCAAAGACATCGGATTAGACCGACTGAGTGGCGTAATCCGATTGTACCTCTCCTTTTCGTGGTGTAATCCCCATTGTGCCTGACCGACTCCCTACCACTCCCAGTCTCTTTCAGGGACTCCGTCACCTCGGGTTTCAGGCCGCCTCCATCCCCAAGACCCGCAGGGCGGACTGGGCGTTGCTGGCGCTGCGCTCCATGCCGGCCCGGATCGCGCGCCAGCGGGCGTGGAAGGTGATGGTGTGACCTAGGAACACATGTGGAGCTTGGAGCGCGAAGCAAGGCGTCGTTTCTCCAACAAAACACCTGGAGCTTCGGTTCGGTACATCGCCCAAAAATAGCCGCGCTCACAAAAAGATGGATGCCCAAGCAAAAATTATGCGTTCTTGCAGAGATCCCAGGGGCAAAAGACCAAGATCCAAGCCAATCCCAAGACCACGGGGACCAGAGTGGATGGATCCTGGTAGTCCATCCACATCTTCCGGAACAGCCAGGAGGGCCACATGGAGCAAATCAAGAGGGTGATGAGTCCCATGGCGCTGATGCACACCTTGGATGCCCGAGAGGATCCCATGCCTGGGGACGTCGCTACTCGCTGGTTGCAAGCTTGTGGCTGTCCGGCTGTCAGGCGGCTGCCGTGATCAGCTTGCACGGACACAAGCGGAAAACGCAAAAGGTCACGCACAACACAATCAGTTTATTACTACTGCAAGTCTTCAGTTTATATTATCTATATCTCAGGACTTGGATCACAGGACTTCAGCATATTATTAGGAGCTCTTCTTTCAACTCTTAGAAGCCCTGAAAGGCACGTGCACACGAGAAGCCATTGTGTGCCGTGCGTGACAGCATAACGCTCGCTTCCGAGAAGCCAATGGGTAGCATCCTGCTTGGAGTGTGATCTGAGTTGCCTGGACGCGAAAACAGGAACCTCCCCTGGTCACGGCTGGTGGCATCGGCCGATGGGCCCCAACACACCGCGTGAAGCTGGTGGGACGACTAGGGGAAGGTTCACCCTCCAACAAAAAAGGAGGAAGGGATGTGGAATCACAAAGACTTTTGACATGGGATAAGGATAATACCATGTAATACAATTAATGCTACTACAATGCTTCAGTACCTCATGCCCAGAAGAAGGGTCATGTATGTATCATTTTAATCATATAATCATGGCATATCATGGCCCCTCTCAATCTCTCATTGTGTGATATAACTTTACATCCTTTGTGTATGATATGTAAATATTGCAATTGATATAATCACCTTCAGTAGTACAACTTGAGAAGGTCACTTTAAAGCTGCTTCGGATGTTTGACGAATGGTTTGGGATTCGCTGGTTCGGCCCGTTCGGTCACCATCTGCGCTGTTTCGGATTTCTTCAGCTCCCTGTGCATTCCGAGGTGCCAAGAGGACCTCTACAAGGCACAGGGTTCGGTCGTCTATGAAGTCAATGTGAATTGGATTCGAAAGCCTCACTGACAAGACAAACCACTGGCCTCTAGATGTGAGCACAACACGAGGATGCAGCAACCGCCATGAACCGCCCCAGTGCAAGCCCCGTATCCATGTGATTTGGGTGCACTTTCGCCCTGATTCGCCCTATATACTATAGTTCTTATAGATGCTGATGGTCACAGCGGACATGGGAAAATATCGATCGATCGATGGATCCATATACACACATCATGAAATTCTTCGACCGTGGGCACTGGCAAGTTGTAATCAATAAACATTCTCAGTTGTAAGTTGAACAATCAAATTATATACGCAAACAAGGACTGCAGTCGACTCATGATTGACATTAAGAGGCAAATGTCTCCAACTTATAAGTCTCGAGGCGCGACATGCACAACGGATTCATGCTGAGTTTCATGCTCGTCTGAGGTGGCAAGGGGAAATCCTCCAAAAGTAGAAAAAACATCCCGCACCTGGCGTAGACACAAACACTGACCCCACCATGTGCACAACACACCATGTGCACAACAATCACAACACCTGTGCTCATGAACGGGACCGGGATTTGTCCACACATCTCATAACAATCCCAGACGCTCCATGTATGCCATATATGCCTACATTGACCCCCCAAACCACCCCAATGTAGGCATATATTCCATACATGGAGCATCTGGGAATTGACAAATCTGATAACATCTCCATGACGGGCTATTCATCAACAGCCTATCGGGATCGACAGGTGGGTGGTTCTGCTAAATATTGTTCAGTGCCTTTCTTCGGACTCCACGAAAAGACACCCGACTTCAAGCCGCAGCCCTCATCTACCCTCCGTAGACGTGTTTCTTCCGTTTTGTCCCGGGGACTACACCCCGGTTCTCCCAAACGAAGATGGCCAGGTGACTCCAAAGCAGTCTCCAAAGACATGAAGATTGGCGGAATATAGCCTGGATCCGTCTTCGGCAGCGGTCGAAAGATCTGCGGCTCACCCCCGGTCGATGCGATGCGGTTCCCTGTCGATGGGATGAAAAGAAGATGAAAAGCACGTAGATCATCGACCCTCAGATTCTAAGAACATCCAAGAACCATTGTTTCAATGGTTTGCAAATGTCGGAATCCAGAACCAAGTATTGTCTTACTAGGAATTGTGCATTACAAAACCAGGTGACCAGGTCAACCCTTTTTTGGAAGGCTAGGGTTTAAAGAGCTACATAATCATAAAGATCATTTTGACATTTGGCGCAGTCTAGAGGCTTATGTCGTCTTGCATGAAGATCCATTGAATGTAAACTTGTTTGCTGTTCTGGCACAAGTGGAAGGCCAAAGTCAACAGCTGAACAGACTCTGCTTTTTGCCAGGAAGTCGGTCTCCGGTCTTAGTGCCCTCCTGAAACTGTGGTCAGGTCGGTTCCGCATCTCCATGAGTGATCTATGAGGTCTAAAGTCCCGGGGGGCCTTCGGTTCCCGGTTTTCGTTGGACACCACGCTGGACAGCGCGGCAACGTGTCGGAGACGAGGGGCAGCAAACTGCCAAGGTGATATCCTTCTCCCAGGCGGACGCGCCGCAGTAGACCAGAAGCAGGACGGGCACCGTGGGGATAAAATAGAAAGAACCACTGGGCAAGTGCTCCTGCATTGCAAACATTTCAACAAAATCTTCCAAGAGAGCAGCAGTAGCAGTTGAAGGATGGATTCCAATCGATTAGGCTAAGCCAAATATAGATTTGTTGGACCTTGACAGCCAAGTAGCATGACAATCGGAATGCAAATCTCGGGAACTAATGAGATCCCCACTTCCTGGATGGCTTCAGAAACCCAGGGCCTCTGCTATTCTAGTGAGAACTGGTTTTGCTGTGGAAGAGGAAAGCCGGGGCAGCCATTTTTCGGGCTGCAAATTGAGATAGAATGAGATCTCATGTGGACTAAGGAACGGAGGCAAACTCTCTTGCCCAAACACTCCATGTATGGCATATTTGCCTACATTGACCCCCAGTCAACCACCCCTGGCCGTTTCTCGGCAGTCCGAACTGGCAGTCCCAAACAAGTCGTGTCCGGGTCATGGGATCCGCGTGATCCGGTGATCGGACCGGTGGGTTGGCACTTCTCACATGAGGCGGAAAGAAGCTCACCCCAACCCCAGATGCTCCATGTATGGAATATATGCCTACATTGGGGTGGTTTGGGGGGTCAATGTAGGCATATATGGCAGTCCCATGGAGCGTCTGGGAACTGTTGCCCAGAAGAATCACAAGTACATCTACCAGGACCCTCCTGTCGGGGTGTCCAATGGACTACTCCACACTACCTAGGCTTCCATTTAGAGGGTCCAGGTATGTTTTGTCTTGAGCATAGTATATCATATCTGACTATTCCTGACTAGTCTGCACGTCTTGGATCTCTGATCAGCAAAGGTTACTAGCTTCGGGTCAAAGCTAGAAGACTCCATGGAGGCGCATGGAGGGTTTGAACCAAAGTCTGGAGGGTGGTTTTGGCTGGAATGAGATAGTTTAAGCCAATTACCCTGTCACATGAGATCCAGTCACAAGTAGGGTGCGATGTTTTAAACACGTATTTGGTGTGAGGCGACCTGCCTAGATCGCTCTTCAGTAGCAGTCTACATTCCTGCCAAAGGTGACCCGGGTTGGCCAAGAGCAGGATCGGCGTGCTTTTTGTTGAAAGTCATTAGTCAGATGGAATCCTAGAAAGCGCCAGCTCTACGTAGTCTACAAGCTCCGAGACTCCTAGAAAGCGCCGGCTCCACGTCGTCTACAAGCTTCATGTCTTTGGGGCGCCCGGAAAGCCCGACGAGTCGTGCCAAACCGAGCTCCTTGGGCCCCACGCGCCGGACGGGGGTGTTGTGGACCGGTCCTTGAACAAGAACTTCATCCAATGGCGTGGAATCTCCTGGTCACGTCGCTGAGAGTCCGTTGTGAGCGGTTTCCCGCGTTTCCGAGCGGAAGCGCGCGAGCCAGAAGAACATTAGGGGGTCCAAGGAGCAAGGACATTGATTGGTCTCTGAGGGCTCACCTTTTCTTTGGTACTGTAGGCCCTATAGGCTCTACATGCTTCTAATAGTTGAAGGAGTGTATGCATGAGCCTCTCGGAGACTGCAGTGGCTCACAAATCTGAATCTTCACGGTCAACTTCGGATATCTCACTCTGCCATAAGTTGTGCACAAGTCGTCGTTTTTGGTTCATGGCACATATGCAGATTAAGTTGAGAAGGATTCGATCCAATTATAGAACATAACATTACTTGTATTGTTTATTTAAAACGATGAAACTGTCCAGAGTTTTTTGCAAAAATAGTTGTTCACATTATGTAATAAGAGCTTCATGGACCGGTTCAGGGTGGTTTTCACGAGCAAAAAACGGTCAGGTCAGGAGTCAGCACCGTGTAGGGAAAGCGCTCCAACGGTCATGACTTGGGCAGGGGAAGATGCATATAATGACGAAGATGACGGCAGGTTTTCAACATGTTGACAACATGTTTTCAACTTTTCTACTCACTTCTGCTATCTTCTGCATAACTGCTAAACAGCATGCTGAAGCATCAAAAAGGCTCCCTGCCGAAGGCACACAGCCGCATCACGGGTTGAAAAAGGACTCTGCAGACTCAGAGCGCTCCTCCAGCATCTTCCGTTTTGACCAAATCAACCACAACCACCACACCTTGGCTGGCCGATCTGGTGTTTTTCCATGTTCTTGTTGAACCGACAAATCTCCAAATTCTTAGGTCCCACAAAAACGAAGCGTTGCTCAGCAGAAATGAAATGCTACATGATCTTCAAGGACTTCATCCCAAAGACGTGTTGCAACAATCCTTCAAATCTCATTCACGCCCCCGATTCGGTGACTCAGGGTCACTCGCTACCCCACCGTTCCAAACCTGATCCCAAGCTGAAAAACGGGTGGATGATGGTGGAAGAGGTTGCCCACTCGCCCACTGCCCTTGCACTTCCAGTCGCCCAGCTATTGATGGCTGCTGCCCAGCAAAAGAGCCTCCCCTGACGCCTTAGGACTGGGCTTGATGAGGGGTCCTCGTTGTCGCCTCAACATCGCCGGAAACGAAAAGGATCCTGGTATGATGCGGATCCTCTTTCGAGGCCAGCCGTCTGTGCATGTAAGGAGTGCATGGCCCACCCAAGCAGTGTATGCAGTGAGTCTTATGGGAAAACGACTCCTGAAGCCCTCGCCCTGATGTGGTTCCTATATATGCTTGCCTGAAGAAAACCGCGTGCTCCACGGCGCGAAACATAGTGTCTACATTATGCTACTCATTATGCTGTACTTCACTGACATCCAAGTTATGAAGGTTTGAAACCTTCCATTTCATTGACTTGTAGGCTGGTGCCTGTGGTCAACCACATATTGACACCCTGGCCGACCTCTAAGGCTAGCCTCCCGACGTGCTGTTTCAGCACTCAGAATCGAAATGGGGAAACCATGGGGAACCTGTGGCCCCTGGGCCTGACAAACCATGACGAACCCATACAAATCTGCCCTTCGTTGGAAACAGGAGTTGAACATAGCTCGGCAAATCTCCACATCGAGCCCACACCCGTAACACGATGAATGGCCATTACCTGTACCATTACCATCAGCATTACCATTGCTATTGGCATAGCATTAGCATTGGCATTGGCATTTCCGGTGCCACAAGCGTTAGCATTAGCATCGGCATCAAGCTCCCACAGGGGGATGGCATTACCCTTGAATGGCATCCCATGACCATTGCCATTAGCAACGCCACAGGGCAAGGGTAAATGACCATCACCAATACCATTAGCAGCACCATTAGAATTAGCATTGCCATTACGATTGCCACTACCACAGGTCAAGGATGAATGGCAACAAGCTACCACAGGTCAACGGTGAATGGTTGTAACAAAAGAAGGCTCCAAACTTCTGTGGGAAGCATCCAGGGCAAATTGCAATACCACACCCAATGGTGATGGACTGCTCATGACAATGATGATGGAATGCCATTCACCCTTTGACCTGTGGGAGCTATGCACCCTGTGACCTGTGGGACCTTGATGCCACTCACCCTGTGACCTGTGGGAGGTTGATGCACCACACCCTGGGACCTGTAGCTATGGCAATGCTAATGGCAATTCTGATGGTAATGCCATTCACCCTGTGACCTGTGGGAGCTTGATGCCCCACAGGTAGTACTTCGGGGGGGGTCGGCAACAGATAATAAAAACTTGATATCACCAAGAAGCAAAACATTTTTTGGCCGACCCTCCCAAGATCCGGTGAACTAGCAAGACTACTCACTAGCAAACAACGACCACATAGCACGACCACCAAACCATTGCCTTGGAAACCATCTGCAACGTGGTCTCGTCCGAAAAACGTCTGAACACCTTCAACACGCAAAGTACAAAAGCAAGCGCTTTCGAGAACACTGGAAAACACACACCAGTATCATGTCTTTGTCTGAAAACCAAACAGACTCGATCCCCAGCTGGATCTCTCCGCGCCCTCTCCGCGCCCGGTGAAGCATCCGGATCGCCGTTGGTGAAGCATCCGGACGCCACGCACTTGACGCGGCGGGTGAAGTCCCAAAGAAAGCCTCCTGACATCGACAAGCATGGCAGAACCCACCAGCATGGGCTGGCGGGTATGTGTTTGGACGCTGCAGTGGACAGGACAGGACTTTCTAAGAAGTGTTCCATGGTTCTTGATGTATGTAAACTGAAAGAACTCCTTGATCATTGAACAATCACTTGTGGCAGGAAGTGCTACGAAGTTCTCTGACCCAGGATAGTGATTGGTAGTGAAGGCCAGCCAGTAAAGAACCCCCACAACGATAGGAATTATATTTGGGGTTGTTGCTGGAGTGGGGAAACCCTGCATGCTGTGGGATTCTGTATCCTCCAACTGTTGAGCACATACCTCGGCATTGCATATGCATTCTTTAGTGCAACTGCGCTTCAATGTAACCGCACAGTATACACAGCTATGGGCAAAAGGCAACTCAGGATTAACAACAATCTTGAAACCATGAAACACACAGCGTGGCACGGTAGTTTTTGCATCTTTTGCTAGCTTTTGCTCACCCTGTCTAAGTTCGAAACAATACCTCCCCATGCTGTGCCTTTATGTATCATAAGGTTTCAGCATCCATCCTGAAAAGCACTTTAAACAAGAAAACAAGAAAACAAACAAACAAACAAACAGTCTCTACCAAGCGCCCCTGTGCCCACACGCGCCGGTGATATCAGCCGAGATGCCAAACATGATGAACTCAAAGAGGATATTGTGGAGCAAGAAGCCTCTTTCCTTGGCAAGGGAACACCAATCCAGGTATATCCAGGTCGGTGGTCGGTGTCCGTTTTTTGTTTGGAACGCCGAAGCAGCAAATCCAGGTGGCCCCCCCACAAGGTCAAAACGCATGAAAACGCCACCTGCACCCCCCTCAGAAACCCTTGCGCGCATGCTCCCACGATGTCCACAAATTATGGTGCCCGAAAGAACCCCAGTTGTGCTCTAAACATCATGCAATCGTTGCGCAAAAAAACTTGAGATTCTCGGCTTGGCATCTCCTCATGCGCCCGACCCATATGGTTTGCCCCTCAAACAAGGGAGGATTGGGCCGAGCCTCTTGGAAAAACCAGGTGGCGTTCTAAGGATTTCGGATGATTTCGGTGGCGGGGTGACCGTCGGCTGTCAAACCACCTGCACCAGCCGAATCTGAACTGAGTTCGATCATGTTGACGGCTGACGGTTGGTTTCTTTCAGAACTCTCCGGTGGTTTCTGAAGAACTCGAGCATCTTTGTCGTCCATGTAGTGCAAAATCTTCTTGAGGCTCTCGTCAGAAAACCTGTTGGCCCAATTTTTCCGGAGTTTCCGGAGTTTCCCTCCCAACCCAGCGAGTGCATGTCCCAAACGACGGGTGGAAACTTCTTGGTGAAAAAACGATCTGCCATGCAAGCGTCCAGTTTCAAGCGTACCGTGCGTGCAAACAGCTTTTGATCAAGGCGTTTTTCTTTGCCGGCAATGTCTTTACCTCTGGCTTGGGTTGCGTGAAACTTTGTTCAGTTGGCTTCAGCCGTCCAGGAAACAATTGTTTTCGTTGACGCCAGGGGAACCCGGAGAGCAACTGAAGAGTCATCCCGGCATCTCGTGAAAGCGTGCACATACAACACATTTGAGATATCCTGAAAGCACACGGGCGACGCCACACATACAAGCTGCGGGGGGGAAGCTTCAAGGCATGATATGTTTGCATATCGAACCCAGATTATAGAGCCCTATAGAGCAGCAAACGCAGCCCTGTGCATCACAGCTGGCTGAGCGACACCACGCGTTATTGACACCACCAATCATGCTGCTCACCAGCAACACGCATCTTTCCCGTTCCTCACTGGCGGAGCCACACAAACGCACTGTCCACCGAGGCCTCACCAAACCGCATGGCACAGGAACATCACAACCGTGCCACCGGGTGTGCCACATCCAAGTCTGAACATGCGCATCACAACGCGAGCCGAAACTGCGCAACCGAAACTGCGCAACCGTGGCCCCAAGGCCACGAGGTCAACCATACATGTTTGCCGCGCCTGCCATGCAAAATCATAAAAAAGCCAGCGACCGTTGCGAGCAAGCTATTTTGGGTAACAAAGAGCATCAAAGAGCTAGACTTGTCCAAGGCCTAGAAACCTGCGGCTTATCTCCTCGATCATGTCCGTCCACCTCCACGCAAATGTGATGCAGTAGATCACCACAATCAGGAGGGCCACGGGGTGTACATTGCTGTGGCACAGCACCACAAAGGCAATAACCAAATGGTGGTTCTCATCTCCCGGAGAAACCTTAGATCAACTTGAATCTACCCAAGCTCGATTCAAAACTGACTCGTTTCAAAACCTTTTTCTCATACCTTTGTAGAAAAGCGCGTTTGGGGCGGGTTCGCCCGCAGTGGAGAACCCACTCATCTTCCGCATGTTGGGGAACCGACTGGAGTTGAGAAACCATCTTTTATCCATACACTTACAGTTTCATTGCTGTTGGTGGGGCGGGGGCAACAAGAGCACCACCTGAAAAGGACCCAAATGCCCTGAACAACTACCAAACAAAATAAGTTCCAACTACCTCTAATCCCAATATATAGAATATATATAGTTCATGCCCCCCCTAAGATATAGTAGATCCATGAACCAAGAAATGAAACCTTATCATCCCATTATTCTTTCATGAAGAATCTCCTGGTGGGAGGTCAATACTTTTCGGATGGACCGTCGCTAGCGGCACGCCTGAAGAAGGGCTAGCGGCTAGCGACGTCTGCGACGTGTTCCCAGAATTGCTTCAAGTGAAAAACCTACAGGAAACCCGTCATTTTTGAGATGAACACCATCTTTTCGTGTAGATGTTCTTTTAAACACCATTCTGGACACTGTGCACACCTACACATGGAATATCATGGAATCATCCTGGCTGGGTGAGGGTGTCTTGGCCCGGAGAGGGCCAAACCGTGCATCACCGTGCCGGTCCTGACCGCCTAAGCGGTTCGAAGAAATGCTGCGCCAGCGATGGCCATTGCTAGAAAGGAATCCAGCGATGGCCTCCAAGCTGAACCTACTAGTGATGGTCTCCAACCTAATAGCGGAGCCTCAATAGAACGAAAACGATTGTGTTGTGTCCTTGCTTGCTATTATAATGTGACTCATCATTCAGAACGCACAGTGGTCCAAGAGTAACATTTCTGACCGCAGCCATGAGAGTGAAAAGCAAGTCTTTCATCATCGAGGTGAATGGTGCTTGGTGGAGAGTTTCCCCGCCCTATACTTCACGTATTTCTTGAGATCTCTCTACATCAGGTTAAACTAGGCTAGTTAACCTTCTAGAGTCGAAAGGAACAGAACACCGAGTTCCTCCAATTCCTTCCATCCCACACCTCACGAAGGTTCCAAAGCGCCCGGAATTTTCCGGCCACCGAACCACATGCCGAAGAGCTGTAATGGCCAGCATTTGGAAGCTTTCCATCACTCCCAAACAAAGGCAAACGCTCCCCAAAACACTCTCCCGTTTCTGTGCCAGTGTGGTGAAGAGCGTGCCCAGCAAGAGCAAGATCAAGATCGCAAAGTCCAGCCTGGAACGTTTCGTCGGGGAGGTCGTTGGAGGGGTCGTCAGACTTCTCAGAGTCGGTAAGTCATGAGTGAGTGAGTGAGTGAGTGAGTGAGTGAAGGTGAGTCGAAACTATCATGTTTCAGGAGCGATGAAAAAACTGTTTCGAAGGGTCCAGAAAAGTCATGCAGTGGTGAAGTAAACGCTCATGAACGAACATGATCAAACGGCGTAAGAACCCTTAACATTGCACTGTATATAGTTTGGTATATATATATATATAATTATATATATACTGTATGTGTGTGTGCTTGGCGGTGAAAGAAGCCTGCTTCATGATCAAAAGGCCGTTGATCCAAGACGTTGATCCAAGAACTCATGAGAATCATATCCATGAACACCATGGATATGAAGTCATCTCCATCATCACCGAAACAGCACAGCTCCCCTCTACCGGACCCGAAGGTATGGAATCCATGGATCAAGGCTCATCCAATGAATCAAGGCTCATCCAATGAATCAAGGCTCTTGGTTCGCTCATTTAAAGTCCCGGCGTCCTAGCCTTTTTTCAATGGTTTTCCGCTTGTCCAAGTTAAAACCTGAATCAGCATCAAGATTGATCCAGGTTGATCCTCTTTCCCACCATACAGCCCCCAAAAAAATATTGAGGCCGGGGTTGGTGACAATTAAGCGTGACGCTGCATCTAATCACATGGCCTTAAACCGGATAGGGGATGCGTGACATGACGTGAAACTCACGTGTATACATATATATATATATGTGTATTTTAAAAGGGCCTATCAGAACTATTATTCTCCCAAGTCTGACACGCCCAAGAGGGGAGTGGATAATTCACTCTTGTAAGAGATACCATCCCCCAGCCAATCAAGAGCTAGCTGCTAGCTGCTAGCTAGCTTTCGTGACCCAAATCCTCCAGATCCTGCGAACCCAACTTTCCCAGGTTCTTGTCGATCTTTTCGGCCCGGCCAGTCATCATCCCACAGGGACAAAAGCCCCTGGGCCCCTCCCGCTTCGTCCGCCTCAAGGAGCCCTCCAGCAGCTCTTCCTTCCAGCCTTTTTGTCGGAAGATAAGGTAAGACCTTCAGCTCGACGGTGCGGCTTCTTCAAGTGAACGAGAGTGAACGGGCAGTGCGGCGAACGGCGTGAACGGACGAGTGAACACGTCCACGTCACATTGGGACGGTGTTTGTTGTTTTTGTTTGTTTTTTTGCGCAGCTCGTCTTGAACATATGATGAAACATGAAGATGAAAACACATGGCAATTCTGACAACAAAGAGAAACTCATGATTACAGAAAACATCTTCAGAATTGAATGAACATGGAAAATCATGAGAACCTTGACACCCCTGCTGCACACAGTTGTTCACCTTTGCATTCTCTGGAGGCCCTCAATTCCAGGGGGACGCTGACAAGGGGGCCCTAATGATGCATCTTTGCCATCCGAACTTACCGGGTTCGTCATCATCGGGAGCCTTCCCCGTGGATTGACTCAGAAACCCACCTTTGCAGTTGAACCCAGTCTCAGCATGTGCTCGCTGAACGCGAGTTTGGGGACGTTCCGTTGGACGTGAGGTACCGAAGAATCACCCAAAATCCAAACTCACCCCCGCTCCAGCTCAAGACAGGGAGCCTGGGTCAAAAGCACTTGCTCTGAAAAACACGGGACCCTACAAGTACGGGACCCTCTACCAACCCTCTACCTCTCAAGTGGTCTCACTGACTGGTGCCTTCCGATCCTGGATCTGCGGATGGGTCGATCGATCTTGCCAGGGTGCCAACCAAACAACTGAGCAAGGACCCACAGGACTCGCAGGGTGCGACCCGTGGTGGGGCAAAGCCAAGGGCTGCTGAGAATCACCTGAGGATGGATGGCTTTGGCTCCAACATGCGACTACAGAACAACACATCTTTCATGGGGTGTCCGATTCTACCAAACAACTGGCGCCATCTGGTTCTACAGAACACACATGAAAACACGTGTCCATGCTGGACCTTTGAGAAGGCTTGGGAGATCCCAGACTAGACTCTATGCATTTGGTGCTTTCCGATGTAAATCGATGCTTGGAGGCCTTCTCGACACGGCTCCACTGGGCTGACTCCCCGGTTTTTCTGCAAAAATGGAAGTTTGATGCTGGGCAAATGTACATGAGTTTACACTTCTTGGCTACAAGGATTGCCCTGGAAGACTCAGCAGCCATACAATTGACTGCAGGGCATCCTTGGATATTATAGGTCTAAGATGGTCTAAGAAAGGGGGGGGGCACATTTCATCAGCTCACCTCGGACCACACTGTCCATCAGCTCCACCCCCAGCTCCCCCTTGCGCGCGCCCGTGGACCCGCGCGCGGTCCGCGTGAGCCGAGCAGCGGGGTCCGTAATCTCCGACCACCAGTGCTTCACCGCCCAAGCCCATTCGCACAGCCGCTCACGGGCGCTCGGAGCTCCTGGGGACCGGTGCCGCGTCGCTGGGAGGCTTCGACGCTTTGGACCGTCGGCCCTGGGGCTTTGTACGACGGTCCGGTCTCTTCCCGGACCAAACATGCCACAGCAACAGCCCGATGGCCCTGGCTCGGGGCTCGGTCAAAGGTCAGAAGACCACTCATACCCTCCAGGGCTCGGTTCACGCACGAACGCTGCTTCGTCTTTGAAAGGGACCTGATCGTTTCCAAACTGGCTTTCCCCACAGATTGGATCTCTGAACCTTGGCGCCAGTTACTAGAACGAATGCTTCAGAAATACGCGGAGGTGAGGACAAAGGCTTCATATAACTATGTTCCTTCGACAGTAGTGGTGGATTGCAAGCAGTTCACCAATGATTCTTCCAAGCCAAGTCAGTGCTCCTGCTTCCGGATTGGTCAGAAGCCAGCTCCCCTCTTCAGCCATCTCTCATGGAGCCCACGCGGGGCCGCGCGCGGAAGTGTCCCAAGCAAAGTGAGTAGGACAAGCAGGAGGCGAAAAAACAGGAGGAAACTTCGTGAGTACCTAAACCATCTAACCCCTGGTGGCTGGCATTGCCTATCCACCTTTGTCCCTAAGCTAAAAAAAACACAAAGTTTGGTGTGGAAAAACCCTGATCTGGCGGCCCTGGCGGGTGCGAGTCCGTCTCTCGTTGTTTGCGGGTCACCTCGTTGTTCCCGTTGCTCGTGACCCCTATGGCCCCATGGCACCCATTTGATTGGTGAATTGTGCTCTCCCTAGGGATCCAGTCGTACCTCCTCAAAAGGTACGACTGGACCCTCAAAAGCCACCCCAGTCCCACCTTCTCAAAGGGTACTTGGATCCTTAGGGTCTGGCTACTTCTTTCCCTTTCCTTCTTGGCAACAAAGACACCAAACAAGGTCGGAGATCAGCGGTGGGTTCCTTAGGAGCTAGGCATGTCCTGTCGGCTGTGGCAGTTGTCGGTCTTATAACCAGCCGGTGGTCATTTAAACATATATCCTGATAAAACATACACCTGTTTGAGCAACTCTGCTTGTGGCTGTCATGGGTTCTTCCTGCCATCGAGTGATGACCGTTATAGTGCTGCTTAAGGTTGCCAATTGATCTATACCGATATGGAGACTCATCTGATCTCATCTGCAGGCGTTTTCACCAGCCCGTTGGGAAGCCACAGGCTAGATCGGACGAGCAGAAAGCGTCAACATGGCCAATGCTTATTGCGAACGGCAACAGGCAGGTCCGGGCAGGTCCGTGATTTCGGGACCTCGTAAGGGTTCCTAAGGGTGACCAAGCGCCAAAAACTCAGAAAAGAGTCAGAACTGTAGACCAAACAGCAGATCCCATAAACAAACCCTCCCCAGCAGTCACCTATGACTTTGAGCATGAATACTCCAAGCAAACTGAATGATCATCAAGGTGATTTGTGAGGCCTATGTTCTGCTGAATTCAATTCACAACACCGGCTGTACGTGCTTTGAGCTTCCTTGCTCCCACTTCTACCCTCAAGTGTGAGATTCCTGTCTCGAAGTCCAACCCTCACCTGGCTCAGTCCGCCTTCACCCAACACCACCCCTCCCAACCCCCCACGTGGAAGACCCAACCGTGCCTCCGCCACTTCCACGGGGAAGGACACCTCTCGCCGCTGCTTTAAGTGAAGACCGACGCCGGGACAATACCTCGCACCAGCCCGGCGGCGGCCGCGTCGGAAGACGCCCAGCTCGCTGCTTCGGGCGGTTCTTGGTGGGGGGACTCTGAAGAGCCCGCCTTCAAGGACGGAGCAGCCCGTGTCGGAAAAAACCTCCGGAAACCATGGGAAATGCTGAGCTCTTGGGATGAAAGAGCCTCATTTGCAATCAGAAACATCTGCTTGAGACTACGTCGAAACCACCACGGGACGAACATGAAGAATCCAGGGACATCGATGTCCACCGGAAGAGCTCGAGTTTGGATACAAAGCTCGAAGGTGAATCCCTGATCCACTCCCTGGAATCGTGAATCGTGCGCGTGGCATGCCCCCAAAAGGACAACCAATCTCCTATGCCAACAGGTGGTTTTTCTACTTCCCTGTATTTTTCCAGGGAGTGCACCCCGCATGTGAACGCAGCTTTTAGGAAGTCGTGCTTGGTTGTCCCTTTGAAGCTTCGCCCACTTTAAACTTGGGTCATTTGCCTGTATGTTACGTCCATTCCATCCTTGCCGGCGCACTTGCTGGAGCAAATCTCTGATGAGGTTAACCCACAGGTGAGCACTTGCACGTCCTGGCTCGCTGGCTCTTGCACGTGCGGACCCCATGACTCCCAAAGAAACCCACTCATATAGCACGTGAGAAACGGCCCACTTACGTTTGGCTCTCCCCAACGTTTGGCAAATCATGTGTTGGCCGGGCAAGAAAGCATGCGAATGAATTGAAATGGGTCCTTCTCCAAGGCATGTTCCTCTATTTAAAAAGCATCTGTAGTAGAGAATGACTAAAGGGTTGTCACTTGGTTCCAAAAAATGAAGCAAAAGGCAGCCACATTCCAAGTGACCTTTTGTGGAAGATCCCATTAAAAGCAAAACACACGCGCACACACACACACACACCGTTCGCAAAAAAAAGACTGGGCATCGCCCGAGTTGAAGGTTTTCCACTCCTGCGCCCGCACCGAGGCCACATCCATGGACAAGGCGGTGCAGTCCAAGCAAAGGGCCTGGACGCTCTGCGCGCTGCGCGCCGCCGAGCAAATCGCACGTCGATACACAGCGAGCTGTCGTGCATGCATAAAATGGCAAGAGTAATATGGATGTAAATGGCACAAGCCCCAAGATGTCTTTTGAACGTCGATCTTTTAGATGGGAGCCCATATAAACCTCCTTTTGGGGATTGTGCCATCTACTCTGAAACCACTGTATCTGTACATGATATAGTATATATCAGTGTATAGATGTATATATCAATTGACCTAGACCACCAAAGAGGCAAAGATTTCTGCCCGACATGGATTGTTGTTCGTTTCCAAGATTCCAGCCCGCTTTGCTGAAAAGTGTTCGAGTCTGCCCGCTTTGAGCCGCTTCCCTTTTTCCGCTGGGGACTCAGCCATGCTTGAGCTTCTTGAATTGATTCATGTACTCTCCCAAGCTCTTTTGAAGGCAACGGAGAGCACAGGAAAGCGCATGTGTTCCGCTAGTTCTAGCTATTTGTGATACCTTCCCAACTAGATCTTCATCAGCCCAGCAAGCGTAGTCTCAGTTCAGGCTGAGAGTAAACATGTGTGACCATATGCACAGCATCCATACTGTACATATCTAAGGCATGAACTCAATGGATTGACTTCAAAGATGTCCTTCTCCCATGCGTTATTCAGCCGCAACCTCATTTGGAGGAAGCTCAACCAGGCAACACAACAAGCACAAAACGCCACACAGAGCAATTGATACAAGAGACCCCTCGTGAGAACACATATGTAGCTTCGGTCGTATGTAGAATAGGTGTATCCCTTTCTCGTGGCACAAGTAAGCAAGGATGCTGTATGTCTCCTTAGCAACGCTCAGCCATATGATGTATCACACTTGCCCAAAACAAGATGAAACTCCCCAAGCTAGTACTGCACAAGACATGCTTCAGTCATCCCCTGAAAGGCCGCAGCCGCATAGCAACAATCCTCTGGAGACAACCAGAGGCCACGCCAGTGCAAAAGCCGGTAGAGGGCATTTGAGCAGCGGACACCATAGTGCAACACTTGGAACAGTGTCCTGCAACACTCCTCAGTGCACAAAGTGGGTTTCTACAGGCATATTTTTTTCTAGGAAGGAGTCATCAAGAAGGAGCACTTTCAGTCAAACAAGTTTCCATTCGATCCATAATCCACTCCAGCCATGCAGATACAATTGACGTGTCTGCTCCTTTTCCACCAGTGGCAGTAGGATACGAATTGTTCCTTGCAAAATGACACACATATTATATATAAGTGAGATGTCCTTACCAACATGCATGAATGCGTGAGATAAGTTGCACACACGCACACACACACACGGTCAGTTTCTTTGTACCAAGGCTCGATGCCATTTTGAATTCCCGTTTGGAAAAACTTCTGATGTTTGTGTTCTTTTTCTTCAGGTGGCAAAATTCCATGTAGTTTCTGAAAGCGGCATCTAGCCGATTGTCCAGGGACCTCCCCTGGAACAACTTGAGCTTGCACAGAAGAACAGTGGCAGATGCCACAAAGTCCTTCCCAATCCTGAGCTCTTTTTTGTGGCCGTGCACGTGCACACAATGTCACACAATCACATCACACACAACTATGTGTGCAGCCAGAAAACCCTATGTGCCATGTGTGCGCTGAATCTATGAGTATGGTGTTGGGCAAGGTCAGCGATGGCACTGCAGACAGTGGATTGTTGAGGCACTTGAATGGGCTTGGGCAGTCCTCAATCCGGTCCTTCCTCCACACGGCGTTGATGCTCATGTCAAACCATTCCTGATCAACAGCTTGACTGGCATTTTGACTGGGAAGCACTAACTTGTAGTTCAATGTTGCATACTGAGTTTCTTTTCCACTGCAAAGATGGCATTTACGTCGACAGTTGTATCCAACTGATAAGGCCAGAGCCTGGCGTGCGCATTCTAAAAATATAGCAGCCCCTCCAAAAGAAAACAAATTCCGCTCCTTTCTCAGGTAGGGCCAATCACCCTTTGTGCCCAGCATGGCACAAAAGACGCGTTCTTCACCATCGGGCGTTGTCACCTCAACCCACTGGGATCTCTAGGCAGTACATAGAAAATAGGAAGCAGGGATCATGGCAATACAAGACAAGTGACAAGAACCCCTTGTTCGAAAAGCTCATTGAGGTTGTCCGCCAAATAGCCATTGAGGTTTTTGAGGGTTTGCTCACCCCAGTACAATTCAGATGGAATGACTGAATACAAAAAGCGGGTGCACATTGAATGCCTCAGCTGAAACCCACTCCAACACCCTGGTCATATTTGGGACCTCAACCCCACCAAAAAATCAATATCGCCACAAAATATACTTCAAGCAAATCCAGGTGGCCCACTAGAATTCTTGAACTCCGGCCCCCGAAAAGAGATTGCTGGTTGGATTGCCATTGCCATTGGGTGACTTGGATTGGCTTTCAAGTAGCGGTCCCAAAACAAACGAAGCTCAGTCTTCCATCCACCAACATCGCTGATGTGATGGCCAGCTAGCAGCAGTTCGCTGTGTTCGAGCAATAGGTACTCCACCCAGGTTCTTGGAAGAATGACTGGGTAGTGAACCCACTGTTTGTGCACCTTGGGCTTTCGCTTCCGCACTGGTACTTTTACTGTATGGAGTCGGAGGGGTAGTGTGAGTCCACGCTTGTGCACAAGGGAGTGAAGGTTCCTGCAAGCATGCTTCTGGTCTCTTCCAGCGGCTGCAATTCGATACAGCAAATCCAGGCTTCCTAAGAAACAATGTTGGAACCAAGCACTTAATGCACCCGATCATAGCACCCAATGCAGCCTAGGTTCTCCCTTTCCCCAATTTAGCGCTCATGGAAGCTAGTTTGCACACTCTTCTTGCTGTTTCAGCCTGAGTGGTGAAAAAGTAATTACGTGGTATCCCTTCAATGCAGGGTTTCAGAACTAACATGCAACCAAAACACCCCTGAGAAATAGTCATTTACCAGCTCTTCACCCAGCTCCTTGTCCAGGTCCAGATCTTCTACTTGGTCTTGGCGCCGCCGATCACCTGGCACTGAGATGAGACAAGGAGGTTGGACCAGGGAACCTGGTTATGCATAGGCACTGGGCACCTTGTGAAAAGAAAGCGGCCGGGGTAGTACTGGTACTGGGTCCACCTGGCCATATACCAATAGGGTGTTGCAACAGATGTCAAACCAATGATCCAAGCATTGATCCAAAGGAGGGAGACCACTTGTTTTGCTTTCTTTTTCTTCATCCGGCAACTCTGAGTGTATAGAAGGCTTCAATGCCAATAGCTGGCAGATCGATCTAGTCTATGTAGGCATCAAAATTGCAGCCAGTCTCTTGGCCACACAGGAAGACATGAAGAAAACCTACTTTTTGGCTTTCTTTCTAGAGCTAGATGGCTTGGATGTCCCTTCCCCTTCATCCTCTCGAGTTTCTTCCTTCACTGGCTTTTTTGCGTTCTTTTCTTTCTTGGTGTTGTCCTTTTTTTTGGACTTGGACTCCGCAGCTTTCTTCTCCTTGGGCGCCTTGATGGTCCTGGCAAGTGAATTCCAACTCTCACCAGCCACCCTTAAGGAAGCTTCGAGGGTCCAACAAGCCTGGCACGGGCAGTGAGGTGATTGAGCGCCATATCCACTTTCGTGGTGTCAGTGTAGGTCTTGACAAGCTTTTGCTTGTCCTCCCTAGCAAACGAGGGACCACAAAGTTGCAGAAACATATTTTGGTGAACATGATGCAAACATCCAAAATTCCACAGAGTCCTGGTTAGAGGTGTCTCCGATGACACAGAATCCATTTGAAACTGAAGAAGTTTCTTGTAGCAATCTTCCAGTTCCGTTTTCTTCTTGCCAAGATCACCAGCCATCCTCAGTAGAATGCGCAAGACTCGAGCCAGGCTTGCGATCGTTCTGGGTAGAGACGACAAGGCACTCTGTGGCTCGAGGCACCTTCATCGCATTCAACTTGTCCTGCCCAGAACTTTGGGACAATCCAGGGGGGGCCACAGAGAAAACAGTGGAGTGAGCCTGAAGCACAGAGATTTTGTCCATTTTCTTGCCCACCAAATCCACATAAACCGGCAGCAAGCCTGGGTGCATACATACTTACATCCATACTTGCAGGTGGTTAATCATCAAACAGGCAGGCAAGAAACTTAACACGTCTTGATTGCTTTGGAGAACAGGTAAGCTTGCTGTCTTTGCATCTTTTGCAGCGACAACTGAACCGGTAGCCCCATGGTTGACGTCACTGCCAGAGGCACCACGCCTGAAGAAACACTACACCGAGGAGAAAGAGCCAGAATCTCAGCCAATTGGTACCAAAGGAAAAGGAGGGCAAAGCACTCCAAAGCAAAGCTGGTGTCAATTGGTTCACGCATACCAAGTAGCTCCAAAGCCGCTTCCAGGTTCACATCTCCCCGAAATAGCTCCCCATCAGGATCCTTTGACATGTAAACTAAAAAAAGTAAACATCATAAGAATCTTTCAGGGTTGTTGCTGATCAATAAACACAGAACATGGCAATCCTCCAGTTCCATAGATCCACGTGTTTCTGTCTCTTGAAGCTGCATGTTTTCGAACTCAAATTCAACTTCCGTTGGAATCTTCCATTCCTCTCTTCCATGAACTGGGTTTCGCTGAAGCAACCCTCTCTTCAAGGCCCACTGCCGCGAGTTCTCAATCATCTCCCTCAGAGCATATGAAGGTATCGGTGAGAGCACCCTATGAAAATGGAGACTTGAAATATATATATATATATATATGCACATGAAGATGCTACCAAAAAACGGGTCCCACTTCTTGAACTCTCTGAGAGTAATCTCATTGTGAAACCCTCCACGGACTCTGTTCATGGCGGTTTGACGACTCAGCTTCTTTACCTCCGCCTCCACAGCCTTAAAGTCCCCATGCTTCAGCAGCAACTCTCGCAACTCTTCACCTCAGGTGTTGGGATTTGGAGATTATATTTGCATATCGAATAGCAGCATCGTGAAACCTATATGCAGTCAAACCTCGTTTCTCAGGGATTTGATACAGGGCTAGAGCTTCCTTTGAGCAATTGGGCTTGCCAGATTTAGGCTCAAAATATCGCTTCATCCTTAGATAGCAGACCTGTCAGTAAAACAAACTTAAAAGCTAGCATAACTCCGGCGGTAATTTAAACTAGTGTCTTCCAATAAGTGCCATCTTTGTATTTGTCCGTCTTGGACACAACAACATCCTTTTCTGCACTGGGAGAAGGTGCCCGAGCTTTTGGAGGTGGGGTCGCAAAAGCTTTAGAAGCTGGGCTGCTGCATTGCAATCCTGTACTGGTAGGGGCTGGGGGTGCGGGAGGTTGGGGAGGTGGCGATGGGATAAGGTTTAGGGGGGATGGTAGTAGCGGTGGTGACAGGGATGCGGATGAGGCTGGTGGCGATGCGGCTGGGGTAGGTTTGGATTCACAGGGTGAAGAAATTTCCTCAACGTTCTTCTTTGGGGAAGCTGGTGGCACCACACCGGTTTGTGGTTCTTGTGACTCATCGAGCTGTGTGTTCTGTACTTCTTTGCTCTCACCTGTTGCAGCTGCAGCGGGCGCAGGTGTTGCTGCTGGGGCTGGGTTCCCTCCATAAGGCAATGTGTCTGAGAGTGACTCACGTGACTTAAGCAACCTTAGTTGCTCTTCAGGAAGTTTGCCAACTGGAAACTTAGCACTCCCAGGCATAAAGGTACCAGCAGCACAAGCTTCATGCGCAAGAGCTCCTGCATTATATATATATATGACTCTAGGCTCACACATCCAGTACAGTACACAAGTGACAAACAAGTCCTGATCTTGCTACATCCGGTTCCCCCATGCCACTTGTGAAGCCCAGATCCAGCTGCATTTGCTGGAGCCTTTCCGTTGCTGCCTCAGGCAATGGAGACAAGAGCCGTTGAACGATAAAAACTCTTTCCATGTGGGGCATTGAAACTCTTGGGGATGCAAACTCCATATACATGAAAGGGAACCACCAAAATCCAATGACTAGGTACAGTGATTTGGTTCTGAATTTGCTCCATGTTCAGGTGTGCCAGTTGGCCATCAATTGCAAGCAAGCCCCCGTTGAGGGTTGTGCAAGAACGAAGCTTTTCAGGGTCCATGTTGACAGCGAAGCTTGAACCAACTAGCTACTTGAAACGGTTTCTGAAACACACCACTGGCAAAAATTTTAGTTTGCGCCTCTTTGCGGATATTTGCGCCCGTTTGATTGGTTTTTGCGTCCGTTTTGCGCCCGAGATTGCACGTTTTTTTGGTATGAATTGATCCACTAGAGGCCAAAAAAACCAATAGTGGGCTCATGCATCAAAATCATTGGTATGCATTTACCCACGCTGCTCTCAACTGGTCTCGGCAAGGGTCATCTGCCAACACCTAGGCTCCAAAGGGTTCTGTTTAAAGCAGGTAGAAGGGGTCACACCAGAGGCTAAGCTCAAGGCATGATCCATAAGGACTTGGTTGAAGTTGGCCAGAGTCTCTTCCCAAGTGCTCGGAATATTTAACCGGCTGTTTCGATACAAGTACCCCCAAACCTGAATCATTTCAGCCTCAGCCCAAACATCCCCCACCTCAAGACTCTGGAACAACTGGCGGTCTGTGGCGGTGTGGTCTACATGTACTTTCTGCCTCATGCACATTCGAGGCTGGTCCTTCACCTCAGACCACACCTGGAAGAAGTGCTTCGCAAGGCCCTCTGGGTATCGCCTGGCAGAGCGCGAAAGAATCCCAGATTCAAGGATCCTAGTGAGAAACAAGGCCCCCACCCAGATCTCTTAAGATCCTTTCCACCAACAAATCGCTGAACACCCTTGGAGTCTCGGTATCGACCTCGCACATTCCACCCGCCATCCAATGTGTTCCCATCACACCAACCCTCACTGGCTGGGATTCTGACGGGTTGTTTGGAGAGAGAGGTCCATTTTTTCTTTTTCTTTCTTTGTCAAAGGTCCCTGGTCCTGGCATGTGAGTTTATTGAACATGGTTTATTGAACATGCAAATGCAAACTCCCAAACCATATGTACCCCACCATCTGGGCCATCATCCTTTCATCGTTGCCCCAGAAAGTGCTCCGCTTCATACATTGCTGGCCATAGTGGGCAAGCCAACAGTTGGATTTCCAGACCTTTGGGCAGGTGCAATTTCCACCTTCAATAAGTGAAGTGCATGTCAAACAATCAATCAACACATATCAAAACTATAGATTTGATAAGATTTGCACATGCAACTTGTAGGGCCATGCGACATACAGTACCCTAGTGCACAACCATTCAAAGCGAGGGTGGCGAGGTAATACTTGCTCAGATCCTCTTGGTTGCTCCATGACCCAGATCGTATGGCAAGCGACCATCAAAAGGAGAAGAAGAACTACCCTGTCAGGGATAACCAGAAGCTCGAAACAATAGTGGTTGAAGAGATTCCCTGCACATGATCAAACCACACACGCATGCTTGTCACAACCCACCTCGATATAGTTCCATTCCCTTTCCCCACAAACGCACAACCCTGCTGTCCAAGCGGGTTTATGGGACTTCTCATTGATGTTCCTCTAGAAACTATCGAGAAAGAGCTGCAGTCCGGCGCCACTAGGTTCATTGCATTGGGGCCTTCCTGCATGATGCAAGTCATGGCTAGCCTGAAGACGGTGCCAAACAGAGGTTGAGGATTGTGGAGGGGTAGGCAAACTCAATTCAGACCATCAACAAAAAGGTGGAAAGCTGCGGAAAAGCTGAGGCTTTAACGCAAAGCCAGCCTCACTTAGAAAGTCCATTGTTCGCCTCCCCTTTGCCAAATCAATATCATACGACACAGTGGAAACCCCTTCCTGTCGGAAGTGACCACTGACTGTACCGTGGCCAGAAAACAGCTCCATCATCTCAATCCTCATTTCTTTGTTCACATTCTCAGTGAACATCAGTAGGATCACCTGGGGCAACCAACAAATAATATAGACCATTTGTAAGTCCATTCAGGCACTATGAAGACCTGAGGCCAGAACGCACCCAATAAACACCTGCCCAATTACATGGAAACACCAGTCAGGAACAGGGAAACCACGAAACCCTGGCCTTTGGAGCCTGCAATTGAATGAGGTTTTTGACCAATGACTCCCATCGCTGAGGCATCGTCAGGACGTGGAATCTAGCCACCTAGGCCTTTGGGGGATAACAAATGGCTGACAAAGGCAGAAGGGTGCATACGCAGCGCCACCGTTGATTCAATCCCATTTGACAAAAATAGATCTGACTCCAATCTTCCAGAGTGTTAATAAACATGCCACGCCCTCCCTTTGATAGCATCCTGCAGGCCCACCGCTCCACCATGATGCAGTCGCCAAATTGATTGATGACGCCTGCGCCCCAGCTCGTGCTGAAAGAAACAGGGGAAGAGGGAGGAGGGTTATGACTGGGTTCAAAAGCTTGGAACGCAGGCCAGCCCATTTTTGCACCACACCATACCGGCAACATTGCCAGTTCGATACCACAACTTGGCCCAGCTCAAAGAGCTAGGATGGAACTAACGAACATGCCTTTCAGCATGCAAACCCCAGTGCTAGCACTCTCCAAAGAATCCCACCAAGCTCACTCACGGCACCGTTGCCATTGTCAAGACAACCAAGTCAATCGGTGCTTGCATAGGCCTCAGTGCATTGGGTATAAACGGTATGTAGCATGATGTAAAGCCACTGAAGTCACTGGAGGAAGTTTAGAAAACAAAAAGGATTCTTAACAAATCCAAGTTGCAGCCTTCCCTGCAGCAATTGCCTCCTCTTTAGTCTTGCCTTCACGGATTGCGGCATTCTTTGCCTTGACATAGGCAGAAGACTTGCGGCTTTGCCGTGCTTTCCTTTCCTTCTCCTTCTCATCCACCTCCACATGGTTGCCGCGCTTCTTCATATTTTTGTCTTCAGCCTTCTCCGGTGCCCTGTCTTTGGCATTCTTCCTTGACTCAACCTTCTCATTCTTCTTAACTTCATCCAAGTTGCAACCCTTGGACTTCTTGGAAGGCCCCGGCTTGCAATCTTCATCTGTGCTGCCCCCTTTCTTGCAGCACTTCTTCGGCATCTCAGGCTTTGCCTCATGTGCACCCTTTCCTGCTCTTCTCTTGCTTCCCTTTTCACGCGCCACATCCACCTCAGAGGGCTCCTTTTCAGAATCCTGTGCGGGCGAAGCTTCCGAAGACGATCCAATATCATTTGCATTTGCTTTGCCCCTGGGTCTGCCTCGTGCTTTTGCCTTGCTCTTTGCCTTTGCCTTGGCACGCCCTTTTGCTTTGGCCTTTGGCACCGCTTTTGCTTTGGCCTTGGCCAAAGCCTTCACTTGCTTCTTCCGCTCTTTCTTCAAGATCTGCTCATCTTCCTGCTCATCCTCACCATCACCCACTTCATCCTCCTCCCCCCCTCACATTTTCGAACTGACTGGAGCTGCTGCTCTGGACTGATGGGTGCACATTTCTTCCTCCCCTGTATGCAAGCGGGCTTCTCAGGCAAAGGCTTTGGGAGGAACTTCTGCCCAGGCTTAACCCCATTCCCCTTCACAACCTCCTCCACTGGGCTCTCCAAAGATTCCTTTGAAGCTGGGGTCTTCTCAGGGTCTGTCAAAGTAGAGTTTGAAGTCTCAATGGTGGCTTCAGCCGGAGGCTTCTTTGTCAAAGCTTGCTCTGAAGCCATTGCCTCATCTAGGGCTGGAGGAGTGCTCTCCACATTACCCTTAAGCTCATCAAAGCGCAGCTGCTTGCAAGCAGGGTCCACAGGTTGGTGACGTAGGGCCTCCATCACGTGTGGTGAGGTCAATGGTTGGGTCTCATCTGAATCCAGGCCTTGGAGGTTTGAAACTCGATTCGAACCATATACAGTGACCCTCCAACCCTCTAGTAACCCACAAAGGCTAATTTTTTTAAGAGCATGTTTCTAATCCGAGGCGAGCCACATGGCTTGGCTTCCGCGGCCACAACAACAGAGGCCTTGGCTGCCACTTCTTCCAGCATGGCCTTGTGAGCCTGTAGAGTAGCAATGAGTTGGAGCTGTTCCTGGATCTTTTTGAGCTTGTCCTTGGAAAGAGAAGAGTGGATCTACCGGTACCACCCACAAGACCTAGGTTTTGAGACTACTCTTAAGAGAAACAAGAACACATCAAAATCAATGGCCAGTCAATTCCACCGATTTGGCTGGCCTAGAGTTTCTCCCACTAGCCAGACAAAAGGACTCTTAATTGAGATGGGACTCCACTTCTTTCAGCTGTTGAACATAGGATGCATTGCAAGGGACAACTTCAATGTGATCTTTGCACCGGGCTTCCACTTTGCAAGTAGCACACGACCAAATGCCAAACACATTGACCAAAGCGTGCGTGTATTGCTTCAGGGGCTTCGGCGGTGTGATTCCCAAGTCACCTGAGAATGGTCTTACAACACATTGCACATGACCCCACACATATGGACCCAAAAGACCGTGTCATAGACCTCTACCACCAAAAAAGCCAAGGTGCATTTTGGCGGAAGTGGAGATGGGGTGTACACAGTGCTTCCTCGCATGGTCATGGGGCAGCCCCCCCCCAAAAAAAAACACCCATTTTAACATGGCACTACCAAACAGGTCTCTCCTGGACTGAATTGTTCTGCCTTTTCCTCCACAGGCGGCACAGGCTTCACCACTGGCTTGGAAACTGCATTTGGAAGGACTGGAGGGGTGACGCTGGCTTCAGCACACACGGTGGATTGGGGGGTGGTCGAGGGTTTCAACTGGGAAGGGTCCACCTCATCCTTCACATCCTCATCCTTACCATCGGGTTCCATTTCACCCTCGCCACAATCACCATCATCATCATCATCTTCTTCTTCATCAGCACCATCACCAGCATCATCTCCTGAACCCTCGTTGGACGAAGCTTCAATCTCATCATTCGACTCCGAATCGGCAGGCTCAGTTGAAGGGCCAGAGCGTTCAGGGGCAACAGGAATGCCGGCAACTTCCATCAACCTTCTGATAACCATTGATCGGGGTCGGTGAGGCCGAGATGCCGCCCGGTTGAAGCACGACAGCAAGCGTTTGATTTTCCACGCTTGCAAGCTGAGGGTATCTCCTGAGTGCATGGATCATGGGAATAACTTTGCCTACATACACAGGGTGGGAGACAATACTATATACATCCTAAGCAGAAAAGAAACAGCACTGGTACAGTCTAGGGGCTCATGGTGGGAAGGCTCATCATGTGGAACAAGGACTCCACATGAAAGAAGATGGTGTCAACACCAACACGAGTGCCCAGGCGCTGGATCAGGGGCTCCAGCAGACTCTCATTCAAATCAAGGGAATCCCGCGAAATATATGTGTTTCCTCCAAGTTCCACCTAAGCTTGTGCTTCCTGTCAGAAGTGTGAGAACGCCTCTTTCAGCCCCAAACAAATTGAAAACAGAAAAGGTGGACCAGGCAAAGATCTTGCTGGTAAGTGGCAAGTTCCCCCTTTAGCGCCCGCCGACGAATATCCGCTGTTTTCTCCCAATCGATCGCAAGAGAGGTTTCCGTGGGCATGGCAAACTCCAATCTCAAAGATACCGTTGGCAAGCCAAAGAGATACTTGAGCCAAAGGTGAGCTACACATTACAGAAAATCCTATTCTGAAAACTGAAAACCTCTTTCAATCCCCAAAAAGGAGTGTCTTGTATAGTTGAAACCTCAGCATCTCTTAGGGCAAAGACCCACATTCTCCATCCCACCACCACCAGACGCACCGGTTAGCACGCCTCAAATGCCTCAAGCAAGCACCAGGAGCGAAGACGCAGATCTTCTGCCTGGAGAGTTGCACTTCGCTCCATATCATATGCAGTTTGACGTTGCCATATCTCAATTGGTTCTGGTGTTGCCTTTAATTAAAACAAACTATAGTGACATCTTTGGATATCTTTGGAACCTATAGCTGACAATGAGAGTTGTGGTGAAGGCCCGCGCCTTCCATCACCATAGAGCTGGCTGCATGGAGCATGTCCACAGCTATACAGCTAAATGTTGATAGCTATTTGCATCATTGCTTGACAAATGCTTGCAAACAGCCAACTTCATCTAGCTTCATCCAACTTCATGACTCGATCCCGCTTTGGAGCAAAGAAAATTGCAGAGGTGTGCGCTCAGCTGTTTTTGAACGCTTTCGCACGCTTTTGCACGAGATCCCTTTAAATATCTTTAAATGCTCGCTTCTTGGATTTTATATACGAAAGGCAATTGATCAAAAAATTTTGTATCAAAGGGAGGTCCAGGGAAGTACAGTAGGTTCAAACAGTTTGATGCCTGCCAATTGCAGGCACAAATTGCCCAATTGGCTCAATGAATCCAATGAACTGAAATGCAATATAAGTTACATGACAACATGACCTCAAAGAGCATGCTTCGAACAATTTCAAGCAGTTGTCTTGGGGGCCCAAACAATCATAGCCCCTAGCCATAGCCCCCAAGCTTCTAACATCTTCTGAATAGGAACCAAACGAAGACCCCCTACTCTACTCACTGGTGCTGCACCCAGCGGCGCATTCGAAGGCGCACCAGCTGCGCGCCAAGGCGGGAGCCGGGTTCTTGAGGTCGGTCGAATTGAGCACCAGCAGCAGGCGGAAGTGGGCCGCCTGCACTCACCAAGAGATCGGTCAAAGGGCGAGCACGAGGCCAGGCACGAGAGGCACGAGGGGCACGTGAGGGAGATACTGCAAATGTGAGGGAGATATGGGGTGGAGATACTGCAAAAACAGTATGCGGAGTGTGGATTTGGTCAAGGCCTCTTAGATGCTTTGTTGGAGTCAGGATGAGTAGGTCTAGGGTCGAGTCTAGGGCAGTTGAGTTGACCGTCATGACAGCTCTGGATCCGAAGTTTGGACGTCCATCCGACCTGGAAAACCAAACAACCAGAAAAATCATTCCCATATACTCTATGTCTGCCATATATGCCTATATTGGTCCCAAAAGCCACCCCAACTGATTTGGCCTATATGGCATACACATGGAGAGTATGGGATTGGCTGTTCCAGTATGTAACTGAAGTCCTTTACATCGGAAGCGGCGTTTCCCGTGCCGGGGCCTAAGGCCTGGGCCTAAGGCGGCCCGGATAAGCCCCGGCCGGAGACGTTTCTGGTGGACCAGGAATCGATGTTTTGGGACAAAGAATGGTGGGAATCTGCAGGAGGTGTCACCTGAACATACCTGTCACCTCTTTTCACACATTGGGGTCTGATTGAGAGGACCAATAGCACAGACCCCAAGTTCGGTGCAATGATGGACGTCCATCCGTCCACACATTGGGGTCTATGCCAACGAAGGATTTGGAACGAAGCGTGTCCACGCACAGCAGCACTGCTTCCGACTTGGACTCAATCGCATATTCGACGAAGTCCATCCTCCAGTGAAGTGAAGCGTTTCCTCCAGTGAAGTGAAGCGTTTCCTCCAGTGAAGTGAAGCGTTTCCTCC